>OZ010786.1:154072840-154538098 GCA_963932465.1 Maratus speciosus
ATTTAAGAGTATAACATTTCAAAAATTTTATCTTATAAAAGAAATATTCTGATTTTAAAAAAAGTCAAACTAAATTTTTTTTTTATGCTAATGTATATTAAAAGTAAATATATATTTAATAATAAAATATATATAATTAATATTGAATAAAAAATAAATAATTTAAAAAATATATAAGAATTTTAATCTTCTTTTTATTGATATTTTGACTATAGCTTCTATTGGTTGCTTTTAAAAATTATAATAAATTTATTTTTATCATATTTATTCATATTTTTACCATATTATATTCTTTCATATTTTTTTCCCCCAAGGTATGAGTGGTTGGATCCAAGCATTAAAAAAACTGAATGGACCAGAGAAGAAGAAGAAAAATTACTGCATCTTGCTAAATTGATGCCTACACAATGGAGAACAATTGCCCCCATTATTGGCCGAACTGCAGCTCAGTGTCTAGAGCATTATGAATATTTATTGTAAGTTGAATTTAAAATAATTTTATCTACAAATCAGGGGGAAAAGTTTTCCTAACAAATTTCATTTATTTTTAAAATAGGATTACAAATGTAACATTATCCCTTGTTTATTTTTATCTTTTAATTGTTTTTGCCTATTAGCTATAATGCATTGCATAGAAATATTACATTGCTTTTATTATTATTATATATTTGATTTATGTTTCTAATCTGTTAATTATTTTTTTTTAAGTCTTTTAATGTCTCTTGTTTATTTTTATTAATTTATTTATATTGTATACCCTAGATATTAGATTTTAATAATGAGAGCTCTGCCATATCCATATGATTAGCAAAATTGCATTATCAGTTTTTTGTGTATTGTGAAAAATAATGCACAGGAATCTCTGGGAACCAATGATAGGGATTACAAGTTAATAGAAAAATGTTAATTATTTATAAATCGGTTGATAACGGATAAGCAGTAATGACATCAGAACATAGGTTTTATTTAGCAAATTTTTATATACATTAGTCCCTTAACATTCACAAGTAAAATTATTATTCATGATTGAAATAAAAAATGCATAACATTTCAACATTCGCAAATACTCAAAAGTAAACTGGCTTTGTTTTACCAATCTGATAAACAACTTGACAGTGGACAGGTGCACTGTTCTGTACAGCCCAAGTTCCAAGAACTTCAACTCCTTATATCGAGGCAAAGCATAGATCAGTAATTGCAAGAAAGCCAAAACATGATTTGATGCAAAAAAAAAAAAAAAAAATAATAAATAAAAAAATCCTAATTTTCTAAAATTCAAAATTTTTATTGCAAGTGAAACTTTTTCTGCTAAACTTGTATGGGAAATTTAAAACTTCAACAACAACTCGATTATCAACAGCCATCTTATGGCAATAGCAATCTAAAATTTAAAAGAGAAATCGAGACCGCAACTTTTCCTTATAGCCCAGTGGTAGGGGATCAAAGAAAAGCCGAATTCGGAATTAATTAGGGGAAAGCTGGAAATTGTATTAATCCATTTAGTTTAGGTCTAGAATGAATATGGTAAGTTTTTTCCCCTCGTAGTATGTGAGCGTTAGAAAATATATACAGATTTATAGTCAAAAAACACGTTTTTTTACATACCATAACAGTATCTCCAAACGACTAACTCTGCCAAAAACATTGTCAGTACAATTGTTTTAGAGCTTAAAATTCTGAGTGAAATGAGTACCTACACGTAATATTTTTGTTGAACATTAAGGTCACAATTCCAGTTTAAAGTTTTAGACCCATGGTCAGGGGTTTGTTTTTAGTCTCGTGGTCAGAGGGTTTAACTCAGAATTAATTAGGAGAAAACTGGAAATTGTTTTAATCCCTTCGGTTTAGGTCAAAAATGAATGTACTATGTTTTCTTCCCCGTACTTGAGTGAATGTTAGAAAACATGTACATATTTATTTTCGAAAAACACGTTTTTTTTTTTAGTTTCCTTATCAATATCTCAAAACAGCTAACTCTATAAAAAACATTGTCAATACAAATGCTGTAGAGCTTAAAATTCTGAATAAAATGAGTACCATCATTAATATTTTTGTTCAACATTAAGGTCGCAATTCTATTTCAAAATTTTGCCTTAATCGCTAATCAATAGCTTGAAGCCAGGAGAGACCAAGTTAACTTAATAATATTTCAAAACAGTTAACTCTATCAAAAACACTGTTAGTACAAAAGTTATAGAGCCTAAAATTCTGAATAAAAAGAGTACCTACACTTAATATTTTTGTTCAATATTAAGGCTGCAATTTGAGATATTGTTAAGTTAACTTCGTCTCTCCTAGCTTCAAGCTCTTGATTTGAAAATTTTTGAAATAGAATTGTGACCTTAATGTTGAAGAAAAATATTAATGATGGTACTCATTTTATTGAGAATTTTAAGCTCTACAGCATTTGTATTGACAATGTTTTTTATAGAGTTAGCTGTTTTGAGATATTGTTAAGGAAACTAAAAAAAATGTTTTTCGAAAATAAATATGCACATATTTTCTAACATTCACCCAAGTACGACGAAGAAAACATAGTACGTTCATTTTGGACCTAAACAGAAGGGATTAAAACAATCTCTAGTGTTCTGTTCTCCTAATTAATTCTGAGTTCAACCCCCTGACCATGGGTCTAAAACTTTAAACTGGAATTGTGATCTTAATGTTCAACAAAAATATTAAGTGTAGGTTCTCATTTTACTCAGAATTTTAAGCTCTACAATATTTGTATCGACAATGTTTTTGACAGAGTTAGTTGATTGGAGATACTGTTATGGTATGTAAAAAAAAATGCGTTTTTTGACTATAAATCTATACATATTTCCTAACGCTCACCTAGTACGAGGGGGAAAACATAGCATATTCATTCTAGACCTAAACTGAAGGAATTAAAACAATTTTCAGCTTTCCCCTAATTAATTCTGAATTCAACCTCCTAACCACTGGGCTATTATACCGAAATTCATAAACAAAAGATTTGTTCTTCAAAACAGTCGTATATCAATCAATGTTTTCCGCGATCGACTAAACTTTGTTCAATATGTTTATAATTTTTCAAATTCATTTACAGCATGTACTTTTTAAAGCTTAATAAATATATTTTTACGTTTCAATTTCTTTTTTCCATTAAAACAAAATCTCAAAACCTAACCCCCTTTTATACATGGGAAGATAGTCTTAACATTCGCAGAGGTTTCTGCGAACCTAACCCTCGCGAATGTTAAGGGATTACTGTATTTCAATATGCTTTACTTTCTTTTTTCCTCCATTAACATTTCTAAAAATAAGGATGACTTTATGAGTGATTCATATTGGAGAAAATTAACTTGATATACTGAAAATGCTTTAAAATTTCTACTTTTCTGTTATACCAACATCATTGTCACCAAGCATAACAGTTGGCACGAAATAAAATTCATTTGAACTGAAACATTTGAAAAAGAAAAAAAAAACATTTTTAGTATGAAAGTAAACATTTAAAATATATATGGCATTTGAAAGTTATAGATTTTCATGAACTATTTTATTAAGTCAATGCAATACTCAAAATAAAATAACAAATAAATTTTGTACAATAAATTAATAAAATAAAGCTCAATTTAAACTGAAGGCATGGCATTGTATATCTCTCTTATCATCGCAGTAAACGTTCATGTTTTGAATGGAGATGTTCATGGTTTTTTGAACAAATTTTTTTTTTTGTTTTTTTATATATACAATCCAAAAGTCCTAAAACAATTTTACTGCAGCTTCCTCTTCATCAGGTAACTGAAAAATGATAAAATCCATCTCAGCATCAGTAATAAATGTAGCTCACAACTGAATGATAAATATTTCTTGTTCGAAAAATAGCAAATTAAGATTTTTGTGAGGTTATGATTAATAATAATAATAAAATTATTCACGTTCATGTTTTTTTGTATAATCTAAAAGTCCTGAAACAATTTTACTGCAGCTTCCTTTTTATCAGGTAACTGAAAAATGATAAAATTCATCTCACCATCAGTAATAAATGTAGCTCACAACTGAATGATAAATATTTCTTGTTCGAAAAATAGCAAATTAAGATTTTTGTGAGGTTATGATTAATAATAATAATAAAATTATTCACGTTCATGTTTTTTTATATAATCTAAAAGTCCTGAAACAATTTTACTGCAGCTTCCTTTTTATCAGGTAACTGAAAAATGATAAAATCCATCTCACCACCAGTAATAAATGTAGCTTACAACTGAATAATAAATATTTCCTGTTCAAAAAATAGCAAATTAAGATTTTTGCGAGGTTGTAATTTAATAATGATAAAATGAATCATGTTCAGTAAATAGCAAATCACAATGTTTGGCAGGGTTTGCAATAAAAATCCTTTACACATTCAGGGTTGAATTAAATGGGAAATTAGCATACATTTTGGCATGGTGTTTGGTGTAATAAGAAAAAGTACAGTAAAATTTGCTAAATAATCTTATGATTCTGATTTTGTTTAAGAATCTTCAAACATAAATCAATAAGAGTGGCAGTAATATAGATTCTAAATTACAATAAAACAATCAAAAGATCTTGGAAATTTTATTATTATTATTATCTCATCCGGGGGAGTTGGGGGGAAAAGGATCAATGCTTAATTTTCCCTCGACTTTGACCAAATTTTTCATAAAGAATTTTTATACAAAGCCAAATCTGCTCCTGTACTATGTAAATACTAATCAGTTGTAAGTTTATTTTTTAAAGAATAACATCGGTTGGCAAAGATCCTGAGTATTAGATGGTGTCTACAGAATCTGCAAATCAGGGAATCATGGAAAAAACAGGGAGGTTTATTAATCTGGAAAAGTCAGGGAACTTTGTAAAAATACACGAAAATCAGGCAAATTTGTCTATATTTGAAAATATTTGCATTTTCACCTTGCCAGCAAGACTGATTCGTCATCTATTTTATATACCATTTTTTTCCACATGCTGATTAGTCTTTACCAATATTTTAAAAATGATGCACATGGTATGAGTTTTTGATATTTAACATAAATTAAGGTCCTCATTTTCTCTGGATAGCACTTATGTGTAAGGCAATTTATCCCTTTTTGAGAATTTTAAATGATACATTAGCATAATCTGACCAGGTGGCCAGCTTAATCCAAGTAGCTATCCCATCAGTTGTAGATATGTCTTAGAATTGAACATTTTTTAGAAAATGAAAAAATTTTTTGATCACCCTATATCTATTGGCCACTATATGAAGCTGTTGGATTAAATTTTAAGTTCGGATTTATAAAACTGTCAACAAATACTTTATGAATATTGAACAATTTTTATGTGTTTTCTCCCAAATGAGATATTAGCTAGCCTGATAAGTGTGTTGTACGGGAAAGCAGCATACATAAAAAAATACCATATGTGTATTGTTAATAATAAAAATCAGGGAAGTCTGGTAAAGTTAGTTGGGGAAATCAGGGAACTTTTTTTTACAATTTCTGTAAACTTATTACTTAGATCCAGTAGGAGAAACAGTATAGCATGTCAGCAAGAGTTGCAGATTATTTTAGATCTTTCACATTAAATTTAACAGCTTAAAAAATGCTAAAATTTGTTTTATTTCGGAACTACTTCAGAAAGGGAGAAAAAAAAACTGCAACCGAAATTGAAAAAGTACAAATGTACAATGTTACTGTGTGCATGTTTATAGGTTACTATTATTTTTTATGATAGTAAGTTTGGCTCAGTATTCTTGGGTCACAGATAATGTTTGTTTTGCTGCAGATTGACACAAAAAAATCTGCTACTAGGCATAGAGTTGGGTCATTGTAGAAAAAACATTTCTTCTTTGATTTGCTGTAGTTAATACTTGACAGAATATTTATAGTTTTAAATGTTTAAATGGTTTTATTTAGTATAATACATCAAAAATGCATATTTTATGAAGATTGATAATTTGTGATTTATTTTATTTATTTGATGGATAGAATGATGCTTGTATACCTCCATTGCATCCACAAGTTATTTCTTCTATTAGCACTATATTTCATATACATAGTTTTTTTTTTTTTTTTTTTTTTTTTTTTTGAGATATTTACTTCAAATTTAATATGCTACCTTAAATAAGCAAGCATTATGAAACAAAACATTTTATATTTTTATCTATCATAGATGTATTCTCCATTACAATTTTATTTAAAAAAATTAACCCCTATATTTGTTTAAATTTGTTACTTTAATTTTCATGCTCAAAAAGCAAAGTTTTCTGCTCCTTCCTTATGTGATTAATGTTACAGAAAGTTTTTTTTCTACTGAGGTTTTGGTTAAAGTAGTTCTTTTTAAAAAGTTAATGCATATTTATCAAAAAATAAAATTTCTGATTTACTTCTCTCTTTCTCTCTCTTTGTAACTCTTCTGTTAATGCTTATTTTAAAACTGTGCATTAACTAAGAAAATCTAATAAGTAGAGTCTCCCTTACTTTCTCTCTCCAAAATTGACATCGCAAATATGACTTTTTAGCTATGTTTGCACAAGTATTGTTACTTTGACGTAAAAATCTGTTAGAGCTATTATCTAGGTGCCCATATTATTTGCAAAAAAAATTCCATATTTTAAATCAGTTATATAAAATAAACGTATTATTTTAAATACTTTGTAAAGATGTTTAAAATGATGGTAAAAGAATATTTTAAAAAGTTCTTTAAATATTACTGCATAAATGCAAATCTATAATTAAAATGATTTCTCTGGCACAACAATGCAGAAAATAAACAATTACTTATCTATAATAAAGCACACATACTACAATATATATTAAAACACACATACACACATAAATAATGCCTGCATTCAACAGTTAAAGGTATGGATAAATATTATACAGACATACACACAATAAATACAATGAACCCAACTGGAGTGAAAAATGCTCAGTGGTTAGAGCAGCAGTCTTGTATACTGTGGTCCCGGGTTCGATTCCTGGCTCTGGCTAATTTTTCATTCCAGTTGGGTTTATTGTATTTATTGTATGTATGTCTGTATAATATTTATATGTACCTTTAACTGTTGAATGCAGGCGTTATTTATATGTTTTTTAATATATATTGTAGTATGTGTGTTTTATTATATTTATCGTAGATCGATGTAATAGTAAAATCTATTCATCGTTGTCCGCTCATCCAAAGCTGTCGTATAGATGGATGGTGACTTTCCCAACATGGTTTATTAGTGAGAAATTGCAGACCCAAGTATCGGCCAGAGTAGCTCAGTGGTTAGAGCAGCAGTCTTGTATACTGTGGTCCCGGGTTTGATTCCTGGCTCTGGCTAATTTTTCACTCCAGTTGGGTTTATTGTATATATGCCTGTGTAATATTTATATATACCTTTAATTACTTATCTGTTTATCTTTTCAGAGATCAAGCTCAGAGAAAGGAAGAAGATGGTGACATAACTGATGATCCTCGTAAATTAAAACCTGGAGAAATTGATCCTAACCCTGAGACTAAACCAGCCCGTCCAGATCCTCAAGACATGGATGAAGATGGTAATTAACATACATATTTTTAATTTGTTTGATTCATCATGGCAATATTTGGTTTTGCGATATTCCTGTATACTTATACTGAATTTGTGTTTGTAAAAATTTTATGGCTGTTTTTAAAGACTGACTTCTCCTGTCCAGAAGAAAGTTAAGTGTTTTTTTAAAAAATGTCATCTACATGATTTTTATGTGTGAAAAAATTTGTTTTAATGTCTGTAAATAGATAAATATAAAGTAAAACTATATGATTAAATATGATATTATTATAACTTACTTAAAAACTATTTAAAATTCTTTTATCTTAAGATGGATACTTAAGATATTCCATTTTAAATGTTGGTTAAAATAAAATTCTGTTGAAAATATTTTTGCCTACAACCAATTTAAATTGCATTTAGGTAATGAAAAACTACAATGTGGCCATTTATAGTGTTATTACAAGATAGCATTCAAAATTTACATCATTCATCTTGTTGCATATTTTATGCATATATATGCTTAAAATCTTTTCACTTAAATATTGTATGATAATATCTACAAAAATGTTTTTTGTAATAATGACACAAAATAAATGCTTATTAAATAACAAAGAAATGTAGCTCATTTTCTAATTCATAACACATGTATCATGTCGCAAAACATTAACTACAAAACTTTATTTCTGCTCAAAAATACTAATTTATGATGAAAGATTTTATTGGAAAAATAAAGATTTTTTAGGTAATATTGTTTAATATTAAATTTGTGATGTATATATGTTTTCTTATTTTAGAAAACAAGCAGATCTCATAATTTAATTATATTTTATTATCCCGTTGTGTCTTATTTTATTTTATTATTTTATTTTGTATTCTAATTCATGCAAATAAAGTAATTGTAAAGAAGAATTCTAAAACTTATTTATTTTCCTAAATATAAACTGAAAATTCAAAGTTACATTATAAAAGTTTTTTGTTGCAGTTCTCTTTTCTTTTTTTCCCCACTTATTTTTAATAAAAATATTTTTAATAAAAATAAAGAACTTCTTTTCTTTACATTTTGTTAAATTTATAATTATTTGTGTTGTTAAAATAGTTTTACAATTATATCTGTATTTGTCATTGTTAACTTATTTGATATTAGCAAATTACCCATTCTTTTACAAGGGGAAAAAAAGATGCATGAAGCACCTAAGGTAGTGATGGCGATTCTCGAAAATTCGACAATTGAGAAAAATCGTCATCGTAAAAAATCACAATCGATACAGCCATCGATTAATACCTAGAATCTACAATCGAGATGTTTTACAATCGATTATAACGAGAGAAGCTAAAAACAATTGTTGGAAAACTTAGCTATTATTCCGGCCGAAAATTTCATAGTAGTGATATTGTTTGCTTGATAATTCTGCTATCGCAATTATTTTCTCCTGATTTAGGCTTAAGGGTTTACTTCAATCAATTGAAAAGACTTGCTCGCTAATGCTAATCTTATGGAAGAAATTTATAAAGATATCTCATTTGAATTTCAGTATTTTAAAATGATTTTCTTTGCATTGGAATAAATTCCCCTTTCTTCTTTATGAAACTGCAATGTCCAAATCATGTAACTATGGCGCATTTGATGAATCAAATAACCTTTCTACTTTTTAGATAACTCCAAAAAGTTTGATGCAGTTTAAAGTTCCCCTAAATGTCAAATACTGTGGAATTTCTCCATTGATCGAAAAAAAAAGTTTCTTTCGAAAAACGTAAGGATAGTAAGATAAAGATACCTGCCAAGAGGGAACCTGCGTAACACAGAAACTGTTTTCCAGTACCTAGCGATTCCAACATGACTCTTTAAGTCTGTGTCGAAATCCAAAGTAGCTACTTTATGACACATTTAAAAACTAATTTTTTATTTTAGACGCATTAGCTAGAATCGATTAGCAATTCCCTCTTTTCGATAAAGGAAAAAGGTTTGATACAAATTAAAGTTCCCTAAATGTCTAAAGTGTATCAAATGCTGTGGAATTTCTCTGTTTATCGAAAACAAGACAGCTTTATCGAAAAACGTAAGGATAACCAGACATATATAACTACTGAGAGGGAACCTGCCTAACTAGGAAATTGTTTTCCAGTGCCTAGCGATTCCAACATGATTCTTCACGTCTGTATCGAAATCCAAAGTAGCTAGTTTCTGACACATTTACTAACTCATTTTTTATTTTAGGCGCATTAGCTAGAATCGATTAGCATTTTCTTCTTTTCGATAAAGGCAGAAGGTTTGATACAAGTGAAAGTTCCATAAATTTCTAAAGTGTGTCTAATGCTGTTGAATTTCTCCGTTTATCGAAAACAAAGGAGTGCTATCGAAAAATAGAAAAGTAAACAGGCAAATATATCCGCTAATAGGGAATTCTATAACTAAAATAAAACTTCAATGGACTTCATTTTTGGTATTTTGGATAATTTTAATTTTCCAATCCTTACCAACGTGGTATTAGATGATGGGTCTGGAAAAGGTAGAAGAAACGCCCCCCCCCCCCCCCCACCCACAAAAAAGGGGCATTAGGTCCCAAATTAACAGTAGGGCAGACCAAGGATGAAAGTTAACTTCATGTAAGAGAGGACTAGGGGAAGTTGAGAATGATAAAAAAAACTAAACCATTGAATAAGAAAAAAATTGAAGAAAAAGAAAAATGGTAAAAGAACAAGTGAAGCATGTGATTAGAGCCAGACAAATGAAGAGGGGCCCCGATGGGCCACAGCTGGTCCAGAATGAGTGCCCAAGTAGTCAGAATGGGTCAAGAACTTGGAGAATAGTATCTACAATGAAGAAAAACAATGAGACAAAACATTATGAAAAACAGATGAAAAATACCAATAGCCTGAGGCTAAAAGTAAAATTTTCACTGGGCGGCGTCCCCTGGTGGTAGTAAAAATAAAATTGATACGAGAAGATAGAGGAGAGTGAAAAGACTTTATTTTGTGAATTTTATAATTTTTGGACAAACAGTACACTAAAGGTTTGAAGAAACAAAACTTTAAAGCACCCTCTTGAGGCGAAGAAGGGAGTTAAAATTAAGAAACATATGTCCATATTTTTTATTCGATTTTAAACGCAATTTGATGTTAGTCTTATAATTTTCCTATGAGTGCAAGATACTGTACCAGAGTACGAAAGAAACCGCCACTAAGTATATTCTTATAGAGCATTTTAAGCCCAGGGGTCTAAAATTAAAGGTGGATTGACAAAAGAAAGATAGATTTAGAAAGATTATGAGATTACCCTAATTTTAATATATTACATGAGTGGAGTAAAATAATTTTGAAAAATCCTCTTTCCTGAGGCGACACTTAAAATCTTGAAAACACATAATTTGCAGTGCAGTTTTGTTTTAACAATAGCATTCTAATATTAAGAGATATGGGACAGCTTAGGAGGGCTAAAATAAGAGAAACATTGAAAATCAAAGACAAACTGGCGCCGCCAAATTCACTAGAAAACTTCTATATCAACAACTGAAACCCGAACTGATAACTTAAACCACTGCCTCCTAACCCATATCGGTTAATAACAAAAGCGAATGGAAAAGAACATGTACTCCTTTGTTAAATCATGACTTACACCAGAAACGCGGTAAGTTTGACTCTTCTGAAAGCTTCCTTTCTCTCGCACTTCGAGATATATTTTCTGCTGCTGCAAACTGCTCGTTTACCTCGAGGAGACATTCTGCTCGATGGCAAACCTCTCGCTTACTTCGAGATATCTCATCGATAGTAACTCATCGCTTCCCATTGCCATTCTCGTTTCTCGCTCTCGGTCTCTGTTCAGCATTTCATATGACATTGTCGAGAATGAGAAATCAGTTTTCTTCCTTCCTCGAAATGTTACTCTCGATGAATGTCATTTCACTCGATAACGAGATAACGAGGGGAGAGCTGGACAGAGAAATAGGCATGACAATGAGCTGTGAAATGAAGCTTTAATTTTCAATGTTTTTCTTATTTTAGCCCTACAAAGCTGTCACATACCCGGAGCCCTCCAATAAATATTATTTATTAAATATAAAAATTTCAAAGAGGAAGGTGGGTCGGTTGAATTCCGAGGACGTGAGAGTGGGTGGGGCGCAATTTAAAAAAATTTACCAAACTCTTCCTGTGACATATCATCGAAAAGCCCTTTGACAACTCTTTCATATTATGAACCTTTCTTCCCCCGAAGGTGAAATTCGAAGGGGTGGGGAGGGGGCGAACAAACTTTTAAAACCGTAGCCAATTTCTATAATAAATTTAAATATCATTTTAGATGTGGGTTTTTTGTGCAGTCTTCCAGTAAACATTATTTATTGAACATAAAAATTTTAAAGTGGGGGGTGCGTAAATTCCGGGGCGAAAGAGTGGGCCCAAGGGGGGGGGAGGGAGGGGGAGCAATTTTCAAACTTTTTTTGGACCCGTCATGTGATATGTTATCGGAAAGCTCTCGAATGACTCTTTCATATTATGAGGCTTTCTTTCTCCCCTCCCCAATTTGGCCCCCACTGCGGGGGGTAGTTTTTTCCGTTTTTATCATTTTAGATCGGATTTTTTTATGCAGCCCTCCGATAAATATTATTTACAATATATGAAATTTCAGGACGCTTTTCTAAATTTAGCCAAGACCCCTCATGTGACATGTCGTTGGAAAGGTTTGTGACTACTTATTGATGTTATGCACTTCGGGTGGCCGTCCCCTGACTTTGCCCCCCAGGGGACACTTTTCCAAATATAGCCAAGACCCCTCATGTGAGATATCATTGGAAAGGTCAGTGACTGCTTATTGATGTTATGCACCTCCAGTGACAGCCCCCCCCCCCCCGGGGGACATTTTTCCAAATTTAGCGAAGACCCTTCATGTGAGATATCGTGGGAAATGTCTGTGACTACTCATTGATGTTATGCACCCATGGTGTCTGTCCCCCCACTTTGCCCCCCCCCCGGGGGGGGGGGCACTTTTCCCAAATTTAGCCAAGACCCCTCATGTGAGATATCGTTGGAAAGGTCTGTAATTACTTATTGATGTTATGCACCTACGGTGTTCGTCCCCCCCCCCCCCCCCGGTGCGACACTTTTCAAATTTTAGCCAAGACTTCTCATGTGAGATATTGTTGGAAAGGTCTGTGACTACTTATTGATGTTAAGCTGTTAAGCACCTGTGGTGACAGTCCCCCCCCCCTCACTTTGCCCCCCAGGGGACACTTTTTCAAATTTAGCCAAGACCCCTTATGTGAAATATCATTGGAAAGGTCTGTGACTACTTATTGATGTTATGCTCCTCCGGTGACAGTCCCCCCCACTTTACCCCCCCCCCAGGGGACACTTTTTCAAATTTAGCCAAGACCCCCTCATGTGCGATATTGTTAGAAAGGTCTGTGACTACTTATTGATGCTATGCTCCTCCGGTGTCCATCCCCCCACTTTGCCCCCCGGGAGACACTTTTCCGAAAATATAGCTAAGACCCCACAAATGAAATATCGTTGGAAAGGTCTGTGACTACTTATTGATGTTATGCTCCTCCAGTGTCCGTCCCTCCACTTTGCACCCACCCCCGGGAGACACTTTTTCAAATTTAGCCAAGACCCCACATGTGAGATATTGTTGGAAAGGTCTGTGACTACTTATTGATGTTCTGCACTTCCGGTGACCGCCACCCACTTTTCCCCCAAGGGGGACACTTTTCTAAATTTAGCCGAGACCCCTCATGTGTCATATTGTTGGAAAGGCCTATGACCACTTACTCATGTTATCTACCTCCCGCACCCCTCCCCCCTCTTTGCCCCCACAGGAAGGGCATTTTTATAAATTCAGATCCAGACCACTCATGTGACATATGGTTCGAAAGGCCTAAAGACCTGTGACGACTTATTCATATTATGCAGCTACTGTGCCCCTCCACTCACTTTGACCCCTCCCCCAAAAGATCTGGTCCGAGGTTCGTACATTTCGAGAATAAAATTTTTTTCAAGATTTTGTAGTGCGTGCACATCACGCCTGCTATACGGTGTCGTATAAAGCAGGTAACCTGTTCATGATTTCGTATTACAAGATTATGTATAACTTAGGGGCCCCGATTAAAGGAGGGGCCCACTAGCGGGCGAAGTCACCTAGTCTTTATTAATGCCGACTCATTCCAGTTCACCCGCAGACGATTCTTGATAAATGTATGACGTATATAATATATGATGTATAAAAAAAATTGGCAAACTGGAGTCATCGCGAAAAAATTTACACAATCGAAAAATATCAAGATGTCCATACAATCAAGAAAAACATCTCGTTATCGCCCATCACTAACCTAAGGTATTCAAGAAATGCATCTTAGTTTTGTAATGCATTAATTTTAGCCTGATGAAGGGCTGAGTTATATTGCAACACTAGTTATTGATTATTAGTTATTGTTTTAAACATTAGTTGTTGATTTTTTTTTTCATTATTGTCTATCTAAGTTCATATTATTTTAATTAGTTGATATCAAGTTCCCTTGATACTTTACTCATTTAAAATTTATCAATGCAATTGATATAATTCTTTAATAATATTTCTAAAACATTTATACAAATCATTTGCACTTTAATAAATATTTTTATTTGAAATTTCTTGTGTGTGAGAAATTTATTAATTTCTTTAATGAGCCTCTTCAAAAAAGAATTCTTATTCATGAACAAAAAAATCTGTTTTATGCCTTAGAAATGGAAATGTTGTCTGAAGCAAGAGCTCGACTGGCTAATACACAAGGCAAAAAAGCTAAAAGGAAAGCTCGTGAAAAGCAACTTGAAGAAGCCCGTCGTCTTGCTGCTTTACAAAAACGCCGTGAGCTGCGAATGGCTGGTATTCAGTTGGAGGCTAGGAAAAGGAAGAAAAGAACCATTGATTATAATGCAGAAATTCCATTTGAAAAAAAACCTGTGCCAGGTTTATATGATACATCGGAAGAAGTTTATGACGATATGAATCCCGATTATAAGAGGTTGCGGCAACAGCAGTTGGATGGAGAATTACGAAGTGAAAGAGAAGAGGTATATACTTTAAATTATGTTAATGTGTTTGTTATTTTATTTTGCAGTTATATCATTTACATTACATTTTTTGCTAATAGTAAGTTATAGCAGATTCTAGAACCAGACTAATTTATGTTTTCATAATTTTAAATTATGCATAATAAGCATTTTTTCTCTTTTTGTTTGAATGTCAGAAAATAGAAAAGTTGTAAGTAAATGTACATACATCTTTACACCGACACTTCAAACAAGTCCTAACATTTATCAAATATATTATCCGTTCACTATAAGTTGCAGATGAGTAAGTCCAGTTTAGATTAATTTATTCATTAATTAAGGTGACAATTACTACTAAAAACTGCTATAATCTAATTTTTCTTTTAATAATAATTTTTCTTTGCCATTTGCATGTGTCAGCAAATTTCTTTCTTTTTACATCATGAAGTTTTTCAGTGTCATCAGCCAGTGTTCTATATTTAAGGATTTATTTTTTTTTTTCATTTTTTTACAATTGCATTTTTCTTTCTTTTATAAAATATTCACCTATAAGTATCCCTTAGTATCAGATATTCAAAATTATGATCAAACTTATGTATCAAGAAAACGGAATTTTAAGTCTTGGATAGTTTTCAAATTATTAACTCTAATTCCAGATTTATTTATCTATTATTTATTTTATTCCATTTTTTCTAGTGCTTTGAGTATAGACTCTGGTCATTTATGTCTAGGACAACTTTCTAACATTTTAAGAATAAAGGAAAGTTGTGAAAAAAATATATATAGTTTTGTATCTTTTATTAAGAAAACTAAAAATACATATGTATCTTTATTTATGTCACAATTTCACATATAAATTAATTTTATAAATAATTTCCATGTACCTATTTTATTTCTAGAGAGACCGAAAGAAGGATAAGCAGAAGTTGAAAAATAGGAAAGAAAATGACATGCCTACGGCAATGCTATCTGGTAATTTTGAGCCTAATAAGAAACGAAGCAAACTTGTTTTGCCAAGTCCTCAGATTTCAGATGCTGAATTAGAACAAGTGAGATTTTTTAAAATGTCTTTATAAGAAAGTAACACATGTGCTGCTCACAAAAAAATATTTTCTGCAACACTTCTATTCAAAAACTAAGCAACAAAAGTATAAGTAGTATTAAAATTAAATATTTAATAGAATGAGTAAAATTTACTAAATATATTTTTATGAGTAGACAATTTCGCATAATTAAAAAAAAAAAAAAATTGAATTATAACTGTCAGACATACAAATTTGATATTAATATGTATGTGCAGTCATTCATGAATAAACAACCTGTTCTCTAATGGCATTGTTTTCTACAATTTTTGTCAACCAGTATTGAATACCATGGGTCCACTCTCTATATCAGAATCTTTTAGGAATCATTTTGGTACTTAAATTTAGTACTTGAATCCACTGATCAGATGTTCATGAGCCCGGTTCAATTTGCCTTTGTAGATTAAAGAAGATAAACAGCAAGCATCTTGCAAATAACTCCCTAATACTTATGAAATTTTTGCACAAACAGTTTTTGAGAGTTGCTCTTCTTTCTGTGCTAGCAGTGAGATCTGAAGCTGACTGTCATGCTATTTGGCATATATGATATCAAAGTACAAAATGAAATCATCTATTATTGCAAATATGTCATTCCAATTTAAATCTTTAGCCGTTTTGATCCCTTTGATAATGATTCTAAAATTGGTTTATGATGCTAAAATGAATATTAAGTTCTTGAAATGCTAGATTGTTTTATAACATTCCTATAGTTCTTCAGTATCCTTCATCTGGAAAATATTTTTCTGATTTGACTATCTTTCATTATTCAGAATACTGACAAATTATGGTTTGAAGAATAAGCTATTCATTGTAATATTTTAAATACAGAATTTTCTTGTATATTCAAAATCAGCAATGAAATTTCTACATAATATGTAAATTTTAGGTTTCATTTTCAAATAATAAATTTAAAATTTTTGTTAAAGGTGGTTTTTCTTTTTTTTTTTTTTTTAGCATAGATGTTGTTCTAAAATAGATCTATTTTTTTAACCAATATATAAATCTATTTATATAAAATCCAAGTCTCTGTGTGTCCCTCACAATTCCGGTAGGACTGCCTCATTGAAATGAGTAATTGTTGAAAAATACTAATGCAGGGTTACAACAGTAGCGCCAAATGTTGGCGACAAAAATAAGTTGTCATATATGAAGCCAAGTTGGTGATAGTGGACTAATTTGGCGTAATTCCCATTTAAAACCATTAATCTTTCATAAAGGAGGTCACTGCAATTGAATTTAAACTCCGCTCTTTTAAGGGTTTTTTTTTTTTTCAAAATCTGTGGGTGAGAATTTAAAGCGTAATATACAAAAATGTACATCTTTATATCTTCCTCCCGATGCTACTAATAAAATAATCGCCTCTAGACGATGCTGAGCTCTTGTCTGAGCTCCTAACTACGCGATTTTAATGTG
Organism: Maratus speciosus; assembly: GCA_963932465.1. NCBI lineage: Eukaryota > Metazoa > Arthropoda > Arachnida > Araneae > Salticidae > Maratus > Maratus speciosus. The sequence continues at coordinate 154,089,848 of OZ010786.1, forward strand.
CTTTAGATACTTTTCCAGTATAGGTGCATTGGCGAAGAAGGAAATTTGGCAACATATTTTCCGGGAACCAATCCACTGACACGCATTTTTTTCGATAATTTATACGATTTATTTAACATATAAAAGACATTTATCTAATTTTATACAGAAACAGAAGTAATTTGGACATAAAAAAACATCAATAATATACATATAAAATATATGGTACTACTTAGTTATCCCTTCGACCAAAAATCTATCACCAAACTATAAGATTAAATGCCAATAATGATTGATTGTAAATGTCACATTCATTTGACTTTAAGCAAGTTACACGTGTTTACGTCATCAAGTGATTTTTATTTTGACGTTTATTTGTATTTTTATTAATGTTATACTAATTTATTTGTTCTTTCGTTATTTAAAATAAAAATTATGTCAATTTGTATAATTTGGCGAGTGTTTTGGCGATTTATATAATTTGGCAAAATTGGTCGACGGGATAACTAAGTAGTGTCAAATGCATGTATAAGCATGCAAAAAAGCTTATCAAGTTTGTTTTCATAGCTGTTTATATGATTTGACAACAAATCTCTCTTTTTGATGCCCGAATTACACCAAGCTTATTTAAAAAACGCCAAAGCCCCAATAGTGGAAAAGTACGAAATTGTCTATTATTTTGCGCTGTCTGCGCTATAGTTTGTACTGTATGAAAGGGAGTGGGCGAAAAGTTTAAGCAATTAAACATTATAGTTTCTGTAAAGCAGTATAAGACTAAAAAATGAAGAATAAAATAAATGCAAAATAAGACTAAACAAGAAAGAAAAATCATGCGTTAAGCATAGAATATGAAACACTTTCCAACACTTCCTGAATGCTTTAACAAAACTTCATTATTTAGGGAAATAAGGTAAATAAGATAACTAAGTAAACATTATAGAAAAGGCATAATTTTTTTTAAAAATTGATTTAATCAGTTACCGTCCATAGCCAATAGTTCCATTATTACACGCCACTATTTAGCTAAAATTTAATTTAAACTAAAATACTCTTTAAACTACTGAAATCACATTTCCAGATATTATCATCCATAGACGGTTATGTATCCAATTCTTTGTGCGACCCTTTATATCATTTTATCTATATTCTACAAACATTTCTTAGTAAACTAAATGCAGTTCAGCATAAAGATGCATAACTCCTTTAAAAACCATCTTTAAACAATTTACTCTCATGCTCAGTAACCCTTAAGAGCTCTTTTGTGTAGCCTTGTATATGAACTATAGCATTTATACACACAGTGTAGTATGCATAAGTATAGTGAAACATAAAAGTGCATATCATAATTAAAAATGCATTTCCAGCAATCATCGCTTATTTACTGTACTTCGGAGAAATGTTTCTTGGCGAGAAAGAAGTTTGACCACGTATTGTCTCCTATTTACTGTTTCATACTCACAAGCAATTTTTTCCAAGTATATACAATTTATTTGGTACTACTTAGTTATCCTGTCAACCAAAAATCTATCGCCAAACTATAAGATTAAATGCCAATAATGGTTAATCAGAAATGTCACATTCACTTGGTTTTAAGTAAGTTATAAGTGTTTAAGTCATCAAGGGATTTTTATTTCGACATTTTATTTGTATTTTTATTAATGTTATACTAATTTATTTGTTTTTTCGTTATTTAAAATAATAATTATGTCAATTTGTACAATTTGGCAAGTGGTTTGTCGATTTATATAATTTGGGAAAATTGGTCGACGAGATAACTAACAAGTACCCAATTTATATAATTTAAAAAAAGGCACAGATGTCATATACGCCCCATATTGGCGCGATTTTTTTTACGCCAATGCCTTATATGCACCGGATATTTAACTGGTGCCAAAGTGTCGTTATTTTGCTTGATAGGGTAACCCGGATATAGATGATATAGTAACGAGGTTTTCGCCGAATTAGCATCGGAAAAAAATCGCGTCAATATGGGTCAATATTTATATGACATTTCTGCTATAAAAAGAAGAAAGAAAAATATATAAACAATTTATTAATAAAAAAAAAACAATCGCTGGGTTACCATATCAGGCAAAATAACACCATTTTGGCGCCAGTTAGGTAACCCAGTGCATATATGACATCTATGCTGTAATTTGTATATATATAAAAAATATATATATTTAGAAATTATTTTTTTATGTATATAAATACACATATAAACAAAAATAAAAGATCATTAGATTTGTTTTCATAGCTATTTATATATTTTGGCAACATATCTCACTTTCTGATGCCCGAATTGCGCCAAGCTTTTTTTTTTTTTAATGCAAAATGCCCTATAGTGGAAAAGTACCTAAATAAATAATTAATAATAATAAATACATGTATAAACAAAAATAAAAATTCATCAGGTTTGTTTTCATAGCTGTTTATACATTTTGACAACATATCTCACTTTCTGAAGCCCGAATTGCGCCAAGCTTTTAAAAAAATGAGCTATAATGGAAAAGTACCTAAATAAATAATTAATAAAAATAACCAATTATATAAACTAAAACATTTTATTTCGAGATCAAAGCATTGTTTTTAATTTCAATTAAAAAGTACATGTATCCTAGGATAATTTCAGTTGAAATTAGGTTGATAGCTTAATATCTCATTCCATAAACCTAAACAAACACAAGTGATTCATTCATCGTGATCCGTAAAAAATATTAAACCATTGAGGTAATCATTCACAAAGTAAGTTCTCCAACAATCAATGGACAATATTCTTATGACGTCATAGTAGGTAAAATGGTAGCAGTATCGTTTGTTTATGGTTTGAATTCACAAAGATTTTATTTTGCAATGTCTCTTAGTTACATTACTTTATTGTCATATTTATGAGTTCAGAACGAAAGCATATTTTTCATTATTTAGTTATTAAATAATAAAAAAAATTATAAATGTATGACTTGAAAAATTTAAATAATTTTCTTTGTTAATACTAAAAAATAACATTGGCGTAACAGTGGGTTTAAGTTAAATAAGTGTAACTGATTAATTCTTTTGTAATATTCAGAATAACTGTATTTATTAGATTTCAGTAAGCAATATCAGGGCTCGATTAAACTTTGAAGTTAGAGGAATTACATTGTCATTTCAGGACCTTTCTTTTGGAGAAACTTTCCTAAATTCCACATATTCATGGGAACTCTTCAGTGTTAAAAATATTATTCCCAGGACTGACATAACATCAGAACGGCCGGCAATTTTACACAAGTTTTTGAAAACTACTTTATATCAGAACTTTTATTAAAAACTAGTTACGTCTTTGTTATAGTGGCTCACACAATTACGATTATGACAAGTTGTAGCCAATTTCGCCACCATCGTAACCAAGATCGTGAAGCACACACGTATAATACCATTTCATTAAATCGTATACGATAGTTTAATAGTTTTTACCTTACTTCAAGTGTGTAATTCTAAATTGTCCAATATATGAATTTAAAAAAAAATGTAAACAAAGATTGAATAGACATGACCACAAAAAGCCTGAAATCCGGACAACACTTGGAACTAAACTGTGCAGATTAATGGTCTTCTACTGTACACAGTTTTTCATAAACGTGTTTCGTTCTTAAAATGTGTTAATTTCATCTATCACTGCGGAACAAGTGAGAAAAACTCATGTCCTTGCACATGAGTTGTATATATCTTTATATCTAATTTTCCATCATTTTTGACAGGTTACCTTTCTAGTATTATTATAAAATTGAATTATTAAAAACAGATTTATTTTTTTTCTCGAAGTATGTGCTTATAGGGTGTGAAAAAATGATTTTTTTAAAAGTCAGAATAGTGTTTTTTAAATTTTAAGTCTGATTTTTTTTTCTTTCTTCCTGTATTAACTTGTTGTGTCCTATGACATACTTTACGTCATAGTATTTTGGTCATTTCCAACAATGATGTATGTAGCGTGCATCCAAAAGTTCATATTATTACAATGCATTGTGGCTAGTGGCATACATCTGCTAACAGCACAAGAGGTTACAATAGTGAATGGTGACCAAGAGTTGTAAGTTTATAAAATAATTCATCTTCCTACTTCATTTATTCTAGTAAAATTCTTGCTAAATCTGTATGTGCTTTTTAAAAACATGTTATTTTAAGTAGAGTTGACATAAGGAATTATTTTATCAATACATTTTAATAAATTCATGATTTATACATGTGTAATAAAATTAATTACATGAAAAATCTTATCTATTCATTGCCAAAATAATTAACAAGTGAACATTAAAATTTCTTTCAAAAATTGATCAGCTAAAAACATTGTAGACATTTGTAGATTTACAGCTTTCATTATCTTTATTATGCTTTTCTGTGCTTTTACAGTCTGTTACATAACTCTGGATAAAGTAGTTTGGCTACAAATATTAATTTATCAAACAAATTATACCACTGTCATCTCTAATAGAATTTAAGTGGTGTGTATAATGGTAATGATTGGATAATAAAGCCATATAATGGGCAAATGGATTTTGGGCCACTTTTGTTCTGGAAATGCCACTAGGGAAATCTCCAAGAAAAATTGCAATCAATACAAATAGCTACAATTGGGGATGTAAAAAAGTCATTTTAAGGCTTTTTTGGAGGGAAGGGGGGGGGGTCTTATTTTGGCTCATTTCACCTAAATATTGTATAAATTGTTAAATTTTTATTATATTCTAAATCAATGCAAAACTACAGATTCCAAAAGAATAAAATTTCAATATTGATTTAATGGATGATTTTTTTTAAAATTAGAATGATTTAAATCATGTTTTTAACCAACCTGATTTAAATCATTGTACCTCAGCTTTTTACATTTTATTATGAGAAAGGATTATGCTTTTTCTTTCTTCTTTTTATGTAGTTTTATTGTAAGCATAGTTAATTTTGACATTCGTCTGTTATAAGACTCTAAATGAAAATTTAAGTAAAATTGTATTTTGTATAAAATCAAGTTTCACCATGTGCTGTAAAAAGTCATTTTAAGGCTTTTTTGGAAGGTGGGGGGGGGGGGGGTCTTATTTTGGCTCATTTTACCTGAATATTGTTTAAATTGTTAAAGTTTTATTATATTCTAAATCAACGCAAAACTACAGATTCCAAAAGAATAAAATTTCAATATTGATTTAATGGATGATTTTTTTAAAAATCAGAATGATTTAAATCATGTTTTTAACCAACCTGATTTAAACCATTGTGCCTCAGCTTTTTGCATTTTATTCCTTGGAAGGATTATGTGTTTTCTTTCTTCTTTTTAAATAATTTTATTGTAAGCATACTTAATTTTGGCATTAGTTCGTTATATGATTCTAAATGAAAATTTAAGTAAAATTGTATTTTGTCTAAAATCATGTTTCACTATGTGATGTATTTTCACAAACGTATACTGCATATATTTTATGAAGTTCTGCCACACTTATTTTCAAGGATGTTGGATAACTTGTCCATGTTTGTAAATGAATTTTTCAACTTAAGTATTTTTCTATTATATATCACATTTTGTAGCTACAGGCTACCTAATGTAGCTTTCCTTTGATGAAGTTTCCCACAAAATTCTTAACATTTGATTATTATAAATTAGATCTAAACTAAAAATCAAATTTATTTTAATAAGCTAAGTTAAAAATTTAGTTATATTTTAATGATTTTATAATTTTATTAAAAATGATTAAATAAATTTTAATAGTAACATTTTATTATTTTTTTCCCCCAATTACATTTTCAGGTTGTAAAATTAGGTAAAGCTAGTGAGACAGCTAGAGAAGTAGCAGAAGAATCTGGCAATAAAGTATCTGAAACTCTTCTTCCAGATTATAATTTGACTCCTGGAACTCTTAGTGCTAGAACACCCCGCACACCAGCTACAAATAGAGATTCAATATTGATGGTAAACAAATATTTCTTAATTAAATATGTTTTGTAAAAAAAAAAAAATTTCTAATTTTTATTTTTTTTTATTTATTTTTTTTTTTTATTAATATTTTCCAGTGTGTTTCTTTTTCTTTTAGAGTTTGTAAATCTTATTTTAAACATTTTATAATTATCCTTTTAAAAGATATGTACTTTTCCTGTATTTTGATCCAATAAAGATTATACAGGTTATGTTCTCACTAAAACTTATTGCTGTTTCAAAACGTTTGAAAAAGGTACTCTAGTTTTCAAATTGATAAAGTTAGCATTAGTGAATATTTATGAAATAAATTTTCTTGTCATCTGATCCTGGCATAGTAGTTCCCTTTTCTGCGTTTTGTAATAACAATAAGTGTATTAATAATTTCTATTTAACCTAGCCTTTAAGTTAATTCATTGAAATAATAATTGCAAAAAACTTAGGATTTAAACTATTATTTCCCTTGACATATTTGTATTATTCCTAATATATTTTATACTAACTTCTTTGGAGCAAGCAACCGATATACAATTTTTTAATTTTTCAAGACCACTATTTACAAATAGTAATTTTTGGCTCTTTTAAGCGCAATAAATTCTGCGATTACGTAAGACCAAAAGTAGTATTTGGAAACTGTTGTTCAAAAATAAGACCTGTGCAGCATGTGTATGTGATGCTTGTCACAAAGGAGTTCAGACTCAAGTATTTTATAAATATAACAAATATTCTCATTAATTCGGGATTTCAGGAGGCACAAAATATTATGGCCTTGTCAAATGTGGACACTCCTCTGAAAGGAGGATTGAATACGCCACTGCATGAATCTGACTTCAGTGGAGTTACTCCAAAACGAGATGTTGTTTCAACTCCAAATAGTTTAATTACTACACCATTTAGAACAGGTCCACAGACATCAGGTAATTAAAACTAAAACATGTTTTTCATTTTATTTTTTTATAAATTAATAATAATGTTTTGATGTGCCTTAGTAACACTGCATTATATATTCTCACATTATGCTGGATCATTGTACCTTACCATAAAATCTTTAAGCATCTAAGCGAATTTAACCATATTTTTCCTTTTCCCAAAAACAACTTAAATTGGTTGTAGACAAAAATATTTTTAACAGAATTGCATTTTAAGATGTATGTCACATAAAGAAGCATGAAGTGTATTTTAGAAACAAACAGGGAAGGAAAACTTAAATAAACATTAGTTTTATAAGCATTTTTATGAAAATGCAAGAAAACTCTCAAAGGATTAATAATCAGTTATGCTCCATCTACAATAAGTTTGCCAATGAATAAGGCAAATTTAGATGTATTTATTTGTTAATTAAGATGATAATCACAACTAGCAACTGATATGCTTTATAGATCGGGAGCCAGCAGCACAGACAATCACCTCATCGAGTTCACGGATGAAATTCTATGATTAGTTAAACCTTGATTCGCATAGTAAAATGCAATCGGTCTGCCAAGTCATATCTTGGTGGAAAACACATGAAAACCTGATTTTAGTGGCTGACTCGTAGGTTTACCATTGTGTTTTCCTGCTCCCAGTCCTCCATATTTTTATGCCTTTTAGTGCAGGAAAACACAATGGTAAACCTACGAGTCTGCTGCTAAAATAGGGTTTTCAAGTGTTTTCCACCAAGATATGACTTGGCAGGCTGATTGTGTTTTAATATGCAAATCAAGATTTAACGAATCCTAGAATTTCACCTGTGAACTCGATAAGGTGATTATCTGTACTACCGGCTACCGGTCTATTAGTTTTTCAGTAAATAATTCATGTTCTTCTCCATTTGTGTCTTTTAGCTTCTTTCTTTCCCTGTAACATTGACAAACTCTTTCAAGATTATTAGCCAACTTATTGTGGTCAGAGTATATATTTTTTTGTTGTGTATCCTCATAAGTTTTTAATTACCTAAAAGTAATGCAAATTTGTAATTTGATCCAATGTATGTGTGAATGATTGAATGAGTCAATGATTGATTGGTAGATATATACAGTATCACACAAGTTGTAATTTTCCAACTGATTGAAAAAATGCCTAAACCAGAATTTGAACCAGGGATCTTGTTTTAAGCTTTATGCTCTGCCAGCTGAGCTATCTTTGAAAATCTAGCAGACACAATTCACTCAGACAACCTTTTGATAATCTGATCTGTAGTCTGAAACAGCTCAACAGAATAAATTGTAAGTAATAGAACTTCAAGTGTAAATGTTGGCTATGTGATTATATTACATTAATTTTAACACAATTATTCTAATTGGTAAATAAATCACACAAGTTGTAATTTTCCAACCACAGAACTTTGCTTAAGCTGCCAATGCTACCAACTGAGCTGTCTGGCAATTTAAGCTAAGATTCCTGGTTTAAATCCTGGTCTGGACATTTTTTTGCTCAGTTGGAAAATCACAACTCATGTGATTTATTTACCAAGTAGAATAATTGTGTTAAAGTTAATAAAATATTAGGTATCCCTTGATTAGTGCAGTTAATCCTGTGATATTATCACACTAATCAAAATTGAATGTGAAAAACTGATATAGATCCACAACCAACTTTTACAGAAACCTAATATACATAAATTGACAATGAAATAATGTACTGTGATATTGTTTTTGATTTATTATTGTTAGGAAATATGTATTACAGGTTGATTTAAAACTTTTAAAAAAGCTTGTCTCAGTTTCATAAACTTCCACTTGCAAAAACATGTTAGCTAATTTAATAAGTAACAACCAAGAAAAATTGAAAAGTCAATTTTAATTCTGCATTACTATAATTCTGTGAGTTATTTATGTTAGCTTACTTAGCATTAGGCTACTTTTTTTATTGTTATTATTTTCATGATTTGATTTTTAAGTTATTGCAATACAGTTTTATTATTTCAAAATTTATTTAAGCAAAAGCTTATCAAATGCCAATTGCATAGTTGTTTCTTCCTTTTGGAATTCATCTTCCAATATCATAAAATATGATTTTCTAACCGCTGGTACACTTGTATACTTCTGCTAATGTGTGGGCCTATATCTATCAAATACTGTCTGGGGAATTCCAGTTTATGAAAAGCTTCCTAGAATTCTTTTAATGTTATTTCTTATTTTGTGATTTTCAAAAATTGGATGTCGTCGTGCTAGAAAAGAAAAAGGATCACTCATTTTGTGCTTTGTACACTAATCAAAATTTTGCACAGGCACACACTAATCGAGGGTGCATCTAAAAAAAAGTTTACCATGCTAACTGGAACTGCACTAAGTCTTACTAATACCTGTAGATAAATATAACATTTTATATTCTTTCATTCTGTTAGAGAAAGACCTTGACTGAATTACTTATTTACTACATGTCATAATATTTTAGTCTAAAAATGTATCAAATGTTAAATTCAGAAAATTGTTTCAAGTGCACAAATATAATTTGTTGATGTTGTTGTTAGAAATATATACTTTGTAGATAGTCCTATGATGATCTTTATAGTTAGTCCAAATAATTGTTCAACATCTGTGAGTATTTATACCATGACAGTTGTATAGTTTAGATGCAAACTCTTTTCCTCTTTCTGGTCTAAATGTATTTTTTCAAATAGTTTTTAAAAAACACTTACTGATTAAAATAATACGTTGTACAGAAAGACTGAACTTCCTCAACAACTAAGATTAGTTTTAAATTTAAAATGTTTAAAATTTACTTGGTGAAACTGAATCTCCTCTTTCACAATTATATATCGGGGATTCCATTGATGACATTTTTTATATTTTAATACCTCAGTTTTTAAGGTTATTATTATTAAGATTATTATTATATATATATATATATTTTTTTTTTTTTTTTTTTTTTTTTTTACTGTGTCAAATTGTATTCAAAACGGATAAAAATTTATAAAATCAAATCACAAAGCTGTATAAAAATGGACTCAAATCCTTCATAATTAATTTATTACTGCTTCTTATTTTTTAATTTTTGAACTGCAGTGGAATTCTGATTGACTTTAGAGATTTGACTTAAAAATTCAAAATATTAATTGTTGCTTTATGTTGCATTTATTTTTATTATTTTTATTGAAATTTAAATGTTTTTTGTGAATGAATTTCAAATGTGTTATGATTTTAAAACAGGTACAACTCCTGGTCGCACACCTGGTTTGAAAGGTAAAGAAATGACTCCAGGTACAACACCCCTTAGGGATAAACTTAGTATCAATCCTGAAGATCATCTTGGCTTTGAAGATGCAATAGCAGCTAAAAATTATAAGGTACATTAGTCTAAAGTCATTCTCATTAATAAATTTGTGTTATAAACACCATTCTTTTGAGTAAATTTAGTTTTGTAATTGCTAATGAGCCATTTGAACCATTGATTTTGAAAGTAAGGCAATTCCATTTATCTTATTGCTAGATATTGAATCATTTTATTGGAATGGGTTTTTAAATATTTGTAAGCAGTAATAGATACTTATTTTGTATTTTTTGTGGAAAAAGTAATTTATGTGTAAATCTAATATGCAATAATGTTATTGATGTTAGCTGAAAAAAGTCATGGTTTTGGCATGCACCAATGGGCTTGCATCCAGAGGTAGATTAACTACTTCCTTGTAATGTATATTGTGTTTTTCAGATTGAAAGTAGGAATAACTTGAAAAAGGCTCTTACATCCTTGCCTGCTCCAAGGAATGATTATGAAATTGTTGTTCCTGAAGATGAACCTCAGCCTTCTGACAATGAGCATCCAGAATCAGCTACAGTGCTTGATCAAGCTGATTTAGACCTTCTAAAAGAACAGGAGCTGAAAGAAGCCAGTAAGTTTATTTTCTGCATGTTTTTTGTTGTGTAAATAGACTTACTATCATACCTCTAAGGTAGCTTTTTTAATTTTATCACTTTGGGAAACTGTATAACAGGATTTAAACTTTGTGATTTTTATTTTATTTATTTATTTATTAGGATTTTCTGTACGGGTTTTGTATTTTGCGAAAATATGTCAATAAGATTTTCGCTAAAAAGGCAAAAAGAATTTAGAAAAGTTAAAATTTTCTAATTTTTACATAAATATTTATGGGTTAATGATTATGAAAACATTGGAAGTCCTTATTTATTTAGTATATCCACATTTAATGCAATTTTCCCAAAGTAGCGAATCTAGATGCAAAAAGGCTTAAATGAAATATGTCAGTTTAAATTATCTGCCCCATTGAAATAATGTTGCATGATACATTCCAGTGAACTAGCATTGTAAGTATTGCAACTTAAGGCAACAATTTCTTTCAACCTCTCATCCCAAACATACTCATTCATTTTGCATTAAAAAATGTGTGAACATGAAGGCATGTTCTGACAGTCTAGTAACTGAAATCAAAATATAGCAGGTTGAAAATTATACAAACACTATTTTATTCAAATGCAGACATAACATAATTTTACAGAGAGGGTAAATACAATATTCTATTAATTTGACATCTGATATTTGAATACAAAATTATAGTTGTTGTTTTACCTTGTACTGTTGTGTAAAAGCAACATATAATTTATCATTTCCAAATACAATGGACAGATTTTTCCATTGTTTTTAAAGACTTGTGTGGCCAACAGAGTGACAAAAATACAGGATCTTTTTGGGAATTACTATTGGAGACGTGTAACATCCAAAAACTACCAGTTGGATATTATCTCCAGAAGTGCTTATGTTAAAGATCTCCTTAACAATGATTTAGGGTGGTTTGAATCAGAATTTTTTCAACAAGAAATTTTAGTACCTAGAGAATTACCTTCATCTATTATAGACAGTGAATGTGAACAAGATTTGAAAAAGAATGTCAGTTTACTGATCATGAACAGTAATTCTGATGACATATTTCATAAATTGTATTACAGTACCAATAATTTTGAGAAATTTACAGGAATAACAGTAGTTAAATTTTTTATTTCATTAATAATTGTTTCCGTAGACAAACAATATATAAGTGCCTTACTACCAGAGAGCTCCAATTTAGCATGCTATTTCTGATCAAAAAAGACCAAGAAAGTAAGTTTGCTTGTGAGTTAGTTGCTTGAGAAAGGTGCAAAATTGTTCTTCTTAAAGTAAGTTAAAAGTCTTAAATCTATTTTTGGATAAAAATTCTTTACTTCATATAGGGTGTAAATTGACTAATTCTAATTTGCATTTTGAAAGCAAGCATCAGTTGATTTTCCCTGACGATTACAAGTTTACCAAATGCATTTTTGAACATTTCCATAAAAGTGTTTGCACCTAAGGGCTCATGAATTATTTCATCAAATTTGTATGCAAATTAGCCTATTAAAGCTAAAAGCAGTGCACAAAAAATAGTTCTTACTTGTGTCACATGGTTCAAAGCTAGTGTTCGAAATTAGCAGTCGTTAGTTATCAAATGCAACTAAATAATTGCATTTGATAACTACAAAATTCTCAGTCGTCAAATTTGACGCCTAGCTTTTTAAAAAATATATTTATTAGGTATTCAGTACCAAAAATAAAAAATCGGTCATCAGTCTGAAAATTCTGACATAAAAAGTATCTTGAATTTCGACAAATGGTCATGAAAAAAAATCAATTTCATTAATCGTTCACAGAAAAAAATAGCTAATTTCGTCAAAGGATCGTGGAAAAGCGCAAATTTCGTCAAAGAATCGCGAAAAAACACAAATTTTGTCAAAGAGTCACAGAAAAAACTTAAGTTTCTTCAAAGAATCACAGAAAAAAACACAAACTCCGTCAAAGGATCGCGAAAATGTGAATTTCTCCATAAAAAAAAAACCCACAAATTTCTTCAAAGGATCGCAGAATGAAATACTAATTCCAACAAAGCATCGCCAAAAGAAAAAACCACACACACACAAATTCCGTTAAAGCATCGCCAAAAAAACGCAAATTCCGTCAAAGGATTGTGAAAAAACACAAATTTAGCCAAAGGATCGTGGAAAAAATGCATAATTAGCAACAGTGGGGGGGGGGGGGGATTCCCAGCCCTTCCCTCTCAGCTGTAACCTTTTAGAAAACCTTCTGAATTTAAGAATTTTTTTTTATTCAGAATAACCTTTTGATCCAAATCAATTGCAATTTTTTTTCTTTTTTCTGAATTCAATTGTAATTATCAATACTAGATAAAATTTAACTTTTGGTTTTGCTAAGAAGTTACCAAATTTTGTTTTACAGATTAATTTCTAAATCTAGCAATAATTAGAAAAGTTGCTTCATCAGTTGCTTCAATTATTATAATCTTAGAGATTAATAACTTCAATAATTTTAAATAAAAACAAGTGTTTTCTAATCTTAAATAAGCTTTTCTAAAAAATAGCTTTCAGTGTTACAGTAAGTAATGTTAAAAACGAACCTTAGAAATTGCAACTAAAAATTTTAATTTAACACCTAAGATTTGTATAGTAGCCATCATTTGACGCCTACCTTTTTCTACCCAATTTTTATCACTTTTCAAAGCACAAACCTAAAACATTTGATCAGTTTATGGAGAATCTCCCTTCTAAATGTGTCACCCCTAATTCACAATTCCTAAATTTGAATGTAGATTTTTCTGGTCCATTCCACATAAAATACAAAAATCAGAAAAATCGGGTTTCTTCAAAGGTTTTTGTGACCATATTCATATGCATATCTATAAAGGCCATACTTTTACAATAGTGATTTATCTGCTGCTGTATTCAGCATCACACTTAAAAGAGTCTGTGTTAGGATGAGCAAAATACTTTCTCTAAATTCAGATAATGCCACTAATTTTAAGAGTGTATCTACATGACTAAATAATTGAAAAATATATTGAAATTTCCTAATGATGAATTAATGAATTTCCTTGCCAAGGAGTTCACAACATAGAACTTTATTCCTCCACAATCTCCAAGTTTGGTGGTCTGCTGGGAGCAACATGAAGTTCTTCAAGCATCACTTACTTGCACAATAAAAAATTGTTTAAATTTTTATCGATTACAATATTTATTATTTTAGAATATTGATTACATAATTCAGTGGAAAATCTTGCGATTCCAATAGATTCCAATTGCATTCATTGTAGAAATATTGCTACGCTTTAGAAAACTAAGTTTGACATTATTTCATCTCTATCTTCTTAATTAAAATTTTTTTAATGAAAAAATTGCTGTTATTAAATTAGAAAGTTTTCAAAATGAGTAATATAATTATTTTACCCAGGTATATTTCAATTATGTGTATAAGGTAGTTTAACAGTGTTTTAAATGATCTATAGCAGGTCTCTCTAACGTGGCACCTGCACTCATCTTGGTGCTCTTTGAAAGTTTTCACGTGCCGTTTCGAATATTCCTGTTGCTAGGAGTTTTTTAAATAAAAATCCATTTTAAAAATACGTCTTTAAAATCATTAGTGTTTCACATGATTTTTACTGTAAGCAGCATTAAATTTTCAGCTCCTTACTGTACAAAATATTTTGTAGATCTCTCTCCCTCTCTGGAAAATGTAATACTAAATTTACTATGATTTATGCTTTTTCTTGAAATTATTTTCACACTGAGCTCTGCATAGTACGGGGCCTTATGGCTCACGTTTTGAGGGGTCTGTGTATCTATAAGCTGTCTGCATATCGTTACTTCCTACCAGGGTTGTCAGTATGGCCTCCTTTTTTATTTAGAAAATCTGATTCCATCATACCAAAAATTCTGAATAGTAATTTTTACTGTATTTAATGTAAGTCCTTTTAACATTACTTAAAGTAAATTTCTTCTTTCGAAATTTCTGAATAAAAAAGGAGACCAAACTGGAAACTCTGCCCCGTACTATAATGTGGTAATATTGTTCTATGTTTCCAGACATGTGAATAATGGCATCCGTGCTTACTGTGAGGTTGGACAGACCTGATCTATAGTATGCAAAAATAATCTGTGCCACTTCTGGTCCCAAGGAATATAATATAAATATCTTCTGTATATTAATATGTTGCAGATATATATGGCCATGTTTACAACATACATTTAATGATGTATGAAATATGATTTATGTATTGCAAAATTCTATGTTATGCACAACTTTTCATCTCAAAGTGTGCATTGTAAAGATATTCTACTATATATAAATTGTGAAATTAATATTTGAATACTGTAACGTATAAAATTTTTAACAGAAATAAATTTCTAGAAGCTTTAAATTAGGGATGTAACGAATATTCGGCCACTATTCGGCCCTTTTGCCGAATATTCGGCCGGCCGAATATTGAACAGATATTCGGCCGAATACCTGTGGCCGAATAGTGGGACATTTGACCGAATACCTGTAGCCGAATAGTGGCATATTTGGCCGAATATTTTAAGATATTTGGTTAGATATGTTCCAGAAAATCAAAACGAAATATGATTTTAAATATTTTCGACAAACAATATTAAAAAATTATACCTAAATACATTAATTATTATAAGAAAAAGATCTCATTCTGAAATATGGGGTGGAGGAAGTATTATGAGGGGCTTGTTAATTTTGAGAGAAAGAAAAGAGAAAAGTATATCTTGGTAGCAGAAAAGAATATATAATATTTTAATGGAATGAATAATTATATTTTAAGAAAATAACCTTTTTTTTTTTTTTTGACATACAGAGTGTAAATTTACTAAGCTTAAATGCATGAAAAAGGATATAAAAAGACAGAGGACACATGCAAGTTCTTACTTTTAGGTGGTGAAAGGATTTTACTAAAATAAAAAAAGTTTCATTTTTACAGAGGTAATGAGTTCTATTTCAGATAGTATATATATATATAAATTAGAACTATCTATGGATTAAATAAAAAATTATGAATTAAATTATTATTCACATTTTTAAAAGTCATATGTTATCTTTAAAGTATTTTTTAAGACATTTAAAGTATAACAAAAAATACATTCAGCTGTTATGATTTTTGAGAACTCAAACAAAAAATTAATTTCAATTAGTCCGTAATTTAATTTTTTATTTTAAAATTGAAAAAAAAAATTAAACAATTAAAATAAAAGTCATTTATATTAAAGTCAGTATTCGGCCGCCGAATATTCGGTATTCGGCCTAAAACTTGGCCGAATATTCGGTATTCGGCTATTCGGCCAAATCACTATTCGTTACATCACTACTTTAAATATATGAATCCAAATTTTCATTTCATTCTGCTCATTAGTTTCTGAGTTATTCTTTAAAAAAATCACATTGCAGTTTATTTTGAAACTAAATAAAAATGGAATTTAAGGTTAGGAGTTCAAAATTTTACATCTGCATAATTCCTAAATCACTGCATCGAATGATCTCTCTTGGTATTCCAAGGTAATATTTTCCGAAAAATCCTAATATGATGTGAAAATTGCATTTTCTTATTAAAAATTTCAAAATTTGATACATTTTCAATATGAAGACTTACCCCTAAGCTTATTCTTTAAATATACATTTTAAGAAGACTTAATTGCCAATTTTTTATGCTTATTTAGCTATAAATTAGATAGGGGTTCAGGGTTTTTTTTTGTCTTTTTATGGTTTCATTCATCTGACGAAACCCTATTCGTCTCGCTCCTCTGTCTGTCTGTCTGTCCGTCACAGAGCCCGTTCTCAGAAACTATATATGTTGGAGACTTGAAATTTTGCGTACTTATAGCTGAACACTTCACATCAAACGACAAATCCTAAAATTTTTAAAAAGTCTTATATTTAACCCTCTGGGCTCCAACTTGTGTATTTTAATCTTTTTGTTCTAACTGAGCCCCTAATTAAGTTGAAGGCTTAAAATTTTGCATACTTATAGCTGAACACATCACATCAAACGACAAATCCTAAAATTTTGAAAAAGTCTTATATTTAACCCTCTGGGCTCTAACTTGTGTATTTTAATCTTTTTGTTCTAACTGAGCCGCTAATTAAGTTTAAGACTTGAAATTTTGCATACTTATAGCTGAACACCTCACATCAAACAACAAATCATAAAATTTTGAAAAAGTCTTATATTTAACCCTCTGGGCCAGTGGCGCCAACTTTTGAAAAATATTGGGTGGGCTAAACCATTTTAGAATAAAATGAGATAGGCATTTTGTTTTCTTTGAAAATAAGGGGATAGATGTGAAAATTACAAGAGTGAAATTAGAATTTTTTTAAACAGAATGTAAAGTTGTGATTTTATTAAATTACGTTCTCATATGAGGTCTTCATTTTATGCACTCTAATATTTAGTATTATACTATGAATATGACTACAAACTAAAACTCAAAGGACTAAAAAATGACGCATGTCAAAAATTCTTTTAAAAGTCTTTGACAGCATGTTCTGAAAAAACATTTAATCTTATTATTATTATTATTTTTTTTTTTTTTTTTTAAATGGAAACTGTTTGATTTCTTGTTTTCTGAACACTTGTGATTTTCATGCATTTAGGATGAAAAATGAATTTGGAAATGAGTCAGAAAATAGCCAATCTCCATTTGAAAACAGTCTAGCATTACTACTTTTGTATGCATTTATTTGCTAATTTTTATTATAAAGTTAGACTATAACATATAAAAGGGATGAGTCTGAATGTATTGTCAGAGAATTTCTTTGTGAAGCACATCTATACATTGTAACCATTCGTTACCATCTCTATCATATAGAGACAGTAATATTTTAACTGGATTATTTTGGTTTGATAAAATGGGTTGGGTTAAGGTCCCGTAACATCCTTACTGTGTTTTCAAACAAAATTATTTTCAATGGAAGAATTAGTTTTCAGCGATTAAAAAATAAACAGGTAACAAAATAGAATAATGGAAATCAGATGGGCTGCGAGCAAATTATTGGGTGGACTCAAGCCCCATATGGGTCCGTATAAGCTGCCGCCACTGCTCTGGGCTTAACTTGTGTATTTTAAGCTTTTTTTTTCTAACTGAGTTCCTATTTAAGTTGAAGACTTGAAATTTTGCATACGTATAGCAGAACACTTGCGATCACACGAAAAATCATAAAATTTTCAAAAAGTCTGAAATTATTTACCCACTCACTGGGTTCTAACTTGTGTAATTTAAGCAATTTTTCTAACCTCCCCCCATTGCACCCGGCAGGCACTTTTCTAACTTTTGCTGATGCCACTTTGACCACTCTTTCATATTATGCACATAGCCTTACATATTTCAGTTCCACTTTTTATTGCCAGGGTGCACCTACCTATCTCGGGTGCTATAGACCCGATCTCCTCGACTAATATACCTACAGATAGGTTGTAAAACGGAGTTTCGTTCGGATAGAGGTTTGTGTAGAATAGAGTGCGCCCCCTGGTTGCAAAATGTGGAACTAACAGATTTCGCAAAAGGATAAAGTGTTTTGAAAGGAAAATTAAACGAAACCCTCTGTGCGATCTGTGATTACACTTACCCACTTGTTTTTATATAGCATAACAAACTCACATTTTTTTAGGGTTACTATAATTAATATTACCTCTGACAGTCTTTGCCAGTTTATCGCTAGCATGCGACTAATATAAAAGTGAAAAAAAATTCTTTTAATTTATTTTGGTAAATATTAAAGCACTGACTCAAAATTTTGCATTTCTTTTATAGTGGAAGCAGAGCGTAGAAAGCAGTCAACCTCAGTTCAGCGTGAACTTCCTCGTCCTTCGGATGTTAATTCAAATATTTTGAGACCTTCTCATTGTGATCCTCCTCTTACTGATCTCCAGAAAGCAGAAGAGCTTATTAAGCAAGAAATGTTAGTAATGCTCCATCATGATGCCTTAAAGATTCCTCCTGCTCTATCTGGTTCTACTAAAGGGAAACAGCCACCTAGACTGAATTTGGCACATCATGCTTCATATTTGGAACGGCATCCGTATAACGAATATGAAGAAGATGAAGTTGAGTATGTAAGTAAAGTAGAACTAAATTTATGACTATATTGATTAGCTGTTTTACTTTATAGTGTTTTTTGCTAAGACTGACAGTTGACCTTCAAGGTGTTTCTCTGATAGTGGATTCTGAATTCCCCAGTTGGTTACATTTTTCACCATGTAACATTGTTTCAGAGCTTTTATAGTAAAAAACAAAAATAACTCAAGTTATCTGGAAAGAAAACAAGTTATCTGAGATTTCCATGAAAACTACTAAGAGTGATTATGAATGTCAACTGACATTTGAACAAAAATTAACTATAGCATACTTGATATTTCAATGTAATCTATTTGTTTGTAAGAAATATATCCTCTTTTAACATTTATCTATGTATTAGAAAAACTCATCTTTTGGTTAAAAGTTTGTATGACTGCTTACTTGAATCAAAGTACAGTAGTGTGTAAATCATTTTATTAAATAGCAATTATCTTATTTCTATAATGACTTATTTATTACTTTTTAATTGTTGTGAAATTGAAAAGAAGAAAGTTAGGTATGAAGGCAGAAGTCATAAATTGACGAACTGTTCTTGGAATTAAAGTAAAATCCCTTTGGAAAGGTATAACTGTGAATGTATGCTATTTATTTTAGAATCTTTTCCAAATAATAAGACATCATTATAGGACATGTGTCATAACTAACTGCTCGGGTCTTATCAAGGGCCAAAAGGCGTACGTATTGTTTATATATTTAATTTCTAAAATGTTTAAAAACTTGGTGTTTCTAAATTTATGTAAATGTTTTTAACCCAGAAAAATGTGAGAAAGTACAAAGAATTCCTTTTAAAAAATAAGTAATATAAGAAAAAAAAAACAAGTAGCTAACTTTTATTTATTTTATTTTTAGGGTATATATATATATATACATATATTTTAAATTAATTGCAAATTTACAATGTGATAGTCGGTTACTATTTAAATTTTTTTAATGTAAATAATTTATTAAAAGTTTGATTGATTGTTTTTGAATGAATTTAAGCGCCACATCTTGACTCAGTGTTGAAAAAAATACTGTTATATTTTTTAAGTCTGAACTTTGAGATTTTCTAAAGATTACACTTAAAAAAATAAAAACAGGAACAAAAAACCATGCGTAAAGCTTAGATTATGAAACACTTTTTCAACACATCAAGAATACATTAACAAACCTCTCCATTTAATAAGGTAATGATGAATAATGAATTATATATAGAATAGTGCTAAGTGTATAACGCTTCCGGGAGTGAACTCATCCGTTTCCTGATAATCTTTCATTAAAATCAGCCAAATGCGGCCATGTTAGGCTTAAGCATTCCGATGCCGTATTTGCCGACTGCCTTATTTAATTTGTCTATCTATTCGTTGTGTAACATATATTCTTCTTAACTTTTTCTAAAAGCTTCAAAAAAGTATAAAATTATAAAGTTTTAAGATCTAATTTAAAAATAACCAGCTACAAACAACAGGCTTCCGATGTATACAAGCGATTACTGTTGCCATTCATACGCACAAATTACAAATCCAAAACAAATGAATGACTCTTTCAGCTATTCATTAAATGCTCTTAAAACATTTTGCAAAAGCATATTAATATTTTGAAATACGTTTTTCACTTTTGTTTACATTTATTCATTACATTACAGTTTGAATTCAGTATCACTGTTAAAAATATCGCAAAAAATTACCTCTGTTTTTCAAGGCTATCTATTTTCTGACCAATGAGAATGCTTCATAGTGTTCAGTGAATATAGCTGTATTCTGTGTATGTTGGTGCCATCTATCGGTAGTTAAAATAAAAAAAGAAAAATGAATTATAGGAATATATAATGCCGTGTACTACATATATATATATATATGTATATATGAATGCAAATAAAATTTTGTGTTTTGTAGGGAAAATAAATTTGTAATTTTATAAAAAGATTTGAGATCTGTTAATGCAATTAATAGTTGCAATATACTTATGTGATAAAAGATTTATTACAGGTTTCTTTATGCATGTTTTTAAAAAAATGAGGATTTAATCCAGGGTTGGTAAGTTTTTGTCATAGGTGGAAAAAACCTGGTTAAAACCGTCCTGGCAAAAATAGGTTTTTGCCAAAGTGGTGGCAAAAATAGGCTGTCCATTTAATTTTTTTCTCAGAAAAAGAGAAAAAAATAATTTCATGAAAGAAAAAAGAAACTTAATACTTAGTTAAAAAATCAATATATTCTAAATTTATTTTTGAACTCTTAAATTAAGAAAAAAAGAAAAAAATCATGTAGCTATTATCTATGAAACCAGTTTGGAACTACCAGGTTTTGTACAATAGCTTTTACAAAACCTGTGTACCTGCAGGCTTACTTTTCTATTCACCAACTAAAAAGCAGGGTGCAATACTCATGTATTTTGTTATCTGTCTTGTGATCATTTGACAATGGACTAGTGGATTTGAGAATTTCGAAAGAGTATTTGGGAGGGAATATAGTACAAAAAGATAAAATGGCAACGGGTTACTTATTGTAGCCTAACTAAAGAATGTAACTTTTTGTCCCTTTCTTGGAGTGTAAGAGAGAGGGAAAAAAATTCTAGTTTTCTAACAAAACATAACAGAGTTTTTTCAATATATAATTTTCAATTTAATTTAATTACTTTTTTATCTGTAGCAGACTAGTTTCATCAGATAAATAATTATAAATTAGTACCAAAGACTTAAATATTTACATATTTTTAAGACTCATTACATAAAACAAAAGTAACAAAGTTATATAAAGCCTTTTGATAATTAAAAAATATATTAATGGCTGACAAAAATACTTTACTTAAGAAAAAAAATTAGATATCTGATTTTTAATTTTGTTCTTAAATTCCTAAGTATTAGACTGAATCCCACCTATTTTATAAAAATTTAAAATATGTAAAAATATTTAATTATATTTATTAATTAGCAAATTAAATAAAAATATTAAATGATATGTTTTAAATTTAATTGTTTATACCATTATTATCTTTATTAGCTCATAGATTTTATTACACATTAAAGATGAATAAGAATTTGCCATTTTTGCCCTGGTTTTTTCCAGTTTTTGCCACTGTCCTGGCAAAAATACCTTTTTGCCGGCAAAAATGCCAACCCTGATTTAATCTGAGGTAAACTTTTTAAAATATAAGTTATATAAATATTATTTTGGCGCCAGTTATCAACAATTAATAAAAACAAATAAACTTCCTGTTGAAATTGTGTATTATTCTGCATGTTATTGCGGTATCACGAGTGAATATTTACTGTTTAGATTTGATTCTTCAATCTTATAATGAGTGTTCTTTTTTACTGTCAGCTAACAAATTTATTTAGAATTGCACTCTTATTTTTTTTTTTTTAAGAAATTGAAGCTTATTGATTTTTTTTAATGCAATGAACGAAGACGAAAGTTAATTGACACTATCTTTTAAAATAGCATTATTAGTACTAATTTGCATGTTTTTGTGAAATAGTTCTTCAAATTTTGTGAGTGAAGTTCATTTGCATATTCTATATATCATTATTTTACCAATTCAGTTAATAATTTTCTTGCAAATTAAGTTTCAATTAAAACTGCGCTGTTTTTATAACTATTTTACACCACCTGACCCTATTAGTCAGATAAGATAAAATTTATTCTTTCATAACTCTTTTTAGAGTGCAATGCTATATCATTCTTTTGAAAATGCAGACACATCATTCTGACGGGCTATCTGCTATTTAATAATAATGATGATGTCTAAGTAAACTGTTTGAGAAAGCTCATAACCACAGATGAAAATTCCCCTTCAGCAATTTCCATCAGAAATGGAAATGTACTCGAGATCTTTTTTGCTGCCTTGTATATACTATGGAATTTAAACACACCAAGTGATAATCAAAAAAATTAGTTTAATTGAGAAATGTGTACCACAACTTAAAATGCACTTTTAACAATTATTGTTACTTTAACTGAATTCTTTCGTGTGTCCCAGTAAATGAGCGATGGATGCTATGCACACCATATTCTATAGTAAGCCCCTTGCAGTGCACCTGAGTGATATATGTTAACTTCAATATGTTTGAAATAGTGTTACTTGATTAAAATACACCACAAACAATTTTTCCTCATAGAGTGTAATGTGGCAGAATTCGTTTGAGTGTCCCTGTAAATGAACTCAAAATGTTACACACTTCATTTTTTATACTGAACATGCTATACCTAATTAATATTGCCTCTTTAACATATATCAACTATGGAAATATGTTTATATTTATGTAAGTTAGAATACAGACTGCAGACAGACCCAATTTTTAAACACTTTTCAATTACGTTGAAAAGTGTTAAAAAAGGAATTTCAATTTTTAATATTTTCTGTAATATAAATAGCCAAGAAAACTGTGTTTTAAGTCAATTCATTCTTGACTTTTTATTATTGTTCAGGGCAAAAGCTGACATTATATGTTTAGCATATATTTTTGTGATTTGAAAACTAACTATTATTATTTTATTTTCAAGAATGTGCATTAAAAATTCCTTATTGTATGAATTTCTCTTTTGGTGATTATTCTTTTTATTTTCCCTTGTAGGCTCGTAAATTGCTTAAGGATGAAATGGAAGTGGTCAAGAAAGGTATGGGGCATGGAGATCTCAGCTTAGAAGCTTACACTCAAGTTTGGGAAGAATGTTTAGCTCAAGTTCTGTTTTTACCTAGCCAAAATAGGTATACCCGAGCTAACATTGTAAGCAAGAAAGATAGAATAGAATCTTTGGATAAGAGACTTGAGGTATGTTTTGTCCTCAGTAGAGTTAAATGCTCAAAAATGTCAAACTTTACATAGTAAAACCATGTTAAACTATCACTTACTCAAATTGTTGCTTTATTTGATAAATTCATTAGTGCAATATACTTTAATGATTATGTAATTTTCTATTTATTATTAGTTGCAAAATTTTTAACTGGTGATTTCTAGGGGAATTTTCTTCTGTTACTGTTTCTTTTCTGATTAAATGTATTGTAAAAGAAAATTACCTGTGGGATCAGGGTTCATTGATATATATCAATCAATATATATCATGATATATATCCAATATTTATTTTCAAAATATCAAGATTTTTTATATTTTCATATTGCTTGATATTTATTTTCAAAATGTAAAGATGTGTGATACTTTTGATATTTTCAGTCAAAACAAGTGCAAATGAAATTTCCAACTGTTATTGGCTGTGTTGGTTGTTCTATAAATAAAGAATTTTTGTCTCTGACAGTGACTTTTATAGCGAAAGAAGAAAACAAATATCTTTTCCAAACTTTATGTTTGAATTTATACTTTTAACTGTAGATTATGAGGGACATAATTAATTCAAAACATACACTGAAACATAACTTCAAAACATACAACTGTCTAATCTAGACACACGGCAGTGTGTCAGCCAAGTTCGCCTGACATAGCCGTGTGTTATTTACACGAACCATTTCGAGCTGTTTTCGTCAAATTTCAATGCTCTACTACTGAAAATCTATGAGACCTACGTACTTGTTA
Organism: Maratus speciosus; assembly: GCA_963932465.1. Lineage (NCBI taxonomy): Eukaryota > Metazoa > Arthropoda > Arachnida > Araneae > Salticidae > Maratus > Maratus speciosus. The sequence continues at coordinate 154,114,138 of OZ010786.1, forward strand.
TACGAAATGTGTAGTAAGGCCACCCTAATTACCTAAAATCCAAAATTTTATAAATAACGCATAATTAGTTTCCGAGATAATGACATTTGAAAATGTCTGATAATCGACAATTTTACCACTGACTGACTGATTGACTGACTGACTGACTCACTCATCAAAAAGATCTCGTATATCTACTGCAGCTACAGACTTCAAATTTGGTGCGAAGTTTGTTTACACTATAAAACTAAGGAAAAAAATAAAAAAATTGTGAAAATCGATGAATTACCCACCTGGGAGTGCCCATTTTTACTTTAACATTACGTCTATTAGGCGAAATTTTAATTTGCCGTAGGAGGGGACAATGTTCTGTCGCCAAATACCGCCAGGTTTCTCGCCAACATGGCGATATATCGCCAAATTTGGCGGCCAAAATTAGTCGCCAAAAGTGACGCCACCTTGGCGATATCGCTAATATTTCGCCAAATTCCCATAGACTTCTATTGTAAACCTATCTACTTACTGGGGGTTTATCTGGGTTTACTTGCTTACAGAAAATCAACAAATTGAGATATTCTGTCCGTCACAGAGCCCGTTCTCAGAAACTATACATGTTGGATACTTGAAATTTTGCATACTTATAGCTGAACACCACACATCATACGACAAATCATAAAATTTTGATAAAGTCGTACATTTAACCCTTTGGCTCCCACATGTGTATTTTAAACAATTCTTTCTAAGTGAGCCCCTAATTAGGTTGGAGGCGTGAAATTTTACAGATTTATAGCTGAACACTTCACATCAAACGACAAATCATAAAATTTTGAAAAAGTCGTACATTTAACCCTTTGAACTCCCACATGTGTATTTAAAAAAAATACTTTATAAGTGAGCCCTAATTAGGTTGGAGGCATGAAATTTTGAATACTTATAGCTCAACACCTCACATCAAATGACAAACCATAACAGTTTGAAAAAGTCGTACATTTAACCCTTTGGGCTCCCACATATGTATTTTAAACAATTCTTTCTATGTGAGCCTCTAACAAGGTTGGAGGCGTAAAATTTTGCATACTTATAGCTGAACACCTCACATCAAATGACAAATCATAAAATTTTGAAAAAGTTGTAAATTTAACCCTTTGGGGTCTCACATGTGTATTTTAAACAATCCTTTCTAAGTGAGCCCCTAATTGGGTTGGAGGCGTAAAATTGTACTTACTTATAGCTGAACACCGCACATCAAACGAAAATCTATAAAATTTTGAAAAAGTCGTACATTCAACCCTTTGGGCTCCCACATGTGTATTTTAAACAATTCTTTCTAAATGAGCCCCTAATTAGGTTGGAGGCGTGAAATTTTGCATACTTATAGCTGAGCACCTCACATCAAACAAGAAATCATAAAATTTTGAAAAAGTCGTGCATTTAACCCTTTGGGCTCTCACATGTGTATTTTAAATAATATTTTCTAAGTGAGCCCTAATTATGTTGGAGGCGTGAAAATTTGCATACTTATAGCTGAATACACATCAAATGACAAATCATAAAATTTTGAAAAAGTCGTACATTTAACCCTTTGGGCTTCCACATGCGTATTTTAAGCAATTCTTTCTAACTGAGCCCGTTATTAAATTGCAGATTTGAAATTTTGCATACTTATAGCAGAACACCTAAGGCCAGGTTACAAATTATAAAATCTTGAAAAAGTCTTACGCTTAACCCTCTGGGCTTCCACATATGTATTTTAAGCAATTCTTTCTAAGGAAGCCCCTAATTAAGTTGGAGACATGACTTTTTGCATACGTATAGCTGAGTACCTCAGACCACACGACAAATCATAAAATTTTCAAAAAGTCATATATTATTTACTCCTACGGGCTCAAACTTGTGTATTTTAAGCAATTTTTCTAACCTCTGCCCTTTTCACCCGGGGAGCACTTTTCCAACTTTTGCCGACACCCCTTTGACCATTCTTTCATATTATGCACCATAGCCTTACATATTTTAGTTTCACTTTTTACCGCCAGGGGCACCTACTTATCTCGGGTGCTATGGGCTCAATCCCCTCATCTAATATATCTACGGATAGTATGAAAAACGGAGTTTCATTCGGATAGAGGTTTGTTTAGAATAGAGTTCCCCCCCCCCCCCCCTGGTTGCAAAATGTGGAACTAACAGATTTTTCAAAAGGATAAAGTGTTTTGAAAGGAAAATTAAACGAAACCCTCTGTGCGATATGTGATCACACTTACCCACTTGTTATTTTCAAAATCATCAGAGAAAAGGATATTTAATTAATTAAATTTGAAAATCCAGGGAGAGGCAACGTCCTTCCTCTGCACTGCCGGCACCCATAGATGAATGATACATAGTGTGGCATAAGCACATAACTTTATTTTTCACTTTCAGTACAAAACAGCAGTCCCAGCTATAGGATATTTAATTGAAAAATTTAATATAGGAACTTAATAGGAATTGTTTCAGAAACAATAAAAATTTCGAATCAATACATTTCGTTTCAAAACATGCATTCAATGTAGCAGTATTAAAATATAGATTTCAGCCGCAAATTGACAGTCAAATAGTTCGTTGTAGGAAATTTAAATTAAAATTGAATGTTGCTTGGTGGATAAAATAGTCACATGTAAACACATTTAAAGCATTAAGTAAAGTGTCTAAATATATTGTAACTTTACAAAAAGTAATGATATCTAACAAAAACATAGCTGTGAAAAAAGGCAGCCAAGTTCTGTAAAGACAATGGCAAGAAAAGAAGTGATATCTAAGTGGGTGCCAAGTTCAAATAAAATTCACTCAAACTTACCTACAGAAGTATTAGAGCATTTTTTAAATTGTTTAGAAATAAAAATTATTGATAGCATATTAATAATAAATCTAGAACTTGGCAAGTTTTTGATAAATGTTATGCCTATCAATTTCATGTCTTAATAAAATGATGATGTTAATATTAACAACAATGTCATTATAAAAAAATTAATATATAGTTACTATTATAAACAAATGACTCATGTTAAAGATTTGATAAACCAATAAATACACAGATACACTGCCGCTCGTCTTTGGTTATCACTCTAGCACCCACCCTCCAGAAACCTCAATGCAAACAGACTAAAATGCCTGAGAAAGAGACAGACACCCTTACGCTTGTTCTTGGTCATCCCTCTAGAGACTGCACCCCTTTAACCGTTCAGGGGCAAAGAGCTTTTATTCGTGACATGCTGAAATGATTGAATCACACCAGAATTTAAAAACAAATTTATTTCAAAATGGGTAAAAGCTTCTTTTCACGTATTTAATAAAATTAAACTTTTTAGTCCTGAATTCTAGTGTCAATGTGGCATTTTGCAGTTAAAATTAGGTGGGATATATTTTATTCCACCACCCTTCAAGGGAAAGGAGTTCACTCAAATGAAGGCTTCCAAACATGAAATAACAAGTTTTGATATAATAATGTCATTAATAAAAATAAAGGACTCGTAGGTAAAAACTTGCCAAGTTCTAGATTTATTATTAATATGCTATCAATAATTTTTATTTCTAAACAATTTAAAAAATGCTCTAATACTTCTGTAGGTAAGTTTGAGTGAATTTTATTTGAACTTGGCACCCACTTAGATATCACTTCTTTTCTTGCCATTGTCTTTACAGAACTTGGCTGCCTTTTTTCACAGCTATGTTTTTGTTAGATTTAGATACACAGTTATATATACAGCTTCAATAGAAAAGAATCTGTTCTAGTATTGATTTACATAGGCTTCCCGTGCACCCCCCCCCCCCCCCCCTCAGGCAAACAGGTACTTTCCTGTCAAATCTTGCGGCTGTGAGGACTGCATTGTTTTTTCAGAGTTCAGCACTTGCACATATACACACACATGGAGACAAACAAGCACCTATCTTTATTATTACAGTCGCATCATGATAATATAATTTTTATCATCTTGACAAAATTTAGTGCATTGCTTTACCCAATACATTGGACACATTCTGAGGTAAAAACATGAATTATTAATGAATATTGTAATTATTTATAATATTATAATAATTATTTATATGCACTTTCCACCAAAATTTCTTGGTTCTTCCCCGGTGATCCCTAAGACGTCATGGAGTCACATTCTGAAAACTTTTGTGGACATGTACTTGTGTACAGCATGTATTATCTGTGATTTATCATCCAGTAAAATTTCATCTACAAGACTTTGACATAGATAATGCTAGGTTTACGTCTCATGCAATGCCTTTGTGCCTATAAAAGTTTCCAGCATGATTAAAAGCGTTTTTTAATCTTTGTAAGAAGTTAGGCTGCCAAAAAGTTTTACACTTGTGACCACACTTAGTCACTGTTTTATTTTGCTGCAAGGAGATTTACATATCTTTTTTTTTTTTTTTTTTTTTTAACCATTAGACGTAGTTTTGGTGTTTTGAACGCCTTCTCACACCCCTTCATGCAAACAAAAATCGCGTTTGAGCCCTTTTTAAAAGACATAATACACAATTATGAATCCTAAGAGGAAAACCTGTCTAAAACGGAAATTCGGCCGGTTTAATGGGTTCCGTTTCAGCAGGTTATTGTTTGTATCCAACATATTCTGGTTAAAAAGTCTGGGCACCCCCCCCCCCCCCTTCAAAAGGCTGGTTACGCCTATGATTTAGTTCAGTTTAAACACAGCATGTTAAGGAATAAAAAATAAGATGAATTTACATTTATGTTACAATTTTTCAATCAAAACAATATTTTGTGTTATAAATTTCTGATTTCTTGATAGTTGATACTGAATCCTATAGCATTTTCTTTTCTTTCCTTTTTTTTTCAATGTAAGTGTATAAAGCAAATTGTTTCTGTTTCCAATTAGTTGATCTTCAATTTTGTTCTAAGTAACAAAAAAAAAAAAAGGAAAAGAAAAGAAAAATGCACTTTTAGTATATTGTTTAAGTTTTCATGTTAAATGCAATATGTTTTAATTTCTAATTTATATCATGCTTGAAAATATTTATTATCAGTAGTAAGTTGACTATTTTGAAAATATCGGATATTTTTTATATTTTCGAAAATCTCATGATATTTACAAACCTTATGCAGGATAAAATAAACTAATGTTAAAGTTCATAAATAAGCTTCAAATTCATGTACATTTGAAAAATGTACATAACTAAATAAATATAGAATTTGTTTATACCGTCACTGCATCAAGTCATTGTGACAATTTAACGAGGTTTTGCTATGTTTAATAGTAGTATTTTATAGTTTTTATATTTGAGAAAATTCTGCAATATGTAGTAATTACAATAATTTGTCAGAATTTAAAAAATACTTTATTATTTATAGTACCTTGTAAAATATAGAGAATTCCTTTACATATGTGTTTTTTCAATAAATAGACAAATTACCTGAATTAAGAATTTTACGTTGCATTTAGAATTATGAGAACTATAAAAAAGGCTATTCTGAGTAATTGTGACACATTTTATATTGATATTTTTTCACTTTCCAACTTAAATTGAAAATTCATTATATTCTTTTTAAAAAATGCAATCACGATTTTCTTGTAAATGCAAAATTGCAATCCTTTCCCAAATCAAAATTATTTCATTAACATTACATATTGTAGCTTTTTTATTAGTAGTATTATAGATTAGTTTGAAGGACACATACTGTTCTTAATTTTTGTTTATAAATTTGTTCTGTTGAATTCACAACATTCAGTAAACTTATTCAATTATTGCTTTCATTTAAAAAAAATTATTGAATTAAAGGATATAATATAAAGGATTACAAAAATGCCTGATCACGAACTTGCAGTGTTTGATTAATTATCAAGTATTTGTAATTTAGAAATTATCAGAAAAATTAAGTAATCCGTAAATAAGTGCCTCATAATAGAGATGCAAAATTTAATAAAAATATTCCATTATTTGAAATTTTTGCATTGTAAATGATAGAAAATTTGTGTAGCAATATAAAAGATATTTTGTTCACATTTGCTTGTCTAAATTTTATAAAAGAACAATGGTGATTGTATCTATGATTATATGTAGCCATTGTATTACATCTATTACAAGATAATGATAGCTGAAAATATATTTAAAAAACCAAAGAATTGTTCAAATAATGCTACATTTCTATCATCTGCAGATTAGTTGAGAAAAGAATAATACTATTCAGGTTACTCTGTAAAATCTGTACAACTTGGGACCGAAGGCTTTGTGGATTATAGAATTTAACAGATTATAGATCTTTTTTTTTTTTTTTTCTTTTTTCTTTTTTTTTTTTTTGCACGAAATAAAAAATATAGTGTAGCACTAACTAATTTAAAACGGAATTATAAGTTTCATCAGTCATTATTCAATTTTTAAGCATTTGCACAATGATAATATAAGTTCTGGTTTATGATAAATACTTTTTCTCGATTCTAATACTAGTTATTATCTTTAGTTCTGAGATAAAGTGCAAATGAAGTCATATCTTAATTGAATAAAACTTGGTTAGGTTGATATAAAGTAACTTTCTTTCATTTGAATGTAGCCAATGTTTGTGAATGTTTAGAGTAACATATAGGTATTTTATTTGGAAATGAGTCAATCAAGCCTAAGGTAGGATTTCAGCTATTTATATCATGCATTGAAACTGATAAGAGGAGTTTTATCTGTGTATATTGTTATCAAGTTAAATAAGTTTTATGTTTTCTTTCAATTACTGTGGTAATAAAGCAAAATAAAATTTTAAAAATGCTGTAAAAAGATCACTGGTTATCTAGAAAGCAATGTGTATAGTACTATTAAATGAAGTAAGCTACAGTTTTGAAGAAATTCAAAGAGAATTCGATAAAAAAATTAAACAAAGACGGTATCAGTCATACAAAACCAAACTGTTAAAGGCAGGAAAAGGTCCACAACTTAATCATTGTGTCATATTAAAACAACTTTAGGGCCTACACTAGTCATGCTAAGAAACTCAAATGCTAATGTAGACATATGGGGAAAATATTTACCTCGCTTGTATTTTAATATTTTTAAATGATTTTTCTGGGTAAGATAACTGAGGTTGATACCGATTGTTCTGTGATTTTACTTTTTCTATTTTGGTTACAGTTTTTTAATATGAGGATAGTTTCACTTTCAGAACTGGTTCCAAAAATGAAAGTGTCCACATATAAAAAAAAACTGAAACTAAAATAGAAAATTTCAAATGAAAACCAAATTTCAAAGTAATTGCGTAAGAGACGTAAATGCAACACAGTGAAAAAGATTCCGGTTCGAGTCCCGGCATGGAATCTTTTTCACTGTGTTGGCATTTGTGCCTCTTAAGCAATTACTTTGAAATTTGGTTTTCATTTGAAATATCGTATGCAAGGTGAATGTTTTCTCTCTGGATTAATTTCGATTTATTAATGTAAAATAGAAAAGGTAAAATCACATTACAATCGATATCAACCTCAAGTATTCTATGCAAAAACAATTATTTAAGAATATTTAAATATAAGTAAGAAATCTGTAAAGATTTCTCCCATAGGAGCATTCAAATTTCTCTGCATGACTAGCGTAGGCTCTTAACTAAAAAACTTAGTTCATTCCACAAGAAATCATTTTAAGACTGATATTGTTTTTTTTGTTTGTTTGTTTTGCTTTATTCCAAATATAATTTTAAAACTACACATTTTAAAGTACAATAACATTCATTAAATCATTAAAATTAATAATTAGAAAAGCTTACTTAAATTTATTTGAAATAAAAAAATAATAAACTCATTCACTTGATTAATTTGAAATATCTTAATCACATATCTTAATTATTAAATATATATAGTTAAAAATAAAGCCATATAAACAGGGATTTAATTTGAAAATGTGAATTCTCTTTTACTTTTGAAAACATGAAATAAATAAACCAAATTGTCTTGTTTTATATGAGCACTCACTTATACTAACTGCTATTTAACAAATATAGTCTATACTATATAAAATATCCTATATATTTTGCCTTAACTTACTCATTTGAGAAAATAAAAATCGGATACACCCGTCGTACAATCGTATATATTAATTATCTGAAAATATAAAAGTTATTGTAAGAATTTTATTCATGATAAAAGGAAGCAGCAATGAATGAATTTTTAAACATTCAGTTCTGGATCTGGATTATATGCAATATTCATTTAATGAATTTGGAACATGTATCACACACACTTAAAGATGATCATGATTATATGTCATAAATTTCAGTGGGTCTGAAAAAAATTATTCTTTGTTATTAAAATGTTCGAAAAGAAACACCAATTTTCCAGCTTTATGAGTTTCTAAGAGATTGTGGAGTTTAGAGTAAATAAAAGTTTGTTTTATTTGATTTGAATTTAAAATTTTTTGAATCAGATTTTTTTAGAAGATTTCAAAAAACTTTAGTTATTAATTAGTTTGCATTTATAAGTAATTAAAATTATATTTTAAAAATATATAAACATGTTTCAGACTATTGCTAACAATGAAATTATTATTTTTATCTTTCAAATCTTTCAATAAATAAAATAGTTGGAAAATGAACAATTTGTTATTTACATTTGCTCAAAAACATAATGAGATCTCTATATAAATATCAATATAAACACTTTTGGATGGCCTGTATTTATTTAATATTAACGTAAAAATAAAAAATCGCAAGTTTACTAAATGGTGTATACAAAATATTGTAAAGTTAAAACTAAACAAACAACAAACATTAAAATAAAATTATAACAATCAATGTTTTGATCATCATCTATCTATGACCATCTTCAGGAAAGAGTTGTTACATTGCTTTTAAAGTTTTAAAGAACTTTATTTTTTTATTATTTATTTATTCTGAAGTTTTTCCTATCCTCACAGAAAGTCTCCATGATTTTAGGTATTTTCAACTATATGTATATGTTTTAACAGTTTTCAGCTGAGATTCTTTACTTTTAAATTAGAATTTGTATTTCAAAATGTGATATTTGATTTAAATAAAATTTTAAAAGTGTGGATTTTGAGTTTTCAGCTTCTCCCACTCTTTCATTTACAATGTATTTCTCACAAAACATAATATTTATTACAAAGTATCTCGACCTAAATTTGAAATAAAAAAATTAAAAAAATTGATTTAAATCAATGTTTTAAAAAGAAACAAGTTGATTTATATCATGATTAAAATTAAGCTGATTTAAATCAACTGTTAAGACTAAAAGTTACCCAAATAATAATTAACTCACTTTTGAGAGAATCGTTCTACAACTAACTTTCTCTATATGTTTCAATTTTTTTCTTGAAAACTTCTGTTATAATAGAAATAGCCTTCAAACAATTATTTATTGCATCATATTATTGATTAAATTATCTTTCTATTGACATATATTTTTAAAGCATTACATCAAAATTAAGTGTTATTATGAAGTTTCAAACTTTAGAAATCAAATTTTTCCAAAAGATTTCCATAATTTAGTTAGTGTTTTTCGACAGAAATCACTGTCTTATTTAATGCCCGTACTATACTTATATTTTCTTATACCAATATCTCAGGCATTATTATTATAGTAGCCATTAGTATACACATATTTTTCATATCTGTTTAACATCAATATATAAAAACTCATGACACTTATTTTTCATTTAAAAAAATCTTTTATCTTGCTTTTTGTACATAGCATTTTGTTAAATAGCATTTTTTTTTAAAAATCTACCGGAATATATGTTCTTTTATACAAAATAAGGAAATGTGTTTTAATTTTTTATGAAAAGTAAGGAAAATGTAAATTATGACTTTTGATTTTAATATGTACAAAAAGCAAGATAAAAGATTTTTTTTAAATGAAAAATAAGTGTCATGAGTTTTTATATATTGATGTTAAACAGATATGAAAAATATGTGTATACTAATGGCTACTATAATAATAACGCCTGAGATATTGGTATAAGAAAATATAAGGTTTCCATAATTTTGACCACTAATGTGTGTGTGTGTTATAGAATATGCAGAGATTTATAAAGCATTAGATTTTTATTTTAAGTTTCAATAAACCTGCATATATATCTATGTCTCAGTCAGTGTGTATATATCTATATGTCACTAGGCTTTTGAAATCTTGAGTCACTGGGACCAAGGTGCTTCCAAAAAGCTGGGTTCTGTTTTACAAAATTGGTTCCTCTTTTTAGAAATAAGATTTCATTGTATTTCATACAAAATTTGCAATTATCTACAAAATATTTTATTCCTTGCAAGAGAGAAATTATGCATCCTGAAAGATCCGTGATTTTTTTTTTTTTTTTTTTTTTTTCTCTTATGCATCCCTTTTCCAATGTTTTGCTTAAATGATGGGCATTGTTTCCCTCATTTTACAGCTCTAACCAGAAATTTCTTTTGTAAATATAAAATTCTTAAACTTATGCTTTTTTTATAGCAAAATCGTAATCAAATGACTAAAGAAGCAAAACGAGCTGCCAAGATTGAGAAAAAGCTTAGAATTTTACTGGGTGGCTATCAGGTATTATCTCAATTATATATGAAAATGTTGTTTTATATCAAGGAAATTTTTCCTATTTCCATATGATAGCATTATTAAATCAAATATTTATTCGGCTTGCTGGAATAAATATTTGATTTAATGAAGTGCTAAGTAACTCTTTGGTTGTGTACATAGTTTTCCGAACATAATGATTAAGTAATTAAATTATTAGCTTAAAAATGTGTTTTTATATCAAAATCAATCAGTTGTGTTAGTTTGTAATTTTTGATGTTCATATGTGTGTACTTCACCTTCATATCCAAACTAATAAATATCTCAGTTTGAGCTTTTACTAGATTTATGAGTGAGATACTGAAATGAATTTGTCATATTTTATTTCATTTTTGTAACTCACACTGGTATAATTTAATAGTATCTCATTACACTATTTTAAAAACAGACAAACAGTAAAAGATATGCATAGAAAGTACATGGTATTAGAAGTAAAATAAATTACTTAATTTAAAATATTGACATTTTATTTCTTTTTCTAGATTTTATTAATTATTATTTTTTCAATTCTGTATTTTAAAATATTCAGTGGACTCTTTTTTTCTTTGTGGGGAGGAGGTATTTTACAAAGTGTGAGTGGGGAAATATCATGAATTAGTGAAATTGCATTTAGAAATACAATATGTGTCAGATGCATTCCCATTTATTTAATCAGAAAATGGTTGATTATTTTTAAAGAATGAGTAATACTTTCTGAATAATGATTTAATCATTTTTCGTGAAATGATAAAATAAAGCCTAGAAATACAATAGAACAACACTATAAATACTGATTTGTTTTGTGGTTTCTTTGATAATTAGTAAAATCAGATATTTGAAATTGTGTTATTTAAAATATTGTATAAAAAGAAAATTGAAACTTGCTTTAGATAAATGTATCTTTTCCCATTATATTTCTACCATTTGTTTGTATTGAATCACTACTTGTATATTTTAATAAGGTACTTTTATGTTAGCCAGGTACAAATCTTGTCAATAGCTGCTTTTATTTTCCGTGTGTGTAAATTAGCAATAGCACATTGATGTTAAAATAAAATGTTTTGGTTTATAGTAGAATTTATGTTATTTATTTATTTTTTTTTTATTCATTTTTGTATTTTAAATTAAATGAGTGTAAGGTTTATATATTTTTAATAAAATGAATCCAATATGAATAATGGCGATGGGACATTATTTGGCGATTTATCACTTTTGCTTAGATAATGTAAAAGTACTTTTAATAATTATTATGTTATTTATGTATTTCTTAAATACAGTAAAACTTCCAAATATCAGACAGCCCAGACTCTGGAATTTGTCTGTTATTCTGAGGCTAAAGCAAAGAAATATATATGGTAAAGTAGAGCACAAAAATTTGGTAATTAATCCTTCCAAAAAGCAAAAAATCCAATAAACAAAGCTTTCCTCCCAAATTGCCATGAACAGATGAAATCCTACACAAATGCTATTCTTTCCTTTTTTTTTTTAAATATAGAGGTTGGTAAATAGAAGATGTCACTTTCACAGGAAGAAATCATTCAAAATGATCCTCTTTCTAATCTCTGAGTGGTTAGGTACTAAAAATTTATAATTGTTTTCATAAATGTTGGGATCTAATAAGGATACTCAAAAGAAAGAGGGGCTGCAAATAATGCTTCTACAAGGACTATTCGAAAAGTAACTTGCGTTTATGAATTTTTTTTTTTAAATGAAATATTTTTTATTACTTATATTTGAAAGGCACATTGTTCAGCTACTTTTCAACATAATTGCCATATAAATTAAGGCATTTATCATAACGTTACACCACCTTGTTAATTTCATCGGCATAGAATTTTGCCACCTGACACTTCAACCATGCACAGAGGCCTGCATGCAGTTCCTCGTCATTGTCAAAGTGTTAAGTTGCGATCCAGGTGTTCATGTATGAGAACAAGTGAAAACCATCATTATCATTGATTTTCTTCCATAGTTCAGCATTCACAATGCTCGACTGGCCACTTCACGATTTATGGTGTACATTAGTATGGCCATTTTTGAACATGACAATGACGATTTTCAGTTGTTTTCACACATGAAGACCTGACTCGCAACACAACATTTCAAAGATGGCGAGGAGCTGCATACAGGCATCTGTGTATGGTTGAAGTATCAGACAGCAAAATTCTATGTCAATAGAATTAACAAGCTGGGGTACCTTTATGAAAAATGTTTAAATTTATACAGTGATTGTGTTGAGAAGTAGCTGAACCATGTGTCTTTCAAATGTAAGTAATAAAAAATGTTTCCTTTCATGTTTATTTTTTCAATTCATAAAGGTAAGTTATTTTCCAAATTGCCCACGTATAAAAATGAACATCAAAATAAAAGAAACCTTTTTCATATGATAGAAAAGCAAAATTTTTATGTGACGTTTATATCTAGGTAATGGGAGCTCTGTTGGAAAACTGTTCATTAAATGAATGTTTCTGCTGTTTGTGATCTCCACTGTGGAAGTTCTACTGTGCTAATTGTAAAGAATCAGTGTTGAATCCAGGGGTAACCCAGAGGGGGGGCAGAGCAATGATATGTCCTCCCTGGAAAATTTGAGATTTTGTGTTTTCAATCGTCAAAAAGTGCAATTTCCCTCCCAGAACTCTATAATGCCCCCCCCCCCACACACACACACACGGAAATCCCTCCTGGAGAAAAGTATCTGAATTTCAACACTGTTGTAAAGAATCAATATAAAATATTATAATTGAGTAATTACAATATAGTTGCTATTTTAGTTTTATCCTTTCTATTCTTCCAGTCTAGAAACCAGGCTTTAATGAAACAGCATCAAGACTTAGTTGAACAAGTGGAACAAACACATTTAGAGTTGAATACCTTCAAGAGTTTACAGGAGTTAGAAGGTTTGGCTATCACTAAAAGAGTTGAAGTAAGTTATGCTAGATTGATAAATTATTGATAAAATCATTGGTTTATTTGTACGAGGCATGTTTTTTAAGTAAGTACCGTTTTGCGATTCTGCCGCCGCAGCGCTACGGTCGGTGTTCCGCGCATGCACGCTGGTTACCTACATCTCTTGTCTACGCACTGACGTCATTACAGTCTGATTCTTCATTGTATACGTTGTTTACTGAGTGTTTAAGATGCCTCTGACAATCGTGAGTCCCGCTGATTGTGAAGTACGGGCTGTTATACGATTTCTTAGTGCTAAAGGCGTAAAACCGATCGATATTCATCGTGAGATCTGTGAAGTTTACGGACAAAACATTATGAGTGATGGAATGGTAAGGAAATGGGTGAGAGCATTTAAAGATGGCCGTACAAATGTGCATGATGAAGAACGGAGTGGGCGTCCTTCGGTCGTTAATGAAGATTTGGTGCAGAAAGTGGACGAAAAGGTGAGAGAAAACAGACGCTTCACAATTTCACCATTGTGCGACTGCTTTCTTCAATATTCTCGTAGTGTTTTGTATCGCATTGTGACCGAGAACTTGAATTACCGGAAATTGTGTTCACATTGGGTTCCAAAAATGTTGACGGATTTGCACAAAACCCAACGTTTAGGCAGTGCATTGACTTTCCTTGAGCGGTACCACAATGAAGGGGAAGATTTTTTAGACCAAATTGTTACTGGTGACGAAACATGGGTGGCCTACGTCACACCAGAATCGAAACAACAATCCATGGAATGGCGACATTCATCATCACCCAAAAGAGTGAAGTTTAAGCAAACAATTTCTGCCCAGAAAATCATGTGCACAGTTTTTTGGGACAAAAAAGGAGTATTGCTAGTGGAGTTTCTGCCTCGTAATGAGACAATCAATGCAGCGTCTTATTGTGAGACATTGAACAATCTGTGTCGTGCAATCCAGAACAAAAGACGTGGCAAGTTGAGTAAGGATATCGTTTTGCTGCATGACAATGCCCGTCCACATGTGGCTAATCAGACCAAAGATCTCATCAAATCTTTTAAATGGGAAACTCTAGATCATCCTCCATACAGTCCTGATCTGGTGCCCAGCGACTACCATTTGTTCCTGCACTTGAAGAAACACCTGGGTGGTCAGCGTCTTCAAGACGATAACGAAGTCAAAACATTTGTGATACAGTGGTTAAAAAGTCAGGCAGCAGAATTTTATGAGGAGGGTATTCAAAAACTGGTGCCACGTTATGACAAGTGCCTCAATAATCACGGAAATTATGTAGAAAAGTAGATGAAGGTACAGGCTTTCATGTAAAAATAAAATTATTACGATATCTTTGCACGTCTTTTTTTAATTCCAAAACGGTACTTACTTAAAAAACATGCCTCGTAAATTGCAATGCCAAATTTATTATCCAATAAGTTAACGAATCATTTCATTCTCATTTTTAAAATGGTGTTTTTAATTTATATACATTATTTTGCTGAATGTATTAAAATAAGATTCATTAAATTAAGAACATGTCCTTCAGATTTTACTCATTCTCAGTAAAGATTATTTACATAGGCAAATATTATTTAATATTATCTAACATGAATGAGTATTTAATTTCTAAATTATTTTTCCCTATTTTTGCTGTGTATAGTTTTATTTATTAGTTTACCTTATTATCCAGTGTTTAGGACATTCCTTTATATTAAGACACAGCACAAAATTTAACGCATTTTTCTGTGAAAACACATGAAGTAAAAGAATGGCAATACTTAATTTAAAATAAAAGAAATATTTATTTAAACACAATAATAATATTTCCTGAATTTAATTTTTTTTCATTTTTAAATAAAATGTTAATAAAAGCACAATGTACATCATATAAACATGAATGTCAAAGGAAGTGTGAAAAATAATCAATACCTTCATTATATAAGGCATATCCCATTTTTAAAGTGCAATTTTTAGAGTAAAAATTGTATCTTTTCACTGGACAATACAATATTTATTTTAGTGTTTTTAACTGTAACTGAGCATTTATCTGCATTTTGCACAAAATTAGAAAATACAATGGTATTTTCGTATCTGTTTTTCCATAATTGGTTGGCTAATTTTAGTCAGCAGAAATAAAAATTTTGGATTACTTAAAAAAGAAAGGAAAAAAAAAAGAAAAGAAAAATAATATTTCTCATTTAAATAATTGAGTATTTTATTCATTTCCTAACATTGGTACCAACTTATATGTGCCCGTGAGACACGAGCCCACCCAATAATTTGATATTTCCACCCAACCAATTTCAATTGATTTAATTTGTTATTTATTTATTTAATCACTGAAATGAAATTTGGTTTTATTGACGTTCTCAAAATAATATTTTTATTTTTATTTTTATTTTTATTTTTTTTTTAAGTAGTAAGGACATCAGTTGAACTTACAGGAGCACTGAAAGTCCCTTCAGCGGATGTATATTTAAGTTTCTTTCAAAAACAAATTTTTTGCATATTTTGCCATGTGTTATAATATCTTGAATTGATAAATAAAGCAGTTAGGTGACTAAGCTTCTTGACATTCAGTTTTTTGCACTTTAAATAGTTAGAAAATTTTATGTTATTTATAATAAATATTAATGTATTTATAAGGAAGAATTTGTGAGAATATAATTTAATAAAATTATTTATTAAATTAAATTATAGTAATTTTATATTTTGCTTAAAAGAAACATAATTTAACTTTGAATTATCATCTTCAGTCATTCGTTGTTCTCCTGCCTCTGTCTCCACACACACATGAACTAAGGGGTTAAAAAGTACGTGACTCAAAAAAATTTTAACACACCCAATATTTTTCAAAAGTTTGCACTACTGTTTCCTAACAGCTATAATTTTATGTATCTGGTAACATGTATAAAACTAATTAAATAAAAATACAAGGATATAGATTGATTATCAAGGTTTTGAATCAGCTTGCTCCATTTTTAAGCCTGTGCTATTAATCTTCAGTATTTTAGTGCACTTTCTTTGGTACTCCTTCTTGTGCTGCTCTTAGGATTTAGTTTATTCTTTATACTGACTGTAATAACATTATATCATTGTAAAGTTTTCCTTTTTAAAAACATGTCTGAAATCTGAACCACTCCTAAATACATGCCAATGCTATCAATTGCTTTCTTTAAGCACAATATCTGAATGTTTTCTGGTTCAATCATTTTAAAAATACTAGCAATTACTTACTGATCCCATATAAAAGATTTAAAACACAAGCTCTCATAACGCAACTGCATGAGTGCCGGTAATTAAATTACGATATTTAATCAAATGCTACAGTAGTGCTCAAAAGTATTTTGACAAAGACTATAATTGACTTAATTAAAAACAATAATAAAATACAAAAATCAATCATTTATTTTATTTATTCGTATGCAATGTTTTACAGAATTTTGGTAAATTAATTGTCATTTGATGGAAAGTAACGCAAAACCCAAGAAAAATCAGAAAAATGATAAATCAAAAGTATTTTGACATTAAAAAAAAAATTATTTTAACACAATAATTATAAAATATAGTAATGAGTCAGTCAATATTTAGTAGCATATCCTCGGGCCTCTCAAAAGTATTTTGATAAAGACAATAATTGACTTAATTAAAAACAATAATAAAATACAAAAATCAATCATTTATTTTATTTAATCGTATGAAATGTTTTACAGATTTTTGGTAAATTAACTGTCATTTGATGGAAAGTAACACAAAACCCAAGATAAATCAGAAAAATGATAAATCAAAAGTATTTTGACATTTAAAAAAAAAAAAAAAAAAAAAAAAAAAATTATTTTAACACAATAATTATAAAATATAATAATGAGTCAGTCAATATTTAGTAGCATATCTTCTGGCCTTTATGACAGCCTCACAATGCATGGACATTGAGCTGACTAATTCTTGTATTCAATCTAAAAGAATTCGATCCCACTCATTTTTAAAAGCTTTGTATAAAGCTGTCTTATTTGAATAATTTTGGCATCTTACTGTACAATCTAACTCCTCCCACAGATGGTCTATGGGGTTCAAATCCAGACTTTCACTTTGCCACTCTAGAACCTTGACTTTTCTGCATTTCATAAAATCACTTACGTACTTGGATTTGTTTCTGGTCATTATCTTGCTGAAAACACCACGTAGCAGGCATGTTTTGTTTAGCGTATGATAGCATATGTCTTTAATGTATCAGCATACATGAACCGATCCATATTCCCATCAATTTGAACTAAGGGTCCAACTCTGCTGAGTGATAAACCAACGATCACATTGCCACCTTCATGTTTGACGGTGGGTATTTGATATCAAACATCATATTTTTTGTTTTTAGGACGTCAAGTGTACTTGATTCCATCATATGCTACTAAATTAAACTTCCTTTCATCGCTCCACAAATCATTAGACTGTTCTACACTTCTCCACAATTTATGCCGTTTTGCAAATGCAACTCTAGCCTTCCTATTCTTAGTATATAACAAATGCTTTTTTTGCTGGTCTTCTGCCATGTAAAGCATAGAGGTTTAAGCATCGGTTGACAGTTAAAATGTGAACATCTATGTTGTAATATTCTTTCAATTAATTTTTTATTAGTACAGCGAACTTACGACAATCACTTGTAGATATCATCTTTATAATATAGTCAACATCACAGGTTGTTTCTTTTGGATGATCACTTCGAGGCTTATTTTCGATGTAATTCTGTTTATTAAAAACTTTATTCCATGTAATAAAAAGTTTCCAAAGCACATTAAAAGAACGAGGCAATTCTGCTTGTGGTCTACCTTTCTTAAGTGCATTTTCTAGGCTTTTCTAGGATCACTGGAATATTCTTTACATTTCGGCATTTAAAAATAATCTCAATAAGTCAATATAAACACTAATCGAAGCTATAGAGCCTCTGAAGCCTTCAATAATTAAATGCAAAGTAACTGTCAAAATACTTTTGAGCTAAGGAGGAGTCATATTTCTTCGGTGGCGCTGAATGTAAACAAACAAGTTGAAACTGGATACATTTGAATAACTGCAGTCATAGTGTTCTCAATTATAGGGAATATATTTTTTTTTATATTTTTATATCAAATAAGCGAGAATATAAGGTTGTCAAAATACTTTTGAGCACTACTTTATATTTTGTTTTAGAAGAAAAATTTCCAGATTAAATTATTGGATTTTCCTTTTTTAAAACCTTTTGGTTAAAGCAAAATAACACTTGAGTTGTTACAGTTTATAAAAAGGTTTTTCTATGTGTGGGGTTTTATTTTTATTGCAAGAATTTTTTTGCTTTTTACAGAATTTCAGCATTTACAACTACCTTAGATATTTAATTGTATAACATTACAAAAATACTAAACTTTGTTACTGTTTTCTCACAAAAAGAGAAAAAAAAAAGTATTTGCATGAGCTCCAGTAATTTAATTATGAAAATTAAATAAAGTACTATATAATATAATATATATTTTTTTTTTCTCTCATCTTTATAAGAATTTGATTAAAACAAAATCAGTAACATATGTTGTTACAGCTTGAAGATTTTGTATTTTTTCCTATAGTGTTTTATCTGTTTATGATAAAAAATTTGTTTGAATTTCACAAAACTTGAGCATTTACAGTTACACTTACTAAGTATTTTAATTGTATATCATGTATAAATGTAATGTGGTAATAAGTTTTTGAATTTTTAATCTTTCTTTATTGTAGTCTTTGACTGATGATGTAAACAGACAGCTAGAGCGAGAAAGTATATTGCAAAAAAAATATCAAGAACTGTGTGATAAAAAAGCTGAATTAGAAGAAGAATTAAAGAAAGAGAAAGATTGCCAAATCTTGTATGAGACTGTCGCATAAATTATGTATACATATATTGTTCTTTTGTTATTTACTTGTTGTATATTGCAGAGTAGTGGACTGGGCTATATTTTTTAATTAAAGAAAACAAGTTCTTTCATTTTTTAAATAGCATGTTAAAGGTTGCGTTTTTCACTTAATGAATGCTACTTCTGATAACTTCTGGTAGTTTCAATTTTCTTTTCCTTGAAATCTCGTATCATTTCTTTGTCATTTTGTGCTTCATCTTATTAAGGTAACTCTCAAACAGTTCGAAAACATTTTCACCGTAAGATTTGTTAGGACATGCTGTCACGCTTAAAATACCCAAACTGATGGCACCTTTTCAGGGGTTAATCCAGGCAAAATTTGGGGTCTATTTAAGGTCCTTTCACAAAATTCCACTTAATAAAACAGGTCCCTTCACAAAATTCCTTGTAATAAAACAGGCTCCTTCACAAAATTCCTTTTAATAAATCAGGCCCCTTCGCAGAATCCTATTTCATAAAAACATACTCTTCATTAATTATTTTTATATCGTTAGGTTTTAAAATGTGTAATTTGCAAAGGAAACAAATTTACAAGAAATGAAAACTTTAGCAGGACTTAAAGAAGTTATTATTAATAAATGCTAAGTTTGAATTTCAGTAACTGGATTTCATATTTCATTACAAAATGGTTTTTTTTTTTTCACAAAAATATAATTAATTTCACAAAAATAACTTTTACTTTTCACAAAATGGGCCTCCAGAAAAAATCCCTGTATTGCCCCCTGCTTTTTAAAAAGGAACATTTAAGTCAACCACTGTTAATGTCATGTAAAATGTAAGCATGACCTTGCGGCTATGTCTGCAGTAATATTTAGTCATATATATGTTATCTAGCCGTGTGGTGTATTCATCTTAAATAAAAATTTTGTGTAATTCAAAAAATACTTTATTGGAATGAATTAAATCAAACTATTTTAGTATCCAATCAAGTTTCCAAAACAGATTGTTGTTTTTATTAATCTAACGATTCATGAGCATTTTTAAAAAGAGAGTTATAGAAAGCCAAAAAATTTCAGTTTGTTGTAAAGAATAAAAATGTTACTGAATGGTTATTTTTTTTTCAATTTTTAAAGAGTGACATTTTAAAGAAGCATAACTATTTTGTAGATACAATGAGATTATAAATCTTAAATTTAACTTTAAAATCTAATTATTATTATTTTTATTAAATTCCATTGCCTTTTTTCCCCCATAAAGATGGTGATGTGAAATCAAAGCTATTTAGGCTCTTTTATCATAACTGTGTTATTAAATTTAGTGTATATATAGATGCATATTACATATATAATTTTTATTTTTAGTTTATGCTTTTAAAATTTAAACTATCATTCTTCTGAATTTTTACTATTTGTTTGTTTTTGCATTCATTGATATGAAATTTTAATGAGTGTGAAATTTTTATGCACACAAATAAAATAAATAGTCTTTGTACACATAACAAAATAGATTTCCCCAATATATAAGATGTTTTGAAAAATGATATGTTTAATATTCCAAAAATGAAGCCTTTTCATTTAGCAAGAGAATATTATCTGTATTGTTTAATTACAGAGAGTGTGTCATCAAGGCAGTTATTCCTATGTGTTCATATTTGTAAATATACATTACATTAATGAAAATAAAGATACATTTGCATATATTTTTCCTTATATATATTGTACTTTTCCATTTAATTGCATATTCTACTTCAATAATTTTAATCAGTTGATTTAAATCAGCGATTAAATCGTGATTTTAATCAATTGATTTTTTTTAAAAAATCATTGATTTAAATCAAAAATTTTCTAAATGTTTAAAATGTCAAAAAAAAAAAAAAAAAAAAAAAAAAAAAAAAAAAATTAAAATCTAAGATGAACATAATTGGAAACTTTCTATGGGGTATTTTGACTTATGAATAAACAAAAAAAAAAGAGCTTTAAATAATTGTTTTTGAGCTTAATTCCTGAGTATTGTAAAAAATTAAAAACAGTTCAGTTTGTGAAAAGCATTGTTTTTAGCCAACATAAAACAGTTTCATTTTAAAAGGATATTTAAATATAATATAATTTGCAATGTCATAATTTCCTTTAGGAAATCAATTTATGCATCATTTTATATAAAATATAACGTAGCAAGTGTAATAAATTTCTGCAAGTAAAAGAATAAATAGTCAGTGTCTTAGTTTCTCGTTCTACATTTGTAATAATAAGTTAACAATATTGAGTTAAAGAAGAATGTAAGAGTGGCATCTGCTCAACAACTAAATTGTAAATGAATGTAAAAGAAAAAATAACTAATTGGTATAAAAATGTTATACACTGCAAGAGCTTCTTCGGTATTGGTTAAATAATTTATTTTGTAACTCCTATATATACTAACTGAAAAATTAATTAGGTATTGAAAAAAAGCAGCAAAACTTTTCTTAAAAAGAAAAAAAAAAATGAACCATTGAAAGCTAATAACCCCCTCTGAGAGGTAATAATGCTATTATTTAAATATTTTTAGGATTTCAGATATAACTGGCTATCCTTATATTTATTCTGTATGTATGTATGAATGGGTGTAACTCATTTTCATAATTTTTTTGTTTAGCATACACATACATATAATTAAGTTTAGAGTTTGGTGATTAACAGTAATTTTTTAAGTACAAATGCAAAACGAGCCGCAAATAATATTTGTTATTTTTGCTACGAACTAATTAAATTACTTATTTGCAGTTTTTATTAATTCTGGGATTACTGAACAAAATGCACCCTGCCTTAAAAAAATAAAGTTAAATTCACCAGTAGTTGTAGCCAGAGATTTCTTGTAAAAATCTTTCCCATTCAACAGTATTTCTCGATTCATGTCCCCAAGATCTTGCAAAAATAATGGAACTTTATTTCTTTAGAAAAAACGGGATATTATTAAAACATGTTGTTATTTAATTGTATTTTTCAATTTATGATTCATAAAATTATTAAAAATTAAGGACACTTTATTTATCATACTAAAAATTATTCTCTTTTTTTTCTTATATCATACTAAACACATTACTAATATATTTCTTCACGAAATAGTGCCCTTTTTAGGTGCGTTCGTAATTATATAAATACGTAGCACCTATAGTCGTCGTTCAGTCCGTCCGTCCGTCTGTCCGCATGTAACAGAGCAAAAACTACCCAACCGAATGGTCTGAAATTTCAAATATATGATTGTTGCAAAATTTTGTCGTGCCATTTCAAATTTTATGAAAATCGGATGTATAGTTTAATTACAGGGACAGTCAAAAGTTTTTCTTTACATTACGGCCAATGGGGAAAATTATTGCAAGTGCATTTTAATGATATTAGAGCCTTCCGAATGATCTGAAATTTTAAAGATATAACTGTTGCAAAATTTTGTCGAGCCATTTCAAATTTTAGGAAAATCGGATGTATAGTTTAATTACAGGGACAGTCAAAAGTTTTTCTTTACATTACGGCCAATGGGAAAAATTATTGCAAGTGCATTTTAATGATATTACAGCCTTCCAAATGGTCTGAAATTTTAAAGATATAATTGTTGCAAAGTTTTGTTGAGCTATTTCAAATTTTAGGAAAATCGGATGTATAGTTTAATTACAGGGACAGTCGAAAGTGTTCCGTTACATTACGGGGAATGGGAAAAATTATTGCAAGTGCATTTTAATGATATTACAGCCTTCCGAATGGTCTGAAATTTTAAAGATATAATTGTTGCAAAGTTTTGTTGAGCTATTTCAAATTTTAGGAAAATCGGATGTATAGTTTAATTACAGGGACAGTCAAAAGTGTTCCGTTACATTACGGGGAATGGGAAAAAAATATTGGAAGTGCATTTTAATGATGTATCAGACTATGCGCTTTATGAAGTGCAAAAAAGTATACATTCAGTACAATATGGGGTGCAAAAAATAATTATAAAACTAGTTATAGTACGAACGCACCTCATTTGCCACATTTGACGAGCAATTTCCAACTTGTTTGGAACTAGCATCATGCCCCTTTTTCTTTCGAAAATGAATACTACATTATTAATTATAATTTTAATAATTAAAGCTTAAAAATGTATAATATGTTCCTAATTAGAGAGTTTAAAGTGTAAAAACATAGATTATGTTAGCAATTAGTGGTTTAATTGTTTTGGAAACCTAAAACTCTTGGTAGCTATTCAGTATTTAAATGCTGTGAAAAAAATTGTCAAAATCCAGTTTAAATCAAAAAAATCTTATTTAAATTTAAAAAAATCTGATTTTTTTATTTTTTTAACAAAATTATGATTTTTTTACACACTAATATTATGACATGTCATCTTTATTATACAACAAGACTATTTTTCTGCCTCTTAACCCATTTGTATTTGATGACCCTTAGGTTGCATGTAATCATTTTGACTTATAAATTATATGACAAGTTCACTGAGACACAAATTCATTCAGATCTCTGTTGTATTATTTTATATACATGCACATATAGTTTAGTAACTTCATCATAGTTATTTTTATGTATTCTGAATTGAAGTGCTACAAGATGTTTTAAATAGTTTTAATGATTGCAATGCTGAAATGAATAAAAAATATTAAGGATGCACCATGCCTTCTAAATGCATTTGTTTTCTGATGAAAAAAAGAAACATGAATTGGAATTGAACTAAAGTTATAGCAAACTAACAGAGCTTCGCTGGTCATTTTTTCCCAAACAGATGTGGGGCTGGGAACCTCACTGCCTTTGGCACCCATATAAAGTGCACTTGCTCCATTCCCGATTCAAACAAATCTTTAATTGTCAAGATGTTTTTTTTTCAATTCATATTAAATTTAAATTTTAGCATCATTGTTCACATTGCTATAAGTGCAGATTTGACATTTTTCTAACTTTAATTTAATCACAGCAGTAGCAAAATTTACTAGAAAGCTCTTTTCATTTCAAAAAAAAAAAAAAAAAAAGAAGAAGAAGAAGAAATTCAGAAATTGTAGAAGACAAAATTTACTATATTGGGGCTGGCTAAAAGATTGAAAGCAGATTTCTTTTACAAATGGTAAAAAAATCACTGAAAAACAATAAAAAGAGAATTGTCAAAATTCTCAAAATTTTTCAACATTTTTGTACGAATTCTGAATAAACTTTATTGAAAACAGGACAAAATTTACTGTATTGGGTTAAAAGATTAAAACCAAACCAGTGGACCCGTTCGAAGATTTCACAGTGCAATCTTTGAAATTTTTTGCTGATACTTTTTTCATTAATTTTTCATTAACTGCAGTTTCTTTTATCAAAGAAAATGTTTTAACGAAATTTGAGTGCACTATGTCAAAAAACTGTTCAAAACTCTTCACATGACACATCTTTCATTGTTGCGTTTTGTATGTGCATAGAAAAAGGGAAGTTGGCACTTAAAATGAAGTATGTATCTGTGGATCCATACAAGAGCTTCGTACTTCAGTCCAATATTTTTTAGTTGCAGGTTTAAACTTTTAAACAAAAATTAAGGATAAAAATATCTGCAAACAGCATTTGCATCTGCAAAAACAGCCAAGCCAGAATATCATCTCATTTATTCCATCAAAGTTGCAGTATAAAAATCATCAAAGATAGCAAAAGGTGTGAGTGAGAAAAAAATTAACAATCATATTTTAGCTGCTTTAAAAGATGATGCCATCACTTTGGGATAAACAGGACAAAAATAAATGAATGTGCCAATCCCAAAACTTTCTTCTATCTTATACATGTTATTACTTCAAAATTCGCTAGCACAGTGCCAAAATTAAATGGCAATCTATACCCATCATGAGGATTCTAAAGATATGAAGTTTTGTGCATTAGTTCTTGAGATATGACTATCACTAAGATCGTGTAAATCATGCAAAATACAGCAAGCAGTGCCACCTGTTAGTGGTTTACACCAAAACCTAATCAGCCAGAACTTGTGTCAACGTCTAACTGAATCTGAAATTAGATGAGAATTCATGCTTGAATGTTCTTGAGTTAGAGCTATTGCGTAAATCATGAAAAATGTGGCATAGCAGTGGCATCTGTTGGGCGAGTTACACCAAAACATAATCAGCCTCAATTTTTATCAAGGTATGCCTGAATCAGATGTTTGATGAAAATTCGTAGATTAGTTCTTGAGATAGAGCTATTGTAAAAATTTTAGCCTAGTAGTGCCTCCTATTGTGTGATTTACACCAAAATGCAATCAACATCAATTCATATCAAGGACTAACTGAATCTGAAGTTTTATGAAAATCCGTGAAAATTAGTTCTTGAGATAGAGCTATTGTAGAAATCGTAAAAAATGCAGCATAGCAGTGCTACCTGTTGGGTGATATACACCAAAAACTAATCAGCACCAGTTTCTATCAAGGTCCAACTGAATTTAAAGTTTTGTGAAATTCCGTTCATTAGTTCTTGAGACAGAGTACCCACAGAATTTGTGTCGCATACAGACGGACAGACATTTCCTAAAAACCTTCAAATCGTGTTCAGGTCCTCTAAAACGTATAAATCCATCAAAAACCGCAAGTCGAAATTTTTCACGAATCCAATACTTTCTTCTTGTAAAGATAGAAGAAACGAAGAAAGTAAAAGTAAATTGAATACATATAAAATGTAATTTAATCTAATAAAACAAAACATAGCTTTTAGGCTACATATGAAATATTGTTACTTCGGTTGATTGATGGTATCTATAAACTTCTAAACGTTTTAATTTCAATTTAGTTTTTTAATCAGAAATATTCAATAAACCCATGCAGAGACATCAACCCTTTATCTTTTTCGTACTGTTTATTTATTTTTTTATAAATACTGCTCAGCATGATATAAAGCGCTATTTTACTTTTATGGCAATGTTGATTTGAGAAAACCTATCATTTTCTTTATAAAAACAATGCTGATTTAATTTTTAATTAAAAACATGTTTTAACTAAATGTGAATGCACTATGTCAGAAATCAGTTCAAACATCTAAACACCTTTTGAATGATCCCTTATTAATTGTTCTGTGTTTTGTAGAGGCATAGAAAAAGGGATGTTGACTAAAGAACTAATATATATCATTGCTTTTATTTATATATAGAAGAAATGCTAAAAATTACAGAAAATTAAATTTTGAAATATTTAATCAAAAATCCATTTTGGCATGCATAACTTCTGGGATATAAATATTTCCTGCTAAATAGTGTACCTCTATGTGCAACGGTTCATTCAGAAAACTGCACAAAGACATGCAATCTTATATCTTTGTATTGAACTTACTACCAGAATTGGAGAACAAAACCTCATTGTTAAATTTTTAGAACTACTCTCTGCAATGATCTACACTAAAATGCAACATGGTGGAAAACAAGGGAATATCGGAGTTATGCAGATACCCTTGTATTTTCCGTTACAACTGAAATCGAGATTATCTAATCTGATTATAATTGATATGAGGCTGTAAAATGGTATTCATATTTATGTGTAAAATTGTTTAAAATTAAAAATTATTAAATCCTGAGAAATTATGAAAACTTTAAGGTGTCAAAAGACACCTCATGGTAGAAAGAAATAGGTATACCATATGCATATCTTTATATCCAGGATGAGCTGGAGGAAAATGTTGTCGCTGAATTAATTTAACATTTATTGTACAAATATAAACAAATAGTCAAAAAATTAATTGTGGAGAAATGATTAAACATAGAGAGTAATTTTAAGTTAAAATCTGAAAGGTGTCTTTTGACACCTGTTGGTAGAAATAGTGTTATATATATATATGGACGTGTACTTTATTTTTTAGAAGCGAATAAAAATCCAGATTTATTGCGATATCATGAGAATATTGTCTATTGGGTTTATGTTATCTTTATGTGTTATGACTTTATTGGGTTTTTTCATTACAATTAAACAGAAAAAATATAAACTTTATAATATACTTATAACTACTTAAAAGGTCACCCCTCTGCAGAGAAATGGACTGAATTGCGCATGCGTACTATTTTTGTGTTTGTTTTTAAATGTATTTCTATTCAGTCAATCATCTTTTATCCCTTTGAAAATGAACGTGTGTGTGTTCAAAAGATCTCGGGTTATATTAAATATTTTTATATGTCTTTGTCACCTTTTAAGTAGTTATAAGTATATGATAAAGTTTATTAATAACAAGGTGAAAATTTCCTTCACGACACTAGTGTTTAAAACAGTGTTTTGACTCTATAGAAAAAATATATATTTAAAAAATATATTGTGGTTAAGTATAAAAGTATGTATATAAAGTATGTTTGAAAATTTTGTGCTCGTGACATTATGCTTAGCTTGAAATGAATTTTTAAATTAATAAAACTAAAGAGAAAAATTCATATGATTGTGTCAACATGACGTAATTTTCACTGATTTTTCATTTCATAATTCTAAAGATTTAAATCAGATCCTTTATTAACCCTTGAAGTATTTTTTATAAATTGAATATTGTATAAAAAAAAATATCCTCATCATTTGTATTTGTAGAAATCATTTGTCATTTTTAAAATGTTTTTTCCTACAATACAAAACTTTACAATAATAAAATCTTCATGCTGTTTGTGTGTATGAAGTCTTATGAAATTGAAGTGCAGATCAACATTCCATTATTTTTAACGGGGGTTGTATACTAGTATTAAATAAAACACTCATAAGAAAAAATAAAATCACTCCTGTCAAAAATTTTTCAACAATTTTTATTAAAAACATATCTACAAAGTTCCATATTTTTTTTAACTCATTTTTCTCTTATTGCTATAAGATGCTTTAATGTGTTTCTCTCAACTCATATTTCCAGATGTAGTGATAACATCAACAGCAAATAACATATATTGATAATTTCTTCTGCTGTCACTTCTTTGAATCTTTTCCCAACATTTATTTAGAAAATATTTGACAGTAAAAGTACTTAATCCTAATTCATCTGCACTATTGTAACTTCTATTGAAGACTCAAAAAGAATCATTTGCATGCTATTCCATCTATTTGAGAACAAAGAAAGCATACAATTTTACGACATGCATATTTGAATTATACTGTTAAATGTAATTATTTCTTTTTCTTTCTAATAATTTTTTGCTTTAGAGAAAAATACTTTTTCGACCCTGCAGAATTATGTAAATATTCATTTGTCAGAAGCTCAAGTTTAAAGCTCTAGTTTCTTTTTTTTATATATATATATTTTTAAATTTTAATATTAACACAAATTTGTTAATATTTTCTAATGATTCTCAATTTTATTCAACTGAATTTTTTTAATTGATCTCAATTCATTTTAAAGTTCATATATGTGATTAACAATCATTTAAATACTATTTAAGGATTTTTTTTTAAATCTTTGATTAATTTTCCATGTTTGGTTAATATTATTGGTGATTTCAAAGATCTAAAAAAATCTTTTTAGGAACATTAAAAGTAAATTTTACACTTTATTTTAATATGTTGCCTTTAGTATTTATGGCCTTGTACTCATAACTGTTACAAATTAGCCAAGAATTTGTGATTCTGCTGACGATTTGCATAATTTGAACTATGTTTGCTGTGATAAGTAGGGCCTGCAGTGTGGCAAAGGAGTACTCCAGTGACCAGATCCTGTGCATCGAAGACGTTGATATCCAAGAACTCTATAACCTGGCTGGCATCCTACCACAACTACTTCACCTATTCCATAGTGAAATTTTGTGGGAATAACATGGCCATTTGAAGGTTCCCCTGGAAATTCACATGCTGCTTTACCTATAAAGGAAAAAATAATCACTTTAATTAATAATTGCAGTAAACATCCATGCAGTATATTTCTTGTTTGATTATTTTCTGTGGAAATAGTTTCTAAAAGCGTGACTTAGTATTCACTTTTAATAACCCTTAGTGTATTGTTTTACACTGATAATATTTTAAATAAAGGCATTAAGCGGGAGAGGCTCAAGTACTGAAACCCATAGTTGCAGAGCTTATCTTTAAACTGGATTCATAAGAACATTGAAAGTTGAAAGTGCCTAAAAGTCTTCGATATATTTAAGAAAGCAGAAAAGTCCTTAAATGTGACAAAATTTTGATTAAATCTTAATGAAGATGCTTTATTTTGTTTTATTTTATTTATTTATTTATTTACTGATAGATGCTTAAAATTTTTATATTCAGGTGTTAAAAATTAAAATGAATGGGGGGAAGACCCTTATTTTAAAATAATTTCCAAAAATATTTGCCACTACCTGGCACCATTTCTGCTTTAACCTTTTTTGTAATTCAGAGTGATGTGTGTTTATGCTTTGAACAAAATGCAGGTGTGTCTGTGATTATAAACAACATAGTCACGAGGGAATATGTTCATCTACTGTATGGTCAAATGAAACTATATTCATTCAGATATCTGCTAGTGGAACATGCATGGGAAGCTCACTTTTACAGATTGTAACTTCAAAAGGAAAAGCCGTGATCAGTGGCAGTACGATCAGATGTACATCAGGCCTACTGCAAGGCTATGCACCAAAACCATGGAATTGGCATGCATAGGAGAATCGGCAGTAACACGTTCTTGTAACAAGGTATTGTATAACATCATTGTAAACAATGCAAAATTATAAAGTGTCTGCTTTTCGTTAGACCAAATCAACTTTTAAAGTAGAATGCAAAAGTCTGTTCTGTTTTTCTTGGAAGCTTTCTCTTATAACACCCCATATTCGAAATTTTGTAACTGCATGGTATTCACCTAACAACTGAGAAAAACAAAAAGGTTTTTGTCCTACTTCATAGTTTTTAAGTATAACAATATGCTATTTTGTATTATTAGAATAATTTCGTTTGTGAAATTTCTGGGAAAGTGCTGAAAATTTGGTTAATATATTTCTATTTTTCTGGAAGGAAAAGTGTATGATCCCTGTTTAAAGAGACCTGACTGCAAGAATATTTTTAGTGTCAGAAAATACTTTCAAAGTATAAAAAGAAGTATCTGCTGCTGAGAGGTCTCTATAATAGTAGTGAACAAATGTGGGCCCCTGGTACAAAATTTTCATAATTTTTTGAGAGGAGAGGGGACACTAATCTATTTACTTTATCAAAAATACAGAGAATAAATAAAAAGATCGTTCAGTATTGGAGGCCATACAACATACATCTTATAGCTGGCCCATAGTTTGAAGATGGCATGGGAATTTAAATTTAATTAATAAAAAAGGGGTAAATGAATTTTAAAATTTCAATCTACTTTATTGCTGAGAATAATTCGCTTTATTACTGTATCTAAGTAGGTATTTTGTATTCCATATAAAATATAATAACAACAGTGATCAGGAATAAACGCCAAGTTACGATTATTTCTTTAACTAAAATTAAAAAGTCACATCATCTGTCTACATTTTATAAAATATGAGTATATTAAACTACATTTTTGAAGAAACATTATGTAAAAGACACAGTATTAAACAAAAGGCCTCCTTTTTTAAATAAAGGGCATAGTGGCCACTATAACTTTAGTATAAAATTCGTGTCTCTGCGTCATGTTCTTTATTTTCATTGTTGACTTAATTGAATTTTAAAAACTTAATAGCATTTGATCCTATGTAAAATGTTTCTCTTATCATCTGTCAGCTCTAAAATATATAACGAGTTAATTATTTGTTCGCAAAAAGATTGATTTTTTTTTCTTATGTGCATAGTGCAATAACATGACATTATTTTGATGTAAAGATTATACCTACATACGAATTGAATATTTCCAACTGAGCGAAAAAATGCCCAGGTTGGGAATAGAACCCAGATCCTTGGCTTACAGGTCTAAGGATCTGGGTTCGATTCCCGGCCTGGGAATTTTTTCGCTCAGTTGGAAATATTCAATTCATATGATAACTTTACCAATAAGTTTGATTGTGTTAAAATAATAATTTATACTTACATGTTGGAGTTGGATGTGACCATACACCATGATCAGTGCATACTGCTACAGGTTCACCAACTACAACATGACCAGCATTGCATGTGTATTGAACGAAATCACCAGCTAAATGACGCCCCGTATCAACCACTCTTCCATTGATTGGAGCAACTGGTGGTGGACATCTTATTGCTAAATAAAATGAACATAGTAATCATAGTAAAATATTAAAATAATCATTAATATATTAAGCATATAAAACATAAAACATCATGAATATAAATTTTATTAATACATGTCACAATATGTATTAATACGTGTTACAATCATACATGATTGATACATGTATGATTGTAGCTGATCATACATTGGTCGCTGGTTTTATACAACTCTATTAAAATGGAAGTTATACTTGGCTACATAAATCTGTTATTAATACTTCAAAAATTATCTCTTTTTAACGATTGATGAATGCGTACGAACTTTAAAGTTTGATGTATGAAAAAAAAATGTAAACAAAATAAAAAAACGCTTCATAAAGAAGCAAAAAAAGGATATTCTTCGTGATTTTTAGTTAAGCTTTTGTAAAGACTTCTACAATCAGAATTTATTCTAGAATATTGAAGAAATAACACAATTTAACTTCCAAATAGTGTCAAGCTGTCTTCTACAGAATCTTTTCAAGCAAATACATAAAAATCGGCGATAGAAACCATGGGTTGCATCAAGACAAGGCTTCCATGTCACCACTCTCCTGAACAATAAAAATTTTACAAAACAACATATTTTATTAAATTGTGTAATATACAGGGTGATTTTTTCTAAATTAAAGTTGTAAAATAAAAAAATTCTAAAATAAAGTTGTGAAGGTAAAACCCTATGACAAAAGAACCACTGATTCAAATGACCTGAAATTTCATCAGTATGCTTGTCATATGAAAACAATCAATAGCTATTAATGTTGGATGCTTAATTAAAATGGAGACAATTTTTAAAAAATATTGCATTGTGAAAAGTTAGAAGGATACCTGAGCGTTGTGAAAATACCGCAGAATCCTTGATGTTCTTTGCGGTCAGTAACTTTTTGACAGTAAAAATAGAAAATGTAATAAATGAAGTTGATCTTACTTAATGAACATGATGATTGAAGGACACTGACACTTGTTACACATTGAAGACAAATAGAATAAATCTTGTTTATTCATACAGACTTGAGAGTTGGGAAGGTATATATATTTTAGCCGGTCACTGTACATTACCCCAAAGCATTCTATTGGGAATTAAAACGGCCTATAGAGGTGCTTCTCGCAGCCTTCGGTACAGGAAAATTGTCCCTTTAATTTCCCTTTAACTAATGCTAAAGAGCCATTGAAATAATTCTTTATTGTAAATGCATTTGAAAGTCTTAGATATTCAAATTCGGATAACTTTTACTTTCTCATACAAGACAGAACACAAATGTAACAAGAAATCTGAAATTGTGCAAAAGAATAATTCTGAACAAATTTAAAATACATGTAATGCAATGCACTCGCACGGAACTATCCTGAAGCGAGAAGTTACATCTTTTCTCCACCAGATGGCCGTATTCGAGCATTTGAATCGTCCTTTAAATTCCGAAGCATAGAAATTATGGCTGAGAAAATTCGATGAGAAAATTTTTGACAAACGAAAATTCCATTTATAATTTTGAGCTTGTTCTGCAACTAACAAATTAAAGTTCAGCAATTAGAATTTAGTATAAGAAGAACATCGTAATTAGAAGTTTTGGAACAAGCGCTATGGCCCGGATCCCAAAAACGGAGAAATTACATCGTCAATAAATTAATTCCTAAATTTCTTTTAAAAAATTCTGTTGAAAAAATAAAATGCATTAATATAAATACTAGATAAACGGGAATACAAAAGTGACGCCAAATTACTTTAAAATCGTTAGCTAAATTAAAATGATGCAATAAAATGCAGCACGTATTAAAATAGAAGAAACAATTAAAACGCCTCGAAAAGTGAAATCGCACTTCATTGGCTTATTGAAACACCTTTTTTATGACGTGGGCCGCTGAAGAGCATCGATGCAATACGATACGATATTTCACTCACATAACAACTCAAAAAACTTACGAAAAAAAATCGCCATTTTACAACACAAACTCACTCTTTGAGCTGTACACTCTCGAACTCAATTCTACTTTTTTCACGGATGGCGCTCTTCAACAGCACTTGCCATTAGATACGGAACATTCCGCCCCACGTTGCATTGTTTACATTCAACCATTAAATTATACAGTCATTTCAATGTAAATGAAAAATAAGCACAATATTGATAATGTTAAATCACACATAAGAAAAAAATATATACAAGAGTACACATTAAGAGGCAAAATACAAATTTTAGATATGGGTCGTTTGTAAACTCCAGATTGGGTTTTTATTTTAACCACTCTGACCCGTTTATCTACATCAAAATAAATTTCTGTTATTCTACCCAATGCCCATTTTTGAGGCGGCGGATTTTCATTTTTAAGAAGCACTAACTCATTGACTTTTACATTCTCTTTTTCTACCCTCCACTGTTGCAAATTATTAACACGCTAAATGTCAAGTCCATTTTTTCTGTCTTTCCGTTTAAGCCATGAAATAAGATTCCCGTTACACAATCTAAAAGTATCAGTTACCGGATGACCGACGCGGCCTAAACGGAAAGTCTAGTGTCAGTCACCGGGGACTGACGTGGCACTCAACGTGTTAAGATACTGAATGTGCCATTTCTTCCAAAAAAATTGAATTATTTTGGTCAGTTTTTTCCAGTTAGACAACCGATTGTCTTTACCCTCAATTACATTTGGCTCAATTATAGCATTTAAGGGTCTGCCTATTAGGAAATGGGCAGGGGTCATACACATTAGTATCTGACGACAGAGGTACAAGCGATCTTGAATTTAGAATACCTTCTATTTGGGTAATGACCGTTAGGAATTCATATGTCAACCTAGAATTGCCTAAAACTCATTTAAAATGATATTTGAATACCTTCACGCCACTTTCGCAGAGGCCACCAAAATTAGGTGCTCTTGTCGGAAGGAAGTTCCAGTCAATTCCCTCAGTTGACATATAATTTACAAGCCCTTCATCTGGTTTTAAAACTAAGTTATGTAACTTAGAAAGCTCTTTATTTGCTCCTATAAAATTTGTGGCGTTATCCGAATACAATTTCGAATACAAATCTCTTTAAAAATGCTACAAAGGCCTCCGAAGTCAAATCAGTCACAATTTCGAGGTGAATGGCTTTTGTGACTAAGCATACAAAACTGCACAAATATATTTTGTGGCAAATCCGCTTCCTTTGGTTTTTATACATAACAAGGAAGGGGCCACAACAATCAGCTCCTGAATAATTAAATGGGAAGTCAGGAGTTACCCTCTCTTTTGGTAAATCGTTCATTAATTGTTCAACTCCTATGGGTTTAACTCTAAAACACTTAACCCCTTGGGGACGAGCGGCACGTATGCGTGCCGAATGAAGCGCTCAGAATCCTTGTTTTTCCTCACCAGTAAAATTTTACTGTAAAATTTGCCTTATTTAATCAGCGCATTTTCTCGATTCAAGAAGACACAAATTTCTGTTTTTAAAAAACGGTGACAAAAGATTAAAAATTTCGTAAAAGGCTTCCGTCCCGAAGGGTGTTAATGCAATCGTGCACGACTTTCCTACACGTTGCCTTTCCCTGAACTGGCCAAAACTTTTGTCTAACATAATGTAATAAGGCAGTAGGGCCTAAATAAAAATATCTCTCATGATATGCCTGTAAAATTAACTTAGTTAACTTATGTCCCTTAGGCAGAATAATTGGGAATTTACTGTTGAGGCTTAAATTAGCATTTTTTTATTCTACCATTCACTCTTATTATTACATCCGTGTCTAAAAAAGGGTTTAAACATTTTATCTTACTTTTATAGGGAGCATTCTTTTCGCGAATTAAGCGCTTAATTTCCTCTGGAAACTCACTACTTTGACCCTCTTTTATAATAAAAATTTCACCTTTTATAATTTCCTCTGCAGTCAAAGGACCTAACCTCCTTTCAGTTGAATTCTTCAAATTGTGAATAAATCTGAAAAGATAACTTACGACATGCAATATTTTAGTATAACAGTAATATCAAATGACTCTTCAAGAAAAGGATGAGCAGTTACAATAAGAACAGGTAAGTCACTTTGCTGTAAATTTTTAAGTTCACGAGAAAATTCGTCTCTAATGACAGACGTAGGAATTTCGCGATTGAGATACTCTCGCTCACTAGGGAACGTTCCCAGGTGCAAGTTGTGGATTTGGACGAGAGTGGTATCAAAAGGAAAGTCTCGTCATGTACATTAAAAAGTCCAATGGAACTACCCGTCCAAATCCAACCGTTTTCGAGATATCCTCACTTGAAGTGTGAATAAGTAAATAAATAAATTGGCAGGCAGGCATATAAACTGTTCGCAAGTTAAAAGTTTCTTTGCATTGTTTTAATCCTCTACCAATACCTTTTAGGGAGCTACACTGTTAAAAATATCGTGAAAAATTGCCTCTGTTTTTCAAGGCTATCTATTTCCTGACCAATGAGAACGCTTCATAGGTGTTAATGTAGCGTTCTCATTGGTCAGAAAATAGAGAGCCTTTAAAAACAGAGGTAATTTTTCACAATATTTTTAACAGTGACGAGCAAAATCCTTTACACTCACACATTGCCGGTTATTTCCCCTCTTTTAGACAGACACTTCGCATTCTACGAAGTTTACGCGTACGGCTGCATTCGGAGAGTTTTTCCATCTGTTTTTGCTATTTCTAGCACCTTGTTTTATGCAAATTTTTCGGCAAATGTGTGGCGTGACGTAATGGATAAACTATATGTATATATCTATACTAATATTATAAAGAAGTAAAGTTTGTTTGTTTGTTAGAGGCAATCTCTGGAGCTAACGAACCGATTTCAAAATTAATGGTATCAAAATGATGGTGTTAGTCCAACTTAGAACATAGGCTATATTGTATGTCGGTGCCACTACCCCAAATGGGGTGCAGGAGCAAAAAAAAGTTCTAAAAATGAGATTTTTATTACTGAAGGGCCTAGAAATACGAAATTTTAAATATTAGTTACTTATTAGACATAAAGGATTTCTAAGAACAGTTCTTAAACAATTCGAAATTTAAAAAAGGGCGAAAATGCACAAAAAGCGTTCTAAAAAACGTTCTAAATGGTGGTTTCTACACAATCTCGGGAAATACCAAACCGATTTAAAAAATAATGGTGTCAAAATGATGGTGACAACCCTTGCTCCAACATAGGCTATGTTTTATATCGGTGCCACTACCCCAAAGGGGGAGCAGGAGCAAAAAACGTTCTAAAAATGCGATTTTGACATTACTGAAGGGTCTAGAAATATGAAATTTTAAATATTAGTTACTTATTAGATATAAAGGATTTCTAAAAACAGTTCTTAAACAATTCGAAATTTAAAAAGGGTCGAAAATGCACAAAAAGCGTTCTAAAAAACGCACTGGTGGAAAATTAGCGCAGAGGAGGAGCCTATTGACACCACTGAAATTTTACAGTATTCTTCACCTTAATCAAAACTAAGAAATTCTGTCATTAGATAAGGCGAAAAATACTGCTAAAATTTAGTGGTGTCAATAGACTCCTCCTCTGCGCCAATTTTCCACCGCTGAAAACGTTCTAAATGGTGGTTTCTACACAATTTCAGGAAATACCAAACCGATTAAAAATAATAATGGTGTCAAAATGATGGTGACAACCCTTGCTCTAACATAGGCCATGTTTTACGTCGGTGCACTACCCCAAAGGGGGTGCAGGAGCAAAAAACGTTCTAAAAATGTGATTTTTGAATTATGGAAGGACTTAGATTCATGAAATTTTGCATGGTATATAGTTATTAGATATAAATGATCTCTAAGAACATTTTTTTAAAATTTGAAATTTAAACGGGGTGAAAATGCGCGAAAAGCGTTCTAAAGACGTTCTAAATGCCGATTTGTGAGCAATCTCAGGAAGAATCAAACTGATTTCAAAAGTAATGGTAGGAAATTTATGCTGGCAGTCTCTGCTCTAATATAGACGCTATTTCATGTCAGTGTTACTATCACCTGGAGGTTGCAAGAGCAAAAAACATCCTAAATTTAGATTTTTGTGATCCGTTGGGGATAGCAACTGGAAATTAGGAAAGGTACCTATTTATTTAGATATAAATGATCTTTAAGAACAGTTTCGAAACAATTGAAAATTTAAAAAGGGGTGTGAAAATGCGCGAAAAGCGTTCTAAAAACGTTCTAAATTGAGATTTCTACTCAATCTCAGGATATACCAAAGCTATTTCAAAAGTAATGGTTGCAAATTGATGGTAACAGTCCCTGCTCCAACATTGGCTATATTTTATGTTGCTGTCACTACCTTCTGGGGGTTGCAAGAGCAAAACATGTTCTAATTTGCATTTTTTGCATAACTGAGGGGTCTAGCTGTTTGAAATAGGGCATGATATTTACTTACAAGTTGCAACTGCTTTCTCAGAACCGTCGAAAGAAAATTCCAAATTTAAAAGGATGAAGTGAGCGAAAAGCGTTCTAAATTACAATTTTTATGCAATCTTATCAAATACCAAAACGATATAAAAAATAATGACAAATTGTGATAGAACCTGCTCAAACATAAGCTATATTTTATGTCTGTGCCACTACCACAAGAGGGTTGCAGGAGCAAAAAACTTTCTAATTTGCGATTTCTGTGATGCTGAAAAGGCTAGAAACTTTAAATATGGAATGGTAGTTACTTATAAAATATAAATGCCCTCGAAGGACTGACGAAAATAAATTCGAATTAAAAAGGGGTGAAGCGAAGGGGAGGTGCGAAAAGCATTCTAAAAAAGTCTTAAATTAGGATTTCTATACAATTTCAGGGAATATAAACCGATTATAAAAGTAATAGTTGCGAATCAATGGTAACAGTCTCGGATCCTACACAGGCTATATTTCATGCGGATGATTCTACCACCTGGGGTTCACAGGAACAACAGACGTTTTAAAAAAGGCCTTTAAAAGCTTTCTAAATTAAGTTTCCGTGGAATATTAGGAAATAACAAACTGATTTAAAAATTAATGTTGGCAAATGAATGGTGACAGTTCCTACTGCGCTTACTCTGCTTTGGTCCGAATCTGATTTAATCTTGCCGAAATTTTCTCCTAAATAAATAAACAAACTAGTTGGATGTGCCAATCCCAAAACTTTCTTCTATCTTATACATACTATTTCAAAAATTAGTTACACATGTTAATACTTCAATATTATTAGTTCAATACTATCCCAACTTAGATTTTCATCTTAAATTTCTGCTTCAGTCAATTAAACGGACTAAAAACGAGTTAATCAATATCATGATATTTGTTCAAATTAATTGTTTTTGCTTATTCTGTTATTATCAGATGTTTGCGAATAGCCGGCTTAGCAAAAAGAGAATTTCCGCCTCTGCACGCGCCGCCGATGGACAACAGAACTACGAAAAATCAAGAAAAGCATATAAAAATCGCTATCACAGAGCCCCTTTAACGCGCAATATTTCCAAATTCAAGGAGGACCTGTTGGCCAAAGCCAAAAACATGCACGAAAAAATTTGGTTCAATTGTATGCATAATTTTATACACTTTTCGATGGTACAATAAAGAAAATGGCACAAACATTGCTATTACAACGCCCCCTTTCCGGCAGATTTTTTCAAATTCAGGGAAGACTTGTTTGCCATAGCCAGAAACGTACACAAAAAATCTGGTTCAATTTTATGCATACCTTCATACAATTTTCGATGGTAATGAAAATGGTACAGACATCGCAATTATAGCGCCCTCTTGCCGCGGAGTTTTACCAAATTCAGGGAGGACCTTCATGCCATGACCAAAAACAAACACAAAATATTCGGCTCAATTCTATGTATAACTTCATACACTTTTCGATGGTACAATATTCAAAATCGCAAAAATAGCACCCCCTGGTGGCGATTTTTTTCCAAATTCAGGAAGGACCTGCTTGTTATAGTCAAAAACTTAAAATAAAAATTTGGTTCAATTCTATGCATAACTTCATACACTTTTGGATGGTACAATATTCAAAAATCTCACAAAAATAGCTATTACAGCGCCCCCTACCGGCGATTTTTTTCAAAATTCAGGGAGGATCTGCTTGCCATAGCCAAAAACTTAAAATAAAAATTTGGTTCAATTCTATTCATAACTTCATACACTTTTTGATGGTACAATGGCGACAGACAGACGGACACACGGACAGACAGACATTTTCTATAAACATGTTTTTTGGGATCTCTGACCCCCTAAAACGTGTAAATCCGTCGAAAACCGGAAGTCGAAAAAAATTTCGATTACAATACTTTCTTCTATTTAAGATAGAAGAAAGTAAAAATAGACTACAACGAATATGGAAAATGCATGATGAATGAGGAAAAAACTGGAGTAAACGGACGTTAGTACTGGAATAACAGGACCTAATTCCTCGCCTGGATCTACGGATCGAAAAGAGGGCATGGACAGAGCCTAGAGCGGCAGATCCCTAGGCGCTCAACCATGGAGAATTTTAGAAGTACCTGTGGCACGCGTTCCAGGCGCGCTGGTTCAGGGGAAAAGGCACGCATCCCTGTGACATGCGAAGTCGGGCCCAGTTCTGAAGATGTCGTCGGTGAGTCTTCAGGCCGTAATGCTATCGCCGATACAGCCATCATAGCAAAATTACTTGCTAATAAGCTGTTGCTTGAGTTTGGGCAACCTACGGCAAGAGATCCCATGCCTCAGGAGGAAGTGATTAGCCAGATGATCTTCAAGGTCATACAAGGCTTAATTAAAGATGAAATGTTTAATGATTTGGATATTGTGATACAAAGTTCCATCGAAGAAAATGAATTTGACAATTACATCGATTTTTAACCCTTAAATGCCAGGTGTTGCTTTTCGGCAACATACCCAATTTAGGCTCTAAAATACTATTAGAATAATATTGAAGCTATAATGCCTAATGTTGCCAATAAAATACATTTTGAAAATATTATTAAATCGATTTTTAACATGTAGATGGCAAACTTGTGCTGTTTAAGAATAAAGATAGATTTATTTTTTCAATTGTTGGTACTTGTTCATTTTGTTTTGCTTGGAAACTTATGAAATACCCTATTTTGTTCTGCAGTGAGCAAGTAAAATTTATTTCTTATTATAGTTCTTAAAATTCTTGTGTATTTAATATTATAAAATTTTATCAAGGAATTTTTTTTTTGAAATTAAAGTTGCCGATTAGTAACAAACTGTTTTTTAGCCGTAAAATATACTTAAAACAAAATGATTTTTCCAAGTGATTTTTTCCCATGATTTATTTAATAAATGAAAGCCGAAAAACATTACAATGATTTTTGAAAAATGAGGCATTTAAGGGTTAAGTTGCGGAACCTGCACCAAAGAAGTCAAAATGTGATGAGGAAGTACCTCTTGAAATTATGGAAAAGTCAGTGCAGGCCTATGACAAAGCTTCAGAGAATAAATTGAAGGCTGCACAGCATTACTCCAGAAAAGCAAAACAGTACTGGGTTATCGAGCGTTGGAGGAAGTATCTGCAAAATCAGGGAACAATACAACAAAAGATAGAAATGGTTAAAAAACATAGGATATCAAAATTTTTCGTTCACCGGACACAGTTAAAGGTCATTGTACATGATAGAGACTTGCGAATATGGGCAATGGAAAAAGCACTGGAGCTAGAATTTACAAACTTCAAAGCGAGTTCAAAGTTCATTCACAATTTCAAGAAGGAAAATAAAATTAGAAGTCGCAAGGTGACCCATGTGGTCACAAAGAGGCATGTTTTCCCCGAAATATCCCTGCAGCCTGTCATTGACAATTTCCGAAAAGAATTTGCGGCAAAAATTAAGCAGGGTAAATATGATTGCACGTGCATCCTTAATACTGATCAAAGTGGTTATCAGTACGGCATTGTTTCGAAACGAACCCTACACATGCAAGGTTAAAAAACGTCGAGGCATCAGTCAGTAGTAAAAACAAAACAACTCACTCATACACCGTACAAATGACCATCAATGCCAGTGGGAAATTTGTTGGCCCATTACTTATAGTACTTCAGTAAACCGATGGGGTGTTCGGGCCCAGAGTACAGAAGAACATCGACCACTTATTTCGTCCAAATGTGGAGATAGCATGTTCGAAATCGGGGAAAACCTCAAAATATTTAAGTGGCTTATATTTTAAGAAATTAAAGACTTAATTATTCCTGCTAACACCACAAAATACCTACAGCCGTTAGACGTTTGTTTTTTCCACGATTATAAATCTATGGAAAAGAGAATAGTGGAATTCTGCAACACTCATGAAAACCTCTGCAGAAATATTGACCTCACCACAAGAGAAAATGTAATACAATTGCACTCTTTGGTTTTTAACCAGTTTTCTTCCCCCACGTTTGATGATATGCGACGATACGCTTTTCAGAAAGCTCCGATTCAAGATAGTGACCCAGTATTTCGCACAACGAAACAAACAAGTTTTAACATACGAAATAACACTTGCAACAACTGTGAAAACGTGTCCATTATCGTATGCAGTTGGTGTTGAAAACATTTATGTTTCACACATTTTTTCGTTCATCGACACTACCACACGGTTTAGCATACAATATTTTAAATTTCCTCATCGCAATTTCTGTCACCAACTCACAGGGTGCACTTTGCATATTCGTTGTAATCTATTTATTATTTATTTAGGAGAAAAATTCGGCAAGATTAAATCAGATTCGGACCAGAGCAGAGTAAGAGCAGTGTGAAAAGTCAGTACCAGCAGTTTAAAAGATGACGTCTTGAACATTTCATAATTTTACTTAAAATTAAAAGAATGAGATTACTTTGATATCAAAACGTAAAATCTGTTAAATTAAAAACTTGATAACAAACATAATAGTAGAAGCATCGTTACGTTCCACCCATTTCCATAAGAATAACAGAGCTGTTATGCATCTAACATAACCACCAGCTTAAGGAAAACATTCTATTTTATACACAATATATACATACAGTTTATCCATTACGTCACGCCACACATTTGCCGAAAAAAAATGCATAAAACAAGGTGCTGGAAATAGCAAAAACAGATGGAAAAACTCTCCGAATGCAGCCGTACGCGAAGCGAAGTGCCTGTCTAAAAGAGAGGAAATAACCGGCAATGTGTAGATGTAAAGGATTTTGCTCGTAGCTCGGGAAAAGGTATTGGTAGAGGATTAAAACAATGCAAAGAAACTTTTAACTTGCGAACAATTTATATGCCTGCCTGCCAATTTATTTATTTACTTATTCACACTTCAAGTGAGGATATCTCAAAAACGGTTGGATTCGGACTGGTAGTCCCATCGGACTTTTTAATGTACATGACGAGACCTTTCTTTTGATACCACTCTCGTCCAAATCCACAACTTGCACCTGGGAACGTTCCCTAGTCAGTCAGAAACGTAGGACATTCGAACAAATGAGATCTGCAAGATTGTTCTCAGAAGATACGTGACGCCACTGTTGAACTTTTGTCAAGTCCTGTAACGTCGCTTCACGGTTTGCCACAAAAGTTTTTAGAAGACACGGCTCTTTTCTTATCCAATAAAGTACGAACATTGAATCACTCCATAAATAAATGTCAATCGTCTGAATTTGTAAGGCATTTTCCCTTTCATCGTTAGTTTTGTTAAAAGGACGACTGCAGAAAGCTCCAACTTGGGTATTGTAACACGCTTAAGGTGTGATATTCGCGATTTGCTGCAAACCAAGTTCACTTCGAAGGCTCCATCATCTGTTGTTGATTTGCAATAAATGACGCATCCATATGTGAAGGACATTTCCTTCACATATTCTTTGGTAGCTTTTCCCGTTTCGCCCCCCCCCCCTCTTTTTAAAATAAGGTTATTTTACTAAATTCTTATATTTTAAATCTGTCTTAAGTCATAAATTAAATTTATTTTCATCGCTCATTTTCTTTAGATATACATTCTCATTGCGCACTTTATTCGGTTGATGGGCGGCTTTCATCATGTTTTTTCATGTTTCTTTCTTTATTTATTGAGTGTGTTCTACAGATGCATCATTTTTTTCCCCTAACGTATAAATTCTTGTCATAAATTTAGCCTGCAATTTTTATTTCTTAATTTCACTTGCCTTCAGTCAGCACAGCGGCGCCTATTCCATGGGGTGCCACCCCCATGTAAAATGCGGCTTTATGGTTTTGGACGCTTCATATTTTGCTGTTTATCCGTTGGCGTTAAAATTCATATGTTGACCTTTCGCCCTTCTCATTGACAATCCATTAACGGTTTTTAACACGTATCTCATTTCAATTTAATTCTCGCCAGATATCAACTGATTTTGCTATTTTTGTAAATTACTGCTCGCCAATAACTCAACGCTCTCAAAATTTTGTTACTTCACTCTGCGCCTGATCTTGCATCTGTAAATAAGAAATGTAGATTGTCCTCTCCAGCACCGGTGTTTTTGCCGGGATTCTCGATTTGTACGGACCTGGAAATTAAAACTCCTTTTTACTGGATTATCTGTATTTTAACTATAAACTGGCTACATATCTTTTCGCATACTAAAAAGTGAATATAATCCTGCTTCATGATTCACCG
Organism: Maratus speciosus; assembly: GCA_963932465.1. NCBI lineage: Eukaryota > Metazoa > Arthropoda > Arachnida > Araneae > Salticidae > Maratus > Maratus speciosus. Next base: position 154,158,028 of record OZ010786.1, read on the forward strand.
ATGCTACGAGTGAATATAATCCTGCTTCATGATTCACCGATGCTACGAGTAAAATCACCTCAACTTGTTTCAGATATGTCGAGTATAAGACTAGAAAGTATTTTTACTACCCATACATTGACGCTGTTAGAGTGCACCGCCCCCTGAATACTAGGTCTGAGCGCTGGACCAAAGATGGCGGCTGCCGAAGGCGGATTCTTTTCGGCGTGTGTACAGTCCCTTAAATATTCCTACCAATAATTTTTTGAAGTTTTTTCCGCTTCATTTTTCTGAGAATAAACAAGGTAAAGAAATCTTTTATAAAATACTGGTGTTCGCATTTAAGGGACCGTACCTATGCTAAAAAAAATCCGCCTTCGGCAGCCGCCATTTTTGTGTCATTTTTGTGTGAGCGCTCAGGCCTAGTATTCAGGGGGCGGTGTAGAGTGCTGGAATGACGTAACTGGACAACAGTTTGTAGCGGTTTTTTAGTGGTTTGTAGTGGTTGGCATTGACAGTGCAGGTAATAGGACCTCTAATAGTGACTTCCTCTAAAAAGTACGGGCCAACGACAAACTCTGCCGCAAACCCACACACACACTCACCTTTGGGAAATGAAAAGGTAAAGGTTGAGAGATGTTCGGATTTTCTCTGTATTGACTGCGTTCTGCAGCTGGAAGTGGGCCTCATCTGTCCACCAAAATGTTGTAGGGCCATGCGTTGTCCACTACCATGCGCGCAAGGAATTTCAAAGCAAAATGTTCTTGTTTTGGAAGGTTTGCAGTTGAGTCCTGTATCGGGTCGGGTTACCCGCTTTTACCCGACCAGTGGTTCATGTCTGATCGGGTTGGCGCTATATTTTCCGGTTGCGAGTCAAGTTAACTTCAACTTTTTTGTTGCGGGTAGAGTTGGCTTTCATTGTTTTGGTTTTGGGTTGGCTTTCATTGTTTTGAGTTCGGATTGGTTTTTTGACTTTTAGGTTCACCCGATTTTTTAAAAGAATGTCAAAAATATTTTTTTGCGTTAAAAGTCTATTAAATCGCAGATCAAAGTTTCACAAAAGCAAAATGCTTACCTGTCCATTTTGCCTAGTCTTAGAATTCGTTTCTGGAAGTTAGTATAAACATACTTTTTCAATTACTGGTACGATAAGGATTATAACGAATGCTTCTGCACTGCCTAAGCATTTTTGCTGAATAGTTACAATTCTAATGTTCTAGTCTTGATACTTCTAACGTTGTTATGACAAAAATGTACTGTGTGATAAACAGGAAGACAAAAAGGATCATTTAGCGTTTTGCTGCGTATTATTTTTAAAGTACGATACGGCAGAATGCCAATTGTGTAATACAAGGTGTACTGCTATAAGGGGAACTTACAACCGCAACTAATTTTAAAGCATATTTAAAGATTAGATTTTTAATTTTATACCGTTACATGTCCATTGAAACATTATTTTTCTACTTTCTTTGTTTTCATTGTATCAAATCCAGGTATAATTTATCATACCTGTGATATTCATTTAATTGAGTTGTATACGGAGCACTAGGACTCTAATTCAAATACGTATTTCTTTTCACTTAAGACACAGTTGAGCTCAAACATTTTGTGAAAATCCCAACAATCTGTGTGGAAAAAGACATATATGACTCGCAAGAGTTTTTCTAGTGCGAACCCGACCTGCAGAAAGAAATTAGATTCATTCCGAGCCGAGAAAAAAAAATTCGGGATAACCCGGCCCGATGTTTGACTCTATTCAACGATCCTGGGGTGTTCACTATTCAGGAGTTTTACTATATTTGAATATTAAAGAATATAGATTTGTTCATTCTTCTATGAAAAATATAAAAATGGTATTAGAGATACAATTGTAGAGTTTTTTTCACAATGGCATTAAAATATGATTTACTTTTCTTTCATTGCGGGTTCGGGTTCGGGTTGCCAAAAATTATTTTTGCGGGTTCGGGTCGAGTTGACTTAAAATGATATTTGCGGGTTCGGGTCGGGTACAACACGACCCGCGCAGGACACTAATCTGCAGCAAGCAATTCTTGCACATGGGTTCTTTTGTACGGATATCATCGCATAATTTTTCTCAAAACTTTATCTACCCTACTGACCATCATATCCAAAGTTCTGGCAATGCCCCGTGTACTGCAGCTTCCCGCACCACTGCTGGATCTTTCCTCTAATGCAGTACTACTCTTTCCACAGCAGTCACATCAACTGGTTTCCTTCCTCTACCGGGTTTTAGGCTCTGTGAACAAGTTTGTTCAAATTTCAAAACCATCTTCCGCAGGCCTTCTGTCGTCATTGGACATTTTCTTAAATTTTTAAGTGTCTTAAATTTCCTAAGAGCAGTTGCTGCGCTGTTATTATTCTGATAATACAGTTTCACAAACAACGCAATGGCACAGTCATTGCGAGGATATCCGTAGAATAATGAACACGAGGTGTGCGTGCTTCAAGTATTTATCGCCACTGTGCGTGTGTCGTGCGCTAGCTCGTCTCCCGACTTTACTGCATATACAGCGCCACCTGTCTGTGCGATTTAATTTTTTTAACCACACCTAAAAAATCCCATTGATGAGATTTCAGGTGATCCTGGTGAGATTTCAGGCCATTTGGATCAGTGGTTCTTTTGTTATAGCGCTTTACTTTCACCACTTAAAAAAAATCACCCTGTACATCAATATTGAAAAAATGCTTCAATAAATTCATTAAAGGCAGAGTTGGGCAAATTTGTGATCTCAATTATCCTTAATGAAATTACAAGTTAATTGCATGTAATTGTTTATAGTTACACACAGTCAAACGCGGAAATTTCAACAAATAATGGGAAGGGGGAGGTTCACAGTGCTGCAAGCACTTTTTACGTCATGTAATATGATCTATAATTAATTACATACAATTAAATTGTAATTAGATTGCATGTAATTGCAATTACAAATTTTCCCAACTCTGATTAAAGGCATTATTAGACATTTCTCACCACCAAACCGAGGGCTGGCTTCAGGAATGATGGTGGTGCTAAGGGGGAGTGTAGAGATTATCCTCTTTCTTGAACTAATAAAATTGCTACATAATAGCACATTTTTTTAAATTGAAAATACACATTTATATTTAAATTTGAGAAAATGCTTTACTAGAAGACGTGACACCACAGTAATTACGTTATACAGCCTGAACAATTTATATAGAGACTTCGTTTTTATGGAATAGTTTAATTTTTAAACTTAACATGAAATAAAAGTATAATTAATTAATTATTCCATTTTCCAATGTTATTGGAATAATTATGTTATTCCAGTGTTTCTGGTTTATTGTCCGTAATCATTATTATAAGAATTTCGTTAGCCTGTACAAAGATAAACGCGAAATATGACACAAGATATTTTAGGAGCGTTCCTTATATGTGGTCCTTTACTATGTTTTAAATACTGGCAGAGATAATTTAACACCCCGCCTATACCAGATGAGTCCATTGGATCCGGAGGGTTAAGCTGCGCCATGATTTGGTAGTCTCACTCTTCAATTTTCAAATCCATAAATATTATAGAATTAAATAATTTCTAGTTTTAATTGGTCAATACCACTGGGAAAGGCGATCCCCCCCCCCCCCCTCCCGAGCCTCCAAATTGTTTCGTATCCATTTATACCTCAAGTTGAAGCACATCTTACTTGTCAATGGGTGTTATGCTACGCCAACCTATTTACTCACTTTGGCGTTGTAGGATCGCCAGATATGGCTGTTTATCATTGTTTGGGGGAATAAATTTCGCGAGTTGACGTTACCATTGCTTTTATTTCATGTTCCACGCAGATCGTTTTATATTCCTGAAATAATTTCGGTTGCAATGTTTTAGCCTACTGTGCTAAATTTGCGATTTCTGAATTTTTAGCGATTCTTATCCGATTTATGATGCATTACTTTTTTCTTAACCATTTGGAAAAATGGTTATTGTCCTCGGTCAGGGTAGGAAATCAAAAACATATCTGAAGCGTTTATTAGTTGAATCCCGCATTTTATTCGTTTTTTTTATTGGTCTATACAGTAATCTGTATTTTCCCTTTACTTTCAACAGAGATGGATATTTCTGTTGCCACTATGACAAAGAAGTAATAAAAACTACAAAAAAATTAATAACTCAGAAACAAATTGAGATACAGCTTTCAAACAAATTGCATTTAAAAGTACATTTTTTTTCTCTATACGACGGTGTAAAAAGAAATATTATGGGATGTTTTGAAGTTTAAGAATGAAATTTCATTTAAAATTAGTCCAGGAATATTAATGCTTAATCCATTGCGTTACGTAATGTATGACCAGCTCCGTAGAAGTTTAAAAATTTGCAGTACCGAAAAATGTAATCCATGGCGTACGTAATGTATGATCAACTCCTTGCGATTTTTTATGTCTTAAATTTTAGTCTATGAAAAAATAATTTTCAAAATGGTCGTTGTAATTTGTTAAATTGCTTTTTTTTTTCTTTTTACTTTCTCGTCTATTATTCTACATTATTAAAAATAAATTAGGTTGTAAACTTTTAGTCCAATTACAACAAATCTTATCCTTGTTTCAGTAAAGTTTACTCGGAATTCGTACAGTAATTTTTGTGGCTTTTTCGAGTTTGCGCGACGATTTTTCAATATTTGCAAAATAAATCCTATTTTAGTCCCTTAGTTCAATATAGAATTTTTTTTTTCCTGCAGTTTTTGAAGCTTTAGTCATTTTTAATGCTATTTTCAGCGTTTTTTCGCGATCTTATAAAATTAACGATGATTTAACGTACAAAATTATTCAGAAAGCACTAATTTATAAGAGAAAATCCCCCGTCAGTGATTATTGTGTTTTAGTTCAGACACCCCCTCCCCCCCCCCCCCCAGACAAGAAAAAGACAAGAAAGTTTATTTAAAAAGTGCGCGAACAAAAATCATATCATATTAATTTAGTTAGCAAAAAGTTATATTAAATTAAATAAAGATTTTTTTAATTATATTAAATATTTAATTATTGTAAATCTCATAGAACATGCATAAAATAAAAATTCTTTTCCTTCTTATTTTTCTAATAAAAACAAATCGATTTCGCTGTTTTGTTTGTAACAGAACTCTTCTTAGGAAAATCATAAAGGAAAACAGGAAAGAATATTTTTACCTTTTTTTTTGTAAGTGAATTCTTATTTAGCCCCAGATTTGAAAGGTTTTTTTTACAATAATAACCATAAATAATTCTAATCAGTGCAATGGACTCGTGAAAATTAATGTTAAAATTCAAAAGCTGTACAGTGTTTTATTATGAAGTCGAATAAAAAGTTTATTGATATATATAAAGCGGATTAGGTTGTGAAACGCACACACATCTGTTCTAAAATCTTACCCCTTTCTAAACTTTTTTTCTACCGTCGCCCACGCCTTCTTCTTTCTTAAATTTAGCATCTATTTCTAACACATTCAGAAAGCTATATTTATGCATAATAATAATTGTATGCTAAATAATATTTATCTTTTGTAAGTAAATTGTTATTTAGCCTCAGATATGAAAGCTGCATTACAATAATAAATTTTAACCGGTGCAATAAGCTCATAAAAATCAATACTAAAAACTAAAAAGATGTGCAGCGTTTTATTATGAATCCAATTAAAAAGTTTAATGAAAATATTTAACTTTTTTAATACAGATAAAATTCTTATTATGTAGCATTCTTCAACTTTTATGTTTAAAACAAAAGCAAAATTTGAAAATAATCTAATAATATCCTTACAATTTTTTTTCCACTTTTAGATTCAGTATAAATTTCATCCTAAGATTTGTAATATAATTTTTTTTTAATTGTCTCTTAAAATAGAATAAAAAACTTTTTTTTTTTTGTCTCTATGCTCTTTTATAATTACAAACAAATCCATATTTTCAGTTACATTGAAGAATTTTTTTATCCCATTCCTATAATCTACATATTTTGCAATTTCGTTTCCAGTTAATTGATTTATGTCAAATTAAATTAGAATTTAACTTATCAAGACTATAGTATGCATTATGAATAATTGGTGAATAATAATAATAATAAAATCCATTCTGAGAGAACAATTGCTTGTAATTAATTTGCCGGGGAAAAAAGCTGTTAGATTACAAATCCCTTAAAAAATCATGGCTGCAAGTATCCTGTTTTTACGTTTGAAAACGAGCTCCGTTTAGAAAGTTTCCCGTTGTTGAGCGAGGAAAAATACTTTCTTGAGTTTCTTTTTTTAAAAAAAAGAACTTCTTTTATCCGTTTTATTAAAAAAAAAAATATTTTTCTTTCGTTATTTTAAATATTTAATCAATGTGTTTGGTTATGTACTCGGGGATAGAGATTTGCACGGGCCGGTCTTGGGCCTATTTTCATTTCCAGCACTCGGGCCGGGCCCGGGCCATACTTTTTTCTGAAGGCTTGGGCCGGGTTCGGGGCCTTACTTTTTTCCGGAAGAATTGGGCCGGGCCGGGCTTAACTTATTTTTTTTTCTGTACAGAGTCGGGACTGGTTTCTTTTCTAGTCTTCACGGCCTAAAATTTTCAGTCCTAGTTTTGTACCAGCCCATATGAAAATCATTATCTCGGCGTGACCCATTCGTTCAAAGGTCAGTAAAATTAAGCCTGGCCCAAAGATTTTTTCAAAATATGCATACATTTTTGAATCGTCATTATTCTACAATTAAACATTAGCATTTATTCGTTTTAAAGAATAGTAAATTTCGACGCTAATTAAAATGTAGCTAAATTAAAATTATAGTAAAACGTGTGAAAAGGAACCTGCCTATGGCGGAATCCTGTTTTAAACTGAAAAACGTGTTGATCCATGCAAAATTAATATACTAATACGTACACTATTCACTAATATACTAATACGTAAAAGAATATATAATACATTTACATTTGTTAAGAAGGGAACTTGTCTATAACGCATTTTTTTTTCTTTTCTATGTAATTGAGTCTTAGAAGATTTTACTGTATAATATTTTTCAGATTTTTAACTATTCAATGCATGGAATATGGCTTAACAATATTAATGATAAGAGAAACATTTACATAGAAGAAATAGCGATTCATTAAAAAAATAAATATCGCTGCCTGTGGTACTTATATAAAAATGAAGTTTAGAAACATGAAAAAAAAGTTAAGATAAATATTTTGTGCAGAAATCCTCGTAAGAGTCAAATTTTTAACCAAATCGATGTAAAAATCTATATTTTGTAGCAATTCACTCGGGCCGGGCCGGGCCGAACTTTTAGCTGTTATACCGGGCCGGGCCAATAATTTTTTTCTACAGGCCAAGCCGGGCTCGGGCCGAACTTTTAACTATTCAACCGGGCCGTGCCAATATATTTTTCTACGAGCCGGGCCGGGTCGAAATTTATTTTCTATGAGTCGGGCCGGGGCCGGGCCTGGAAATTTCGGCCCGTGCAGACCTCTAACTTGGGGTAACATTTTCCGAAAAATTCGAATCCATCGAAACCTTCTCTCTATATTAAATAGTTTTAAAAATGAAACTTTTGACTGGACATCGAAAACCTTCAATCTCTGAAAATCCGTCGTACATCACCCCGCAGAACACTAGGGAATCCTAAGGTTGCCTAATCAGTTTCTTCTATCGCGCCAAATTCTCGCCAAAAAACTTTTGCGCGGATGAACTATACTTTTGCGCGGTTTCTTTCATTATTATTTGATATTTATCATAAAAATGAATATATGTTAAGCTCAATCGATTTTGATTAATGAGTCAACCATTTTTCATATGAAAATGTAGAAAAAAAAAGAGATTAAATATGTCATGTCTTTCAGATTCTGTGCAGCACTATTTCTGTTCGCGGACGTACACTCCTCTGTAGTATAATACCATAGACTTCTAATATTCAATTCCTCCCCTAAGTATAAATACCCATTGACAAGTAAGCTATGTCCCAAATTTAGTTAGATGTAGTTCATACTGTTTTTTTGGGGTGCTAAATGCATAGCTCTAACCTTTACGCTTCTTTTTACCACAATTTTTTTTTTACATTTTTTTGTCTTATTTAAATGCTGAATTTTTACGATTAAATAAGGTGAAGATTTCTATTAAAATGAAAAATAAAAAAATGGAGCCATGTATATTATGTATAAATGGAGCCGTCTTAAAAAGCCAGACACGAGCCGCCGAAGCTAGATTATGAATTTATTTTATGGGTAATCATATTCCCGAACCGCTTACAAACCAGGGGTACACTTGTGAATTTCACAGTACTGAAACGTTCAATTTTGTATTATAGAAAACCGCACAAGGACACAGATATAAACTACAAGAATATGGTTCACATCCGATATGTGGCTGGCAATTTAGCAATGTTATTAAAAACAGTTCAGATTCATTGATAAGAACGAAAAGTTATCGTTTTAATATCAATTTCAGTCGATTCCGATTAATTGGAAAGTGGAATACATTAATTCCAAAATGGTTTGTCCCGATAAAGCGGTTATTCCAATTACCAGAAGATGCTTGATATTTTGTCTCAATTAAACCGTGTTTCAGATAACATAATTCTACTGTATTGAATTAAGAGGAATTAGATATTTAGCGACTTCTTTCGTTGCCGATTTGTCGATATTTGAAAGCAATGACAATTTGCGTTCTCTCATTTTGATAATTTAGATTATTTTATGGACTTATAATTTGTTAATAACATATCGATAAAAATGAAATGCTGCTTAAAAACAACCCAAAAATTTTTAATATCCAATAAAAAATTTAGTATTTGAAACATTTATTCTAAACATACGCTTACAGGCTTAAACAAACGGGTCATGGACTCACAACGCTTGCTCAGCATTGTACGTAGGATATGTTGAAGCAATAGCAGTGTCCATCGTCCTATATCATTTAAGGAAGTGATAATATATTTCATTAAGAAATACAATTAATGCTAAATGTTAAAATAAAATGTAGGATTGACAATAAGTGAAAATAAATTTCATTTTTAAGGATATTTTTTTTATTCTTCTCAAAAAAGCAGTACCGGAATGAGGCGGTGCGCTTTCCGGCCCAGTGAACTCCTGTTACAATTACAAACGATGATCACGACTACGTCACTGATTAAAACTACAGTAAATTCTGTCAAAGGCGGACTCTGTGTAAGCCGGAAATCTGTCTAACGCGGAAATTTTTCAAAGTCCCGGCGAACCCAAAGGAAATAACATTAATCCATGCTGTTTAAGCCGGAATCTGCCTAACGCGGAAACGGAAAGGTTTTTAAGGTCCCACTGAACTGAAAATTATGCATAAGGCGGAAAAAATGATATTTTAAAAATGAAATACATTTGATTCATGAAACTTTAAAACTGGTATGTATATACATCAAATAGTCTCGAACATTTTAATTAAATTTCGTAATAGATTAATAAAGTTAATTCAAACGAACCATATTTAACTTTATGGTTATAAATATGGTAATTTTTAATCATAAAAGTGAGTAACACAATGTGACTCATAATGTATTACTAAAGAATGCTTGGTAAACCGAAAGTAAAAACAAGCATCGATAAAATATTATTTTCCGTCTCGTCAGAAACTATGTTAAAGGTGAGGTATATTGTATTTGTTAAAGTGAATATTTTTCATTAAATTCCAGAACTGAAGCAATTTCTAATCAACACTGTTTATTTCAATGTTCAAATAATGTTTTAAAATATTATTAAAGGCTATAAATTTAATAAAAAGTTTAATTTCATTAAAAATTTAATTTAAAAAAACGGTACTGAAGGTTACGGAGGTACAAAAAAAAAAAAAAAATAGTGCATTTTTAATTTTTTTTGAGGGGGGGGGAGGGGGGTATTTTACAAAAGACGGAATATTGTCTACGGCGGAAAACTTCAGCGGTCCCGATCGATTCCGCCTTAGACAGAGTTTACTGTAATTCTCTTTCTCTAAAAAGAAGGATTAAATCAAAATACATACGCCTGCACGTTGGAGTTGCATCAGACCAGTTGCCTCCTGCAAGACAATTCAGGAAAGGTGGTCCAGCCAGTTCAAATCCTGTAGGACATGAGAAGACGACTCGAGTTCCAAAAGTGCGATTGCGTGTACTGACAATTAAATGAGTACTCTCTGTCATCAACGGAGGACATTTCAACACTAGAGATCAGCAGAAAGAGAATAAGACATAGTTGTTAGATTGAGTAAATGATAGTTTTCCGTGTTTCAATTATCAGGAATTTATTAATATGTAAAATATGCTTGTTAAGCTAATGTTACATTGTGTTGTATGTTGTATAATTCTATCATCAAAGTTTAGAGGTCACTTTGGCATATACTTAATAATAATAATAATAAAAGTGTTTGAAACTTTCTATATGGTCTTATAAATCGACGACCCGTAGCATTCGAATTTATTAGGTTGGCGAATATTTCCATATTGTATGAAAATCACAATTTTACTTGATTTCCCTTTCATTATAGCCAAAATCTTATTTTGATTTAATCCGAGAATTATTCCTTTTCATCTTTCTGGAAGTTTCAAACAACTTTTAAAATCGTCATAGCATTTTAATTTATTAATTCAGTCGCTGATCATTATTCTTTAAACACTGTTATACGGATTCCGGTGACGTAACTAGGCGCTCAGAGGAATTTTGTGGCAAATCTAATTTTTTAATTCCCATAACCCAATTCTTGACTCTGTTCTCAAAAATAATAAAAACTGTCTTTGTGTCGTATGGAATAATGCTAATACATACTGTTAATGCTGTTTAAAAAAACTTAGGAGAGTACTTGCGAAAGAAGCATAGATTAACTTAACGTTTTAAGGATAATTTTAAAAATTACATTACCCATATTCCTACTACAACTTATAACCTATATAAAGAATTTACAACAGAAATGTTCAAATGATGCGAATTTAGGCATGGCACACCGAGCTTCTGTAACGAATGTGAATGCGCTTAAATATTATTTACACACAGAGTTGTATACTCAGGTTTTGTCTCAAATTTTCTTATTAGATTTTTTTTTTTTTTTTTTTTGGTAATAAAATTCATTATAATTTTTTTTATCAGTTTAGTTCTTGAAAATTGTAAATTCATAAAAATTTAATATTTTCCTTTATTTCTCCAAGTGTCGGGGGGAGGATGCAGAAGGGTTTAAACCTTAAGGCCTGTGCCCCGGGCACCCAATTGTTATTCTAATTCTTCTAACAATATCTAACGCAATTTGTGAACTCAAAATTATTACCCAGTTTTTCGAAAGAGCTTTTAATCTAGACTTACAGTGTAACAGAGACTTTTCTTTAAAAGGCCCCGGGTGCAAAAAAAGTTTTGGGGCCTTACCATTTTTTTAAGAAAGAAAAAAGTCTATGTTTCTGGGAATCTCCTATAAGAGTGGAAGTTAGGTGGGGACCTGGGTCCAAATATTTTTGTAATTGTAATTTTTTTTTTCAAAAGATATTAAAAGATCTGTTATTTTCACAGGAGCTCCTAAAGGTGCAATCCCCGGGTGCACTGCAACTGCGTATCCCCCTTTCTCCCGATGATCGGTCCTGAGTCAAGTACATAAATACATATTTAAATGCAGATACTCCACATTTAAAAGTAAAAAATGCACAACGAGTGATTTTTAATTCTCGCTAAAAAATAATTCTATGCTATCTAATCACAATTTTAATTATGATGGGCGTTCGTTACATTTTATGAAAATTAGCATATCTAATGTATTTATATGAAAAATATGAAGTAACATGCTGCATAATTTTTGTCATGTAAGGTAAGTTTCTCACATAGACGTAATTTCTTATCAATTAACTTATTCTCTGTGAATACTGACGGAAATTGATTTGTCGAATGATTCTAATGAAAGTACATTATGTCTTACATCCTGTGCTTCCTGAAGTGAAGATTGTGCTATTGAAAATTCGAATTTTGTAAACTGAGTTTCAGGTGGTTCTGTTCAATTATTTAAATTTTAACTAAAATCAGACTAGATGTAAATATCCAACTGGGCGAAAAATGTCCTGACCAGGATTCGAACCAGGGATCTCCTGACTGAAGCCGCCAGTGCTCTACCACCTGAGCTATCCCGGACGAATCTGGTGGAAATTTTTCACCTAGCTAACCTTAATGATTATATTTACATCTAATATGATTTATTTACCAATTAGAATAATTGTGTTAAAATTAATCTAGTGTAAAATCAGACTCTTGAGATAATTTCAAAGAATAAGTTTATCAAAATTGCAACTATCAGTACAGTCAATAAATAACAAGGCAGAGGCCATTAAATTAAAAGTATGGCAGTTAGAAAAATGGAGACAGGCCTGAAATGACGCGTGTCGGAGGCTCGGAGGTTCATTTTGAACATATTGCACCCCCAGATGGTGGAAGGTGTGGAAATACAAGATTTTCTGTTAATAATCAGTTTGAAAATCAAAAAATTTCACTCAGGATTTCAATGTAAAGAAAGAAAAAATGGTTACGAGTAAGTCAGCGATTTTTACAATTAATTATCGATATTATTACGAAAATTCCATAGTCGGCGGAAACATATCGTCTCCCTCTTCCTCCGTTTCCCGTGTTTTCTTGCCTTTTAAACCAATTTTTCACTCAGGCAGCGGTCACGTATTTCCGAAAAATCGAGTTACCGATATAAAATCATGCGAATTTTTCTGCTTTAGGTTTGCAAAATTCATGGCGACATTATGTGCATGTATCATCGTCTATGCTACCATGTGTCATTTGTCATTATTTATTTTATAGTTTCCTTATAAAAAAGTTTATAATTTATTTAATCTTTGATGCAAGCCTAAGTAGGTGCTATTTTTATAATGGTTGATTCTTCTTCGGCTGCAAATTTATGAAACCGTAAAGTTTTGATAGCCATTAACTAACCTTTACAATGAGGTGCTTCTTCTGACCACTGTCCACTTGGTAGGCACGTGATTTGATCCGGGCCATTTATTTCGAATCCTTCTAAGCAAGCAAACCGTGCTCTAGAATGCATTCGAGATCCATCTATTGACATTACACGGGAGTGATCCACAGAGCTGATTCCAGGACAGTGTACCTCTGACAAAATAATAATAATAATAATAAAGCTCCCTATATGGGACATAAAAGGTAAAAAATAATCTCATTAAGGGCTCAGTATCTAAAATATTTATCTTTTTTAGGTGTGTTCGTAATTATATAAATACGTAGCACTTATAGTCGTCGCCTGGTGCGTCCGTCTGTCCGCATATGACAACACAAACACTACTCAATCGAATGGTTTGAAATTTAATATATATAATTGTTACAAAATTTTGTCGAGCCACTTCGCATTTTATGAAAATCGAATCAAAACTCAAAAAGATATTAATAAAATTTTTCTTCATTCTGTTTAATCCTATCTTACCAAACTAGATCAATGATATCTCATGATACGTAGTGATTCTAGATCAGGTCGGCAAAGCTTTTTGTTGCCGCGTGCCAAATTTGATCAAAAAATATTTTACGTGACCATGACGTGCCACAAAAAATAAAAATAAAAATAAAAATAAATAAATAAAATAAAACAAATTTAGTAGGTGGAAAAATAATGGATTTAAAATTGTGTAAATTGCTTAAAATTTTCTATTAAAGATTAAAAAAATATAAGGAACATACATGCAAGTATTACACTATAATAATTATGGCAACAAATATATTTTAGAAATTAATTTAAAAAAATTAATTCTATGTAATTTGATTTCTGTTACTGCACCTTAATATCAGGTTGATTTTAATGCAAACTAAACGCCGGATTTATATTACTTTCAGAATGAGTTTTGATATTATTTATTTGTGAAAACAGTGGCTTGAAAGCGTAGATAGGTAGAAAAACTGTTAAAATGGCAAACACCAGTTTCTTTGAATAGCTCTGAAATAAATTCAAAGTTGCCCATAACTTTATCATTAGAAATTAGTAATGTCTAATGACCAATTCTTGTCGATAGTTTTCAAATATCGTCTTGTTTGAAAATGTTTTGAGACCATAATTAATCAGATTGGAATATAATATGCCGCAATTAAAATTTTTCAATTTCCATTTAACCGAATTTAGAAAAGATTAGCCGCAATTTCATGTAATCTCACTTTATTTTGATTTAGAGTCACAAGCAATGCGGTGCCAACATTATTCTTTCGCGTGCCAAAAGTGGCACGCGTGCCATAGGTTAGCCGTCCCTCTTCTAGGTTGCCATGGTGATGACGTCCTATTTAAGATGAAGTCTTATTATTTCCGTATTACTGAATTTAATATATAGAATCGCAGTAAATTTTGTATTCACGCATTTTTGCATAAGAGTGCAACAGCTATTGCTCCAAGATCTGAATATTTATAAAACTGGTTATAGTACGAAGGCACCCCATTTGCTACGTTTGACGTACAATTTCCGACTTGTTTAATTTACTGTTTGTTATTGTAAAATCGTTTCTAAAAACACAGATTATATATCAAAAATTAATTATTAATTTAAATTTAAATATTTGGTAAAATTTAATTTTTAGAAAGAATCTAAAAAGATAAATTTTTGGTACTAATATTAAGCCTTTGATTACGGACTATTTTTATATTTAATCGTATTTACAATTTTTTTTTCGTCTCTGGTAGCTTTCTCTTTAAAATATCCTAGTATGTCTGCGGTAGAGATTATATTTTAAAAATTGGCAGGAATAGAATAAGAAATAGTCCACTGGGATGTATACGGCACAAGTCGTAGTTAAAGTGTTAAATAACAATCCTACAAAAACCTATTTTGTTACAATAATAACATATATAAATTAGAGTTTTCGCTTTATTTATTTATTCATTATTATTATTTATTTATTTATTTATTTACTGTCAATTGTAATATAGTCGAGAATTTTAAGGGTCGGATTTTGTTTCGCCGCATTAGTTTGCAAGAAATAAGATTTTAACTATAACCATACCTGAAAAATAGAGAAGAAGAAGAAAATCCTACTTGTTATAATTAATCAGAATGAGAATTTTGTAATTTTTGGTAGCTACCCCTTTTTCAACAAATGAAAATACTATTAGTCACTGAATTAGTTAATATGGTGGATGACCTACCTTTCACAACAAGTGTTATTTCATTACTTATGTCCTGTGGAGTAGTGCAGATATAAGTTCCCGAATCATATTCTTTTGCATAGTAGATAGATAAACGGTATTTCCATGTCTTTTCATCTGCTGGTATCGCCCAGGCACTCGGGTACTGTCTAAATGGGGCGAAACTATAATAATTATTAAATAAATCAATTTTTCCAATTACATGCTAAAATTACGGAACATAAAGATAAAAAAAACTCTTGCATGCTAATCATTAAAAATATCATTCTCTAACTCAGTCGTTCCCAAACTCTTAAGAGGACAGGGGACATTAAAAATCAAATCGCTTAATTTTCAACAGATTTATTTTAAAATTCGTAGGCTTATTAATGATAAGTTCAAACAGTTAAATTGAAAATTTAGTGTTAAAATAATAAAGAGTTTTTAAATTATCAAAATTTTAAAATACCGAATAACTGTTATATTTTAATTGTTGTAACTGTTATATTATCCCCATGTGCATTTCTTTTGAATATAACATGACTTTCTTTTTAACCATTTGGAAAAATGGTTATTGTCCTCGTCTGGGTAGGAAATCAAAAGCATATCTGAAGGTTTTTATTGGTTTAATCATCATTTTATTCGTTTTCTGATTGGTCTATACAGTAATCTGTATTTTCCCTTTACTTTCAACAGAGATGGATACTTCTGTTGCCACTATGACAAAAAAGTAATAAAAATAACAAAAAAAAATTAATAACTCAGAAACAAATTGAGATACAGCTTTGAAACAAATTGCATTTAAAATTACATTTTTTTTTCTCTATACGACGATATAAAAAGTAATATTGTGGGATGTTTAGAAGTTTAAGAAATAAATTTCCTTTAAAATTGGTCGTCAGATTTCTTGGAAATCTGACGATGGAAAAGCCTTTTCCCGAACAGCCAATGAAATGCTTGGATAATACGCCAGTTTCAGATGGATAATACATACGAGTCGCAGGCGATTTCTGTCGCTTGCAATTTCTACGTGTAATAACACTATTAATGTTTAATTCATGGCATATGTAATGTATGATCAACTCCGTGCTATTTTTTATGTCTTAAATTTTAGTCTTTGAAAAAAATCATTTTCCAAATGGTCGTTGTAATTTGTTAAATTGCATTTTTTCTTTTCTTTTCTGTTTTTTTTTTTTTTTTTTTTTTTTTTTTGATTAGGTACTTTTTGGTTATTAGAAAGAAAATTAGCGTAAATTGTAAAAATTCACTGAACGTGTAAAAAGAAGAAAAATATTTTATAAGAATACTCTACTTTTTCGTGTAAAATAACGATAGTTTTTGTATTATGTAGCAAACTTTAACATTAAAAGGTTCCTTAAATGGAACTATTTATGCAAACTTTTATTTATTATTATATGAGGGGTGCACAATAAAAATTTTAATGGAATCTGATAATTAAGAATGCGCATGGGACATTTCGAATCTCATAAATGTGCGAAATTTTCAATTCTGAGAAAACAGCGTTTAAAGTACTCATACATATTAAAACTACATTTTGCAAGTTAAACTATAATATACTAATCAAACATCATCTACTATACGCATACATATATATTTAGATAAAAAATAACTGACTTTATTCGTAAAAATTGAAAAATCGATTTTTTAATCGAATTTGGTTGGTTGTGTTTATGACGGTCAATTATCAACACGAGGGATATAGGCCCTAAGGCGGGGAGTGCCCTTCGTGGAGGGTCTTTCTAAGGGAACCTAACCCGTATTAGCGCTTGGCAATCCAAGGTTCGAAGAAAACCACGAAAACTCCCAACGATTAGGCCGGCGGGCGCGATTGGGTTCCAACTCAGCACTTCCCGCCTACCAGCTTCGAGAGCAGAACCTCTCGGCCACTGGTTAATCGAATTTGATGTTTTTCAGTGTCCATTGTCCCCTTAACCCTTTGAGGGACAAGCAATAATGTCTCTGTAATATTGAATTTTCACCGGAATAATCGAAAAAAATTATTTTAAAATACGGAAAGCAATTTTTCAACATTTCGTCCCCAAAGTTAAAAATATAAAATTTAGTTAAAAGTTTCTGGTGAGAATCTTGTTTAAATTAGGTGGGGTATAAGATATCACGCCGCCCCTCAAGTTGTTAAGCCCGATGTAGCCCTTGGAGGGTGAAATTTACCCGGTGTATCCCCTGTTTTCGTTTTCTGGTAAGATTCGTGAATAGAAAAATTACAACAAAGAAAACAATAGCCGAATATAAAATAAACATAAATTTTATATTACATTTAGTGTAAGTTTCATAGGTAGCAAGTTTTTTTAATGTACGGCGTGCGTTTGTATACCCTTGCATCTACCATATATGTTGAACTTTTGGTGATAATTTGTTGAAGCAGAAACGTTATATCATCTTCAATATGTAGTGTGTTTTCTGTTTCGTTTTTTAAATTTCCAGTGAAGTGAAAGTTTTTTTTACACGGAGTGATAAATGTGTCGTGTCGTACGTTAGTTGATGACACACACTTGTGGTGTACCCCATAGCATCTGTTTGCGTACCTCAGTTTGGGAAACCCTGTTCTAACAAAATAGTGTTATATATCATAACAGTTTTTTTTATGACAATAATTTGGTGACATCTCTTGGTTTTTAAAACTGAATAAAATAATTCCATTTAAAAATTATTCGATATTTGCCATACAACAACTTTTGGCATGAAGAAAAATTAAAATTATTTTTATCCTATGTTTTTTTATCCGTTAGAGGCTATACATGTATAACGTTATCAACTTTTTTGTAATTTTACACCGCTATGCTGCTATGTGGCGCCGCTATGCTGCATTTTTAAGAATATCCACTATAGCTCTATCTCAAGAACTAATGCACGAATTTCCATCAAATTTCAATTACAGATATACTGTGATATGAATTGGTGCTAAATTAATGTAATTTCTTGTATTATTTAAATGATTTAAATTACGTGATTTATATAGAAGAAAGTTTTGTGATGGTCACAGCATACTAGTTTCCTTTTGTTTGCAATGATATACAGATATGACTATATACAGAATGACTATACATTTATTATTTGCATACTTTATTGATTCAAATGAAGAGAAGTCAATAAACTATCACTATTATATATTAAATAATTTTGTATCAAAGAAAACTTAAAAAAGAAATAGTTACTATTTACAAGTATTTAATAATACATTTTTGTTACATAATGCATTCAACAGTAATAATGCCTTCTTGCGCTTCCCACCGGAAGGGGAGGAGAGCGGGAGGCTGGCAGAAATTTTTATCAACAAAACAGGTGTACAACATTCTTTCTCTTTTCTTCACTGGTAAACACAAGAATCATTTCAAACATACTACGCACCAGGTTTCTCGAACAGCGGATTATATATGCATACAATATGACAAAAGAATAGTAATGCCAAATGTTGAGATATTCCAATTTCGGAATAAAATAATTTTACAATCATTTAATGATTTGAATAATAACTTTGTATTTTCATAAAAATAAATAACAGACTAAAAAAAAATTGCAGGGAACAAATTACAAGTAAAAAGAGAAAATTTTGGTTGGATCAAAAATGATAACGATATCAAAAGACAACCCCCGCCCCCTAGAGATATCCTACGATATCATGCGTCAGACACCCCCCCCCCCCCTCCTAAAGTGATAACGTTATATGGGGCATTCTCACAATCTTTTAACTTTCATGTCCCTGAATAATATTTTTTTATTTAATACACTTTTTTGTATTTTTTTTTTATTTCATATACTTGGAACATCCCATTGCATGATTGCACAACAATATTAACGAGATAAATAAGTTTTGGACGATGTTGGGGGTCCAAACACATGGAAAACTCATCTACCGTCCCGTGTCCCTGATGCTGATTTTGAAGTTTGGAGCTGTCTGGATAAAATTGTTTCAATAAAAATAATTCAATGTAATTTTTTTCTGAAACTGGAACTATTGTTTTATATAAATATGTAGCTAAAAATTAACCTGCACACATTTTTAGGGTTGATATTATTTTTTGAACTCTGTCCCTGGGTTTTAAATTTTTTACCATCCCTCTTCTAAAATTATACAGAAAATCACTTCAGATGCAGCGACAGAATTTTTTTCAAGTTTTTGCTCATGCAGAAGTATGCTAGAGAAAGAATATCTAAAATTCTTTGACAGGAAATTTACTGCAGAATATAAATCAGCATTTAAATGTCAATTTCAAGCACCGTGGCTTTATTGGTAGTCTTACCGTCCCCAAGGTTTATTCCTGCACTTTTTGAGGTAAATTTAAAAAAAAAATTAATTTAATCCAATGTTAACAATTGTTTCGAAAAATAAATGAACATTGTGGCTATCACTTAGTCTTAACATGATTTTCCTAAAAATAGGTGGTAATTTTCCTTACCGTTCCATCCTTACAGTCTCTTTTTTTTTACCATTTCGTCCCTCTTTTTACCTTACCGTTTCTTCTTTAACACCCCTTTAAGACAATGTTATACAAAAATTCTGTATTAAAAGTACTACATTTTTATTATTTCTTTTTTGAATGTCCTGTGGGTACTATGCAAATTCATTATAAGTAAAAATTTAGAAGAAAATAAAAAGTTACAGGGGTAAAATGGTAAGGAAAATTAAACTCGCAAGTTTAACCTAAACCTCAGTTAAATAAAAAATTTTTCGCTGCTGACAATTTTTTCTTTATTTTAAATCAATAAGGCATTCGTCTATCAGATTAAAATGTTATTTTAGCAAGTTTAATTTCGCCAGATTTTTTCCCCAAAAGTTAAAAGATTGTGAGAATGCCCCATATATGCACGCCCCCTTACTAACTTATTTGTCTTATTAATTCATTATGATATTAATATTGGAAAAAAATTTAAAAAATAATTTGAAAAGCATTATATAAACAGTCGTCAAATGAAATTCCTAAAATAATTGACGCATTTTGTAAAATATTTTAAACAGTACCAATTATTAATTAAACTCTATTTTAAGTTTCATAAAAGGGCTCTGGAAAAGGATTTTACTTGCTGGTAAACAGTCAAAATTTCATAAAAAACTATTTAATCTCCCATTTAATTTTAAAGAAAACAGTTAAGTTGCACAATCTTCTATTATTTATCACGGAGATCTTCTCTGAAAGTAAATTATTTTAATATGAGCAGAATCTCTAGACGTTAAAATAGCATTTTTATGATGAAATAAAATTCGCCTGTATGATGTTAAATTTGATATTTCTGTTCGAAAAATGAAAGTTTTAATGCATTCAATAAGAAAATAACCCTGTAAGCAAATTACATTACGTATGCCATTTTTTCAGATAATGCTATTCTTAATTTCACGGAACTTTTTAAAAAGGTAAAATACTTTTTGAACAGCAGATTATATTTTCTCATAGCCGCAAATATATTTGCAAAATGAAGAGTGTGATTTTAAATGTACTAGTCTCGATTACATAAGAGAGTCCGAGCCCGAGCCTGGGATCAAAGTTTAAAATTTTGTTTATTCACATTCACACACTGAAAAAAGAAAAAGAAATAAATTGCTATATAAGAAACAAGAATGTATTCTACTTTTGTTAAAGAGTTTTAAAATCTTTTAACCCCCCTGGGGAAGAGCGACCAGTATGCGTGACGCGTAAGGTGCTCAGAATCCATGATTATTTTCACCAGTAAAGTTTTATTGTAAATTTTGCCCTATTTAATCCGAGCATTTTCACGATTCAACTAGGCAAAGATTTCTGTTCTGAAAAACCGGTGATAAAAGATTAAAAATTCTCTAAAAGACGCGGGGTTAACCCCTTAACGGTCGCATTAAATTACGGTTTAAAAATTTAAATTGCTCATTGGCACCACTTTTTTGAAAAGAAATATTCACCTTATTTAATAACAGGTAAAATGATACCATAATAAAGCCAATTACACTATTTCATAAAGCTGGTGGGAATCAAACAATCTGAATAAAAGACACAGTCCGTGAATACCACGGGAGCGAGAATTAAGGGGTTAAAGAATCAGTTAAAAAGGAAATTGCATTCTTATTGATGAGGTATTATGAAAGATATTCTACCTTATTCTAAAGCATATTGCACGGCCAGTGTTACTAACATAAAGAAGCCGTGGGATACCCCTTATCTATTTTCGCTTTCTGTTTGAAGTTCTTTTCCAGAATTACTGGAAAACAGAACTCGTGTCTTTCTGCCATAGATTTTCTTGTAATTGCACATCTCTTCTTGCCATAACAATTGTAACTCTTGCCAATGGTAGTATTTAGAATTAATACTTATTTCCATGTAAAAAGAGACATTTAAATGATAAAATTGATCTTGAAACAACTTTAAAATGTTATTAACAATTTTTTACTGCATATTTTTAGGTAGCTTTCTTTACAAAAAAGCTACCTATTGCAGCCGTTCGGAGGAAAGCGATTTCAAAAAATTTTGGTATATTTTCATCGATCATGACCCCCAGACCCCGAAACCACCCTCCGTTCAAAATTGATATATATATATATATATATATCTGACCTATGTCACACTGTAACTCCCGTAATTATGAACCGATTTCGATGTAATTCGGTGTGTACATAGTACATACCAATGTCTCGACCGAGTTCGTTGGCCAGCTTCATCCGCCGTTTTGTTTCAAAATGGCGGCCATTTAAAATTTTTAAAAAAATTTAAAACTTGAAATGTGGTACCAAAAAATTCAATATGGAAAAATATTTTTTTCTTATGTATTTGACCTTTATACAAAGATTCCGGAGCAGTTTTTGTTTCGTCTATATCTTAAAAAATGGCTGAGTTATAGCATTTTGAATTTCTAGCGTGGCTGACATTTTGAAACGTCCTGAATTTTGTCACGCGATAAAAGGCGTATTTATGAACCGATTTAGATGTAATTCGGTGTGTACATAGTACATACCAATCTCTCGACCGAGTTCGTTGGCCAGCTTCATCCGCCATTTTGTTTCAAAATGGCGGCCATTTAAAAATTTTTTAAAAATTTAAAATTTGAAATGTGGTACCAAAAAATTGAAAATGGAAAAATATTTTTATCTTATGTATTTGACCTTTATACAAAAATTTCGGAGCAGTTTTTGTTTCGTCTATATCTTAAAAAATGGCTGAGTTATAGCATTTTGAATTTCTAGCGTGGCTGACATTTTGAAACGTCCTGAATTTTGTCACGCGATAAAAGGCGTATTTATGAACCGATTTGGATGTAACTTCGTTTATACATAGTACATACCAATGTCTCGACCGGGTTCGTTGGCCAGCTTCACCCGCCATCTTGTTTAAAAATGGCGGCCATTTAAATTTTTAAGAAAAATTTTAATTTGAAATGTGGTACCAAAAATTGAAAATTGAAAAAATATTTTCTTCTTATGTGTTTGACCTTGATAAAAAGATTCGGGAGCAGTTTTTGTTTCGTCTATATCTTAAGAAATGGCTGAGTTATAGCATTTTGAATTTCTAACGTGGCTGACATTTTGAAACGTCCTGATTTTTCTCACGTAATAACAGGCGTATTTATGAACCGACTTGGATGTACCTTGGTGTGTACATAGTACATACAAATATCTCGACCGAGTTCGTTGGCCAGCTTCATCCGCCATCTTGTTTCAAAATGGCGGCCATTTAAAAAAATTAAAAAATAAAAAAATTTAAATGAGATACCAAAAAATTGAAAATGAAAAAGATTTATTTTGTATGTGTTTGACCTTAATACAAAGATTCCGGAACAGTTTTTTCTTTCGTCTATATCTAAAAAAAAATGGCTGAGTAATAGCATTTTGAATTTCTCTTGTGGCTGACATTTTAAAACGACCTGATTTTTGTCACGCGATAACAGGCGTATTTATGAACCTATTTGGATGTAACTTGGTCTGTACATAGTACATACCAATGTCTCGACCGAGTTCGTTGGCCAGCTTCATTCGCCATCTTGTTTCAAAAGGGTTGCCATTAAAAAAATTAAATTTAAAATTCAAAATGAGGTATTAAAAAATTCGAAAATGAAAAAGATTTTTTTTATGTGTTTGGCCTTGATACAAAGATTCCGGAGCAGTTTTTGTTTCTGAAAATTTGTTCTTTTGTTGATATCTTAAAAAATGGTTGATTTATAGCACTTTGAATTTCTAGCACGGCTAACATTTTGAAACGATCTTGTATTTGTCACGCGATAACACACGTATTCGCCTATTTCGATGTAAGAAGGCATGTGGATAGTATACATCAACACCTCGACCAAGTTCGCTGGCCAGATTCATCAGCCATCTTGTTTCAAAATGGCGGCCATTAAATTAAAAAATATATATATATTTAAAGTGAGGTGCAAAAAAATTAGAAATTGAAAAAGGTTTCTTTCTTAAGTATTTGATCTTGATATAAGGATTCAGGAGCATTTTTTGTTTGTCTTTACCTTAAAAAATGGCTCAGATATAGCAGTTTCAATTTCTATTGTGGGTGACATTTTGAAAAATCTGATTTTTTGCATGCGACAGCACTCCTATATATTAACCGATTCCGATGTGAGTGAGCATGTGCACAGCAATTACTAAGGTCTCGACCAAGTTCACTGCTTAGCCTCATCCACCATGTAGTCTTAAAATGACAGGCACTTTAAGAAATTGCCGAATTTGGCAGCCAAATATAAGTTACTTTAAAGAAAAGCAGCTTGGATAAAGCTGACTAATTTCGCGAAATTCTCATTCATTATATTGATAAAAATTAGTATTGAATCTCCTATATTCGGTTTCCACTAAATTGAGCTTCGTGTGTTTGCATGATATAAGTTGGCTTTTTTTAAATAAGGATAATGAAAGCTACCTCTTCCTCCCGGCACTGGCCGGAAGGACTTTTTATTATCGGGCTCAGGCACAGGCTGGCGCTCTGATGACACAAAATATTTTGGGCTGGATTTCAAATCGTGGGGGTCGGGCTCCGAAAAAGAGAACACGACACGAACTCACAGTTACGTTTATTATATCCTCTTCGGTTCCTGGGTCCCCAAACGGTTACCTCTGTTTTTTTCCTTATAAAAATTAAAATGTCCGATTTTTTTTTTTACATTTTCACACCACTTCTTAAGAGCTGAATGTTTTTTGCGTCCAAAGCAAACGAATAAATGGCAGCATCTAAGCTTATTCCCACATAAAATAAATGTTATTTTCATCTGAGTTTTCAAAATTGCCTAAAAATGCCCAAAAGACAGTATGACCAAGAAAGTGAGAAATTTTCATAAGTATTTAACTTAAATCTTTTTCAATAAAAAATTTTGAGGATTTGTAGATTATTTACTTGTTTAAAGTTCTTAAATTTGTGATTGCGTTAATTTAGGTTAATGGCTATTTAATTGGTGTTTTTAAGGGGTTTTGTAGTTTTAGATCCATATTTTTGAACCTAAATTACTAAGCGCCTAAAGGATCAATTTCAGAAAAAACATTTTTTCTGTCATTTACGATGCCATTTTGTTTGAAAAAAAAATCAATGAATAAGCATTTGTATTATTATTTTAGCCTCGAAACTGAAGGGGATATTATTATTATTCACTGATTTAAAAAGAGGTAGAAAAAGAGAGACACCTGTGAGAGGATGACCAAGACCACTGTGGATTGCCGAATTTGCTTTGGTATATACAGTCGATGTTCAAGATAGTGCCAGGAAAAACTACAATTTGCCCATCTTCATCTAAGCCAGCATCTCCAGATACCACATGGTACAGTATCGTTGGAGGAGCTTGCACTGAAAAGGAAAAGAACTTTAGAAAAAAATACAGTAAATCTTGTCTAAGGCGGAATCGATTGAGACTGAAAAAAAATTCTGTCATAGACAATATTCCGCCTCAGACAGAGTTTACCGTATTGATAATCGTTCTGCGAGACTTTATAACCTTTTCGCGTTAGAAAGATTTGGGACTTCCAAAGAGCCTTAGAAAGAGTTTACTGTATATCAATTAAAAAAAATTAAGAGTGATACGTATATCTTTGTCCGTAAATCAACGTCCTTTATAAATCCCTGGTAGCAAAACAATATAGGGCCAGTACTTACTGTTTGTATTGAACAATATTGGCAATATTGTCTCAACCTTTAGATGTTTATATTTGCCAATATTTGATAGATATATTTCGCCATTCGTCATACATTGACAAGTCTTGGCAATATTAATATGATATATTGTTCTAACGTAGAGGCGTTTACATTTTACCAATATTGGATCAAAATTGGCAAGATATATTTCATTGCTAATATTTCCAATGCACGGTGAATATTTAATCGATATTGGTCATTTATTAGAAGTATTTCCAATTAATGCAACGATGACACAATATTGAACCGTAATATAACAAATATAACCAATATTGAGCCATAATATAACAAATATAACCAACATTGGTTTGATCTTAGGGGTGTATATTATCAACCCTTATAGAATAAAATATCTTAGAGATGAGTATTGAATTAGTGAAATAAAAATATAAAATACTCATTTCCTTGAAAAAAAATGTCATTTACTTTTTTTCAAATTTAATTCCAACATAATGGGTTTTTAGAATAACTGAATAAATGGTATGCTTTGCTATACTTTTACTACTTTGATTTAGAGTAATAATTTGAATTATGAAGAGCATATCTTATTTAGAGACTTAAAAATTTGCAAGTAAAATTGATAACGGTAAAAGTGTATAAGGAACTTTAAAAAATAAAATAAAAATCATAAGTAGGTTAAATATAAATCACAAACACATTTCACACAGCAATTACTAATAAATGAATATGCATCCAAAATCTTTCTGTAACCCAGTTTAAGAAAATATAGAAGTTACAGTGATCATTTCATAAAAGAATATGTTTTACTTTACATTAATAAAATATTTTAATTTGGTAGCACTGGAAAGAAAAAAACTCTAAAACACTTTTTAAATTAAATTTTATCATTACTAAAATTTCATTAAATTTTAAAATATATAATTAAATAAGTGTATGTTAATCGACGTGACATTAACACAGTATTTAGATAAGTATAATTAAATGATTTTATTTCTCAATTAAGAATGCAGGAAAAGTCAAGAAATATTTTCTTATATCGTAACATAGATAATTATATCAGATTAAATACATCTTGTTTTAATTAAGTTTTGGACATCCGCCATAAAGTTGATATTTAAATTCAAATATTCCTATTTTTATTCGTAATTTTATCATGGAAAGATAAGGATTTTTTACTTGAGCTTCTGCACACAAGAATTAAAATTACAAATTTTGTTACATATTAATAAAAACTCTCGGATAATTTAATTAACAGATTCATGAACATTTCACTACTTGATTATATTGGATATAATTATCTATATGGGAGGAGAAACTAATTTTCCTTTTTTACTCAATACTATTTAAGGGAAATAATTTAATTTAAAACTTCTTGTCTAAAATTTAGGTTTTGTTATGCAAGTCTGGTATGAAGTCAGGTATGCATCCCCAAAGTCTGAACCCTTTTAACTCAATGAACATTTAAGAAAATATTCTAAACTATATACTTTCCGGGGTTAATTTAAAACAAGAAATTGTAAAAAAATAAAAAAAAAATTGTAAAAAAAAAGGGTGATTTCAAAAAATGAAAGTTGGTGCAGTTTTTAATAAGAGGTCGAATTCCGAATCATAATTTATGCATATAATTAAATAGTATACACTTTTCCCGGTCGGTTAATGTCTCTGTATATTTTACATGCGGTTATTTTCTGCATAATTAATAGGGAGTTGTAACTTTCTTTCACTCAGGACTGTACAATTCTACTCTTTAAAATTTTATTCATTAAAAATCAAAGTTAATTTTTATTACGTAATTTTTAAACAGACGCATTTAAGCATCGCGTGTAGGATAACATAACTCTGTCGTATGAGCTAAATATTTTATTAGATAACTCTTTTCTTATCGATCGTCTGAATATATATGTTACCGGCTAAACCCGGTTTTAGGCCAAACTAGATTGGCCTAGGCCTAACTAGTTTATCGCAACTTGCATCCTCAGCTTTTGCATCGGAAAAATTAGTTTTTCCTAGGCCAATCTAATTTATCCTGACCCTGACACCCATAGGATAAACTAGTTTGGCCTAACGCTCATAGTATAAACTAGTTTAGCCTGCTATTCATTGGTCTGAACTGGTTTATCCTAGACCAATTCAATTTGGCGTGCTTTTATTGATCGCAAAAACCGTTTCGGCTCCAACTTCGGCTCGCAAAAGGGGAAAAAAAAACAACAACAAAAAAAAAACACCGCATCTATGGAAGTGAGTGAAGTTCACAAAAACTCGTTATTTTATTACCCGACTGCCAAGAAGGGTTATGTGTTTCACGCGTATCTGGGTCCTAACGGCTGGATGGATATTGAGGTCTCTATCGATTCATCTTAACCGTCCGATGGTTATAGGCTAGGTTTTGTTTTTAAAAATTTAAAATGGCAGCCGTAAAATACAAAATGACGGTAGAGACTAAAAAAAAAAAAAAAAATTACGAACCATACTGAGTGGCATATCATTGGATAGGTCTTTCAAAAGGAAGACGATGTTTCATTGACTATTTTACAATCAGAAGCTCCATTTAAATATTACACTACCTGGAAGTTGTGTATGTAGGATCTCTAGCTTTACTGCAACTCTAACCATCATAGACATCTACAGGCCTCATCAAAACAGTGTTTATAGATAGGAACTAACAATTAAACACAACTTAAAAGTCATCAATGCAAGTAAATGAAAAAAAAAAAAAAGATAAGTAATATAAAAAATAGTTTCACATTGGTGAGAAATAATTAATTAGTTCGCTTTTTACGCAGTCGGTTTTTTTGATTTTTTAAATTTAATTTTGACTTGTTTTATTTTATTTTTTAAATATAATAGAAGTTTAGCGTCCAAATTTACAAAATTTTGTGAGCTAGTCTTTTGGTTATTCGATGTAAGGGTTATAACCCCTTGAGGGGTGGTGGGATAATATATATCCCACCTAATTTAAACAAGATTCTCACCAGAAAATTTTAAGTAAATTTTATATTTTTAACTTTGGAGGGAAATCGTTAAAAATTGCTCTTCCTTATTTAAAAATAAAATTTTTCGTTTATTCCGGTGAGAATTCAATATTTAGAGACATTTTTGCTTGCCCCTCAAGGGGTTAACGGGCCCGCCCAATTTTCCTGCCTGATACGCGGTCCGGGCTTGGTTTGGAGATAACTTTTTTCGAGATGTTCGGACCGCGATGGAGCGGGACTTAATTTTTTTCCGGCTTAAGTCGGGACTGGACTGGATTCTTCTTGAGGTCTTGAGGTCTGCACAGGCAGAAATTTTCAGACCAATTTCCAACCCAGCTCATATGAAAATTATTTGGACCGGCAGGATCTCTGCTCTGTCCAGTAAAAATATCAGTAACATTTGGCCCGCCCCAACATTTTTTTTAAAATCATGTATTTTTAAATCGCTATTATTAGCACAATTAAACTTTATATATTTATTATTTTCTTTAATTTTTACTTTCTTCTATTTTTACAAGAAAAAAGTATTGGATTCGTGACAATTTTCAACTTCCGATATTCGTCGGATTTACACGTTTTAGGGGTCAGAGATCCCGAAAAACATGTTTTTACAAATTGTCTGCCTGTCTCTATGTATGTGAAACAAATTTTGTGGGCGCTCTATCTCAAGAACTAATGCACGAAATTTAATAAAAATTTATATTCAGGTAGTCCCTGATATAAATTGGTGCTGATTAGTGTTTGGTGTCAATCGCCCAACAGCTGGCGCTGCTAGGTTTCATTTTTCCCGATTTCTGCAATAGCTCTATCTCAAGAACTAATGCACGGATTTTTAAGAAACTTCAGATTCAGTTAGTCCTTAATATGAATTAATGCTGGTTAGGTGTTAGTGTTAACAGCCTAATAGGTGGTACTGCTGCGCTGCATTTTTCACGATTTATCTCAAGAATTAATGCACGAATTTTCATAAAACTTCAGATTAAAGTATACCTTGGTTAATATTGCTGCTGATTATGTTTTGCTGTAAATCCCTCAACAGGTGACTCTGCTATGCTAGATCTTTCATGGTTTTTGCAGTAGCTGTACCTTAAAAACTAATTTCACGGATTTTCACCAAATTTCAGATTCAATTAGATATTGACATAAGTTGTTCCTGGTTAAGTAAATTACTCAACAGATAGCGTTTCTATGCTGCATTTTCCTGGATTTATACGATTACAGCGATAGTCATACCTCAAGAACTAATGCACGGAATTTCATATCTTTAGAATCCTCGTGATGAGTGTAGACTGCCATTTATTTTTTCACTGTGATAGTGAATTTTGAAGTATTAACATGTTTGAGTTAGAAGAAAGTTTTGGGATTGCTACATCCGACTAGTTTTAACATGAGTAGATGCATTTTTAGGTAATAAAATTAAAGTACAGCCTGTGAAAAATAACCTGCCTATGACGGAATCACGTTTTAAAAAAAATATGTTGATCTATGTAAAATGAGAATATTAGTACTTGTAAATAGAATATAATGCATTTACAACAGACGATGAACCTTCTAATAAGGGAACCTGCCTATAATGAATTTTTCTTCTAACCCTATGCAATTCCATCTTAGAAGATTTTATTGTATAGAATTTAATTTTTTTTTAAATATCTAAGCCATAGAATATGGATTAACAAAATGATTCTATTGTAAACTATATTGATTTTTTATTGAATTTCTATTTGTATGTAAATATCTGAATAATTACTAATACCATTAATTTTTTTACACAAACATATTTTTTTTACAATATATATATATATATATATATATATATCTATATATATATATATATATCACACTAGTTTGACCTAAGAAAAACTAGTTTATACTATGCGCGTTAGGATAAACTAGTTTGGCCTAAAATCGGGTTTGGCCGGTAGCATATACAATGCGGTTATTTTTATCCTTTGATATTTATTTATTGTAATTTACTTGTGAGCAATGCTATTCATATTTATATAAAATGTAGAAACCATTATATGTTCAAAAAAAAATATGTAAATTCCACAATTTAATTAAAAGTTGTAAAACTTTTGATCAGAACTCGGATAACTATAACAGGGCTCTGCCACAGGCGACTATTTTTATATTCTGTTCGCACCACTACATAAAATAAAAAAATACATTTTGTGGTATTTTTCTCTTAAAATTTTTTCAAAGCATATGTAAAAGATTTCTGTCTTAAAAAATGGTACGAAATAGAATTAAAAAATAGTTCCCTGTGGCGCAGCCCTGCTATAACCATGCTAAAGTATGAAAGCATTCCTTGAAAAAAAATAATAAAAGGTCTGTAAACATACTCTATCATGGGAAATCAATATAATACAGTAGAGACTGCGAACCTTTGGCACGCGTGCTATAATTGGCACGTGGCAGAATATTTTCAGCTCGGCATTGATTCATATTTTAAATCAAAATACAATGAAATAACAGAAAACACGCGAAGTTAGATGATCTCAGTTTTTCTAAATTTGACTTCTAAAAAAATTTATCAAACCGAGAGAAATTTAGGAGACTACAGGATGATACATAAATACTGTGACACAAATAAAAGACCATAACTTTTTACTGAACGAACAAAACAATTAGTTTTATTCACCATTCGAAAGAGGAGAAAATTCTGTACAAGAAATAATCTAGATAATTTGAGATGGTTTCCTCCACCAGTGATGCAGCGTCTAGACACTTCTGTAAATTCTTCAAGGTGGCAGCAACTGTTTTCGGCGTGATTTCGACACAGGCTTTTTCCAGAACGCGCTTCAAGGAATCCAGAGACTTGTTCTTGATTGCGCAGGCTTTTTGCTCCAGTATCCCCCAAACAGCGAAGTCCATAGTGTCAAGTCAGGAGAATTTGAGAGCCAAACGTTCTTCGCCCAAAATCACGAGAGATTGGCCTTGCATCCCGCCAGCGTCTTTTTCGCTCCGTGGGTAGTCGGCCCTCTCTGCTAAAACCTCCAATCGATGTTCTTCGCTTTCTTCGCCCAGGGGATCACGGCGCCTTCCGATGTCTACTGATACGTCTCTGCGTTGATCTACACGTCTTTTGGGACGAAGACGAGTTTTGTCTTTACCAATCCGGAAATCCCCGCCCACACCATCACAGACTTCGGGAAAAGAACCTTTTCCACCTTCACGATGCGCGGAGCCCCTTTGAGTAGCAACTCGCGTTGCATCTGCGAGTTCCGGAAAGCTTGGACCATAAAAAGCTTTTCATCGGTGGAGAAAATCCGATTCAGGGCATCGTCTCGGCACAGGGACTTCATCTCCTTGCACTTTTCGGGCCTTGGCGTCTTCATTTGGTCCGTTAGATGGTGTCCTTCAGCCAGTTTGTACGGGCAGATCTTCTTTGACATGTTTTCTCATGGATTCACGGTAGATGTTGTGCTCCTTGGCCAATTTTCGGATGTTTCTTTGTGGATTTCGCTGGAACTTCTTCTTGACCATGTTAAGGGCACTGGGGTTCTTGTTGTGCGCGGTCTTCCGCTCCGTTGACGGTCATTTATCCCTCAGGTTTCTTTAAAACATTTGATGGCGCGATAGATTTGTTCTCCGTGCAATTTGGTGATCGCAGGAATTGGTATTCCCTTCTTGTGGTGAGGGACGATGGTTGGTTGGTCTTCTTTGCACAAAACATCTACCTTCAAAACAGTGAATTAATATCAACTTAAATAGCAATTACACAACAAAAAAGCACGAGGAACACGAATAAAACAGTAGTATATCTCAAAAATGGAAAAAAACATTAAAATAAATTGCATTTTCATCACGTCACAGTATTTATGTGTCACCCTGTATAAAAAATGTAAGACTCTCAGGCATGCAAAATGGTTAAAATTATGGCAACTTGGAATTTAATTCCAGTACGTAGAGCTGTTTAAGGAAATTGACGTTTACCATTTTGACAAACGGTTTCTGTGCCTATGCCTGCGAATCATTATTTTTGGAAAAGAATTATATGAAAGGCTCAAATAGAAACCGCTTACCAGGTAACTCCAGTTAAGCTTGCATTCTATTAAAGATAATTAAGTATGAACCAGACATCAATTATTTGGCATCTAAGGTGAAGAAACAAAACAGCATGAATTTTCTTTATTACTTTGTAAATTCTAACGCCTAAATGCATGCTACGAATCTTTTTATAATCCTAATAACAAAATTTGTAGTAATTTTAATTCATAATTTAATGTATTCAATTTTTTGATTGTTGGCACGTCATGATCCCGGAAAATATTTTTTGAAAAACATTGGCATGCGGATGTGGAAATATTTTACATTAAATTGAATTGTATACATATACAGTATATGGCCAATGATGAACGGTTACTTGCGATTTTAGACGTTTTGTTAAATATCTGAGAAGTTTGTATCTTCTATTTATATAAAATCCAAGTCTCTGTGTGTCCCTCACGATTCCGGTTGGACCACCTCATTGAAATGAGTAATTGTTGAAAAATACTAATGCAGGGTTACCACAGTAGCGCCAAATGTTGGCCAACTTGGCAATAGCTGGCTGATTTGGTGAAATTCCCATTTATAACTATTAATCTTTCATATAGGAGGTCACCAAAATTTAATTTAAATTCCGCTCTTTTAAGATATTTTTTCAAAATCTATGGGTGAGAATTTAAAGTACATCTTTACATTTTCCTCCCGATGCTACTAATAAAATAACCGCCAATAGACGACGCTGTACTGTATGAGCTCCTAACTGCGCGATTTTAATGTGCTTTAGGTACTTTTTCAGTATAAGTGCCTTGGCGAAAAAAGAAATTTGGCAACATTTTCCCGGAACCTATCCACTGTTTCCACATGCATTTTTTTTTCGATATTTATACGATTTATTTATACGATTAAAAAAGCCGTTTCTCTAATTTTATACAGAAACAGATGTAATTTGTACATGAAAACATGAATAATATACATATAAAATAAACATATAAAAAAACACTCATCAAGTTTGTTTTCATAGCTGTTTATATGATTTGACAACAATTCTCAATATTTTTCCGTTATACGGACACCATGCTAAAATGTATGCGGTACTTTTCCATTATACGGACAGCATTGTCGCCAAGCGCAATAGTTGGCGCAAAATGAAAATAAGGTGAATTGAAACATTTGAAAAATAAAAGAAAAAACATTCTCGATAGTAAAGTGGGCATTTTAAAAATATAACATTTGAAAATTACAAACTTTTACGAACTATTTTATTAAATCACAAATATATACTTAAAATAAATGAACAAATAACTGTTATACTATAAAGTAATAAAATAAAAAATCATATTAAACTGCTGCCATAAAATTATAAATATCTTTCAGCATTGCAGTAAACATTTCATTTTTTGAATGAAGGCGTAGCCACATAAAATCTATGAGATACGATAAATGATGACGAACAGCTTCCCGATGTCTTTTGTTGCGCCATTTTGCGATGCCCCATAATCTTTCAACATTTGGAGTATGACATCCAGTATTAGGGTCGACAAAATTGTATTTGTGATTTACTGTGAAATGATCATAACCAGCACTTAGCAGGTCATCTGTTTTATATCCTTTCCAACAATCTGTATAAATAATATATGACATTCATCTACTTCTATAATTTTATTAGGTCCACCGATTTTTCTATTTGGTAGAGAACATAAAGCATTTGCACAAACTTCTCTCGAATAACTATTCCATTCCACTGTTGTGTTGTGGTTCATATCAAGTTGCAGCTCACAAAACTCAATCGATGTCAACTCTTTGCACGATAAATATATAAACCTCAAAGCATTAAGAAAAGTCACCTGCGATCCTTTAAACCAAGTTTTTTGTCGTATTTCTACGCTTTCTTCGCATGATCGTAAGCTACAACTCAATTTCGGATTTCCAGAACTCATCCATAATTTCATTTCATGATTTTTTGAACACAATCTTTTATTATGCAGAATTCCAAATTCCTGAAACAGTTTTATCACAACTTTCTCATCATCTGGTAATTGCCAAATGATAAAATCCATCTCAGCATCAGCAGTAAAAATAAACTACAACTTTATAAAAAAAAGCATTTTTAATTCGATTAATAGAAGATTAAAAAGCTTTCCAAGGTTAAGGTTAAACAATAATCATTCACGTGATTCACTAC
Source organism: Maratus speciosus (assembly GCA_963932465.1). Taxonomy (NCBI): domain Eukaryota; kingdom Metazoa; phylum Arthropoda; class Arachnida; order Araneae; family Salticidae; genus Maratus; species Maratus speciosus. The sequence continues at coordinate 154,192,301 of OZ010786.1, forward strand.
GTGAATAACACGTTTCATAAATAACAAATCACAATGTTTCGCATGGTTTACAATAAAAATCTACGATCAAGGTTGAAATAATTGGCGCATTAGCATACATTTTAGCATGCTGTCCGTATAAAGGAAAAGTAACATGTATGCTAATGCGCCAATTATTTCAAAATGCTAAAAGATATTTGTAATTTTATGCCAGCAGTTTAATCTGAGTTTTATTTTATTGCTTTATTTTATAACAGTTATTTGTTCAATTATTTTAAGTATATATTTGTGATTTAATGAAATAGTTCGTAAAAGTCTGGAATTTTCAAATGTTATATTTTTTAAATGCTCACTTTAGTATGACAATATTTTTTCTTTTATTTTTCAAATGCCTTAATTCACGTGACTTTCATTTTGCGCCAACTATTACGCTTGGCGACAATGGTATCCGCATAACGGAAAAGTACCCAAATCTCACTTTCTGATGCCCAAATTACACCAAACTTTTTTTTAAAAATGCCAAAGCCCCTACAGTGGAAAAGTATCAAACTGTCTATTATTTTGCGCTATCTGTGTTATAGTTTATACTATTAAGCAAGGTGAGTGGAGCGAAGAGTTTAAACATTAAATATTAAAGTTTCGGCACAGATATCATATACACAACGGGTACTTAACTGTCATCAAAGTGTCGTTATTTTGCTTGATATGGTAACCCGGATGTTGTTGTTTATGCTGTTGATGTTTTCGCCAAATTGGCGTCGGAAAAAATCGCTCCAATATGGGGTATATATGACAACTGTGCCAAAGTTTCTATAAAGCAGTATAAGACTAAAAATTAAGAATAAAATAAATGCAAAATAAGACCAAAGAAGAAAGAAAAATCATGCGTTAAGCATAGAATATGAAACACTTTCCAACACATCCTGAATGCTTTAACAAAACTTCGTTATTTAGGGAAATAAGGTAAATAAGATAACTAAGTAAACATTTTAGAAAACGCATAATTTTTTTTAAAAATTGATTTCAGCAGTTACCGTCCATAGCAATAGTACCGTTATTACATGCCACTATTTAGCTAAAATTTAATTTAAGCTACTCTTAAAGCTACTGAAATCATATTTCCAGATATTATCATCCATAGACGGTTATGTATCCAATTCTTTGCGTGACCCTGTATATAATTTTATCTATATTCTACAAACATTTCTTAGTAATCTAAATGCAGTTCAGCGTAAAACTGCATAACTCCTTTAAAAACCACCTTTAAGCAATTTATTCTCATACTCAGGAACCGTTACGAATTCTTTTGTGTAGCCCTGCATATGAACTGTAGCATTTATACACACGGTATAGTATGCATAAATGTAGTGAAACATAAAAGCGCATATCATAATTAAAAATGCATTTCTAGCAATCATTACTTATGTACGTACAATACTTCGGAGAAAAGTTTCTTGGCGAGAAAGAAGTTTGCCAACGTATTTTCTGACAACCTATTTACTGCTTCATACTCACAAGCAATTTTTTGCATATGTATACAATTTATTTAATGTAAAAAAAAACTATGGCACAGATGTCATATTCGCCCCATATTGGCGCGATTTTTTTCTGACGCCAATGTCATATACGCAATGTATACTTAACCGGCGCCAAAGTGTCGTTATTTTGCCTGATATGGTAACCCGGATGTTGTTGTTTATGCTGTTGATGTTTTCGCCAAATCGGCGTCGGAAAAAAATCGCGCCAATATGGGGCGAATATGACATCTGTGCCAAAACTATTTATCCATTTTTATAAAGAAACAGAAGTATTTTTTGCACAGATGTCATATACGCATCGGGGTTGGCGTGATTTTTCTCTGACGCCAATTCGGCAGAAATCTCAATTTCGAATACCAGTTACTTATATATTTTTAAATTATCTGCTATCATTTTGAAAAGGAAATAACTATAAATAAATAAAAGTTTGAATAATAACTATAGAACAAAACAGTTTATATAATTTAAAAACAGAAAATAAAAGTAAATAAACAATGGCACAGATGTCATATTCGCTCCATATTAGCGCGATTTTTTTCTGACGCCAATGTCATATACGCAATGTATACTTAACCGGCGCCAAAGTGTCGTTATTTTGCTTGATATGGTAACCCGGATGTTGTTGCTTATGCTGTTGATGTTTTCGCCAAATCGGCGTCGGAAAAAAATCGCGCCAATATGGGGCGAATATGACATCTGTGCCTAAACAATTTATTAATAAATAAAAAACAATAGCCGGCAAAATAACACCATTTTAGCGACATAGGTATCCCGGTTCATATCTGAAATCTGTGCCGTAATTTGTATATAAAAAAATATTATATATATTTAGAAACGATTTTTTTATGTATATAAGTGCATATATAAACAAAAATAAAAGTTCATTAGATTTGTTTTCATAGCTCTATATTTTGGCAACATATCTCAATTTCTGATGCCCGAATTACGCCAAGCTTTTTTGGTACAGATGTCATATTCGACCGCGATTTTTTTCGGTTGCCAATTTGGCGAAAACATCAACAGCATATACAACATAATCCGGGTTACCACATCAAGCAAAATAACGATACTTTGGCGCAAGTTAAGTACCCTTTGCCTATATGATTTGGCGTCAGAAAAAAATCGCGCCAATATGGGGCAAATATGACATCTGTTCCGCTTTTTTTTCAAAATGCGCTATAATGGAAAAGTACCTAAATAAATAATTAAGAGAAATAACCAATTATACAAACTAAAACATTTTATTTCGAGATTAAAGCATTGTTTTTAATTTCGATTAAAAATACATATATCTTTGGATAACTTTAATTGAAATTGGGTTCACGGCTTAATATCTCATTCCATAAACCTAAACAAACACAAGTGATTCATTCATCGTGAACCGTAAAAAATATTAAATCATTGAGGTAATCATTCACAAAGTAAGTTCTCCAACAATCAATGGACAATATTCTAATGACGTCACAGTATGTAAAATGGTGGCGGTATCATTTGTTTATGGTTTGAAATCACAAAGATTTAATTTTGCTATGTTTCTTAGTTACATTATTTTATTGTCGTATTTATGAGATCAGAACAAAAGCATATTTTTTCATTATTTAGTTACTAAAGACGAAAAAAAATTATAAATGTGCATGATTTGAAAAATTTAAATAATTTTCTTTCTTAATACTAAAAAATAACATCGGGAAGTAACAGCGAGTTTAAGTTGAATAAGTTTAGCTGTTTAATTCTGTTGTAATATTCAAAATAACTGTATTTATTAGATTTCAGTAAACAACATCAGGGCCCGATTAAAATTTGAAGTTAGAGGAATTACAATGTCATTTCAGGACCTTTCTGTTGGAGAAGCTTTTCTAAATTCCACATATACATGGAAACTCTTCAGTGTTAGAAATATTATTCCCAGGACTGGCATAACATGAGAACGGCCTGCAATTTTACACAAGTTTTTGAAAACTACTTTATATCAAAAATTTTACTAAAAACTGGTTACTTTTTTGTTATAGAGGCCCACACTATTAGAATTATGACAAGTTGCAGCCAATTTCGCCAAAGTCGTAACCAAGATCGTGAAGCACACATATATAATACCATATAATACCATTTTATGAAATCGTATACGATAATTTAATAGTTTTTACCTTCCTTCAAGTGTGCAATTTATTTATTTTTAAGGCTTAATAATCTAAATTGTCCAGTATATGAATTTAAAAAAAATGTAAACAAAGACTGAATAGACATGACCGCAAAAATCTGCAGAAAACTTGGAATTGTGCAGATTAGTGGTCTATAATGCATAGTTTTCATAAATGTGTTTCGTTCTTAAAATGTGTTATTTTCATCTATCACTGCGGAACAAATGAGAAAACTCATATTCTTGCACATGAGTTGTATATATCTTTATATCTAAATTTCCGTCATTTTTGACGGGCTACCTTTCTAGTCTATATTATAAAGGACAAACATATCTGTGCGTAACGCATACGTCATTTTGCGAATGGCAACACTTTGAAATATGAAATAAAATTTTGGTTTTGCAATTTTCTTTATTGAAAATTTTTTAACTTATAAACATCACACATTTTAAATTTTTACACCGTCGTATAAGGAAAAAAATGCTCTTTTAAATGCAATTTGTTTGAAAGCTGTATCTAAATTTATTTTTGAGATATTAATTTTTTTGTAGTTTTTAATACCATTTTTCTTATTGTGGCAACAAGAGTACCTCATTTCTATTGAAAGTCTTTGAAAGTAGACGAAAATAGGAGATAATGCATCATTTTGTTGCCATTTTCTCATAAAAACTGAAAAAAAAAGTTGAAATTAAAATATGGGCTATGTCAAGAATATTGTCTGTTATTACGTGATAATGACGTCATATGCACACTTTTCTATCGAGGACATTTTAGACTGGATTGTAAAATTGGATTTCTTTAGCGGAAGTAAATGACGTCATTTTATAAAAAAGCGTGTATTTTAATTCTTAAACCTGAATTATGTTTTGTAGAAGTGCGTCATTTTCACAGACCAGCTGCTCTGAAATTCTTCACAGGTGAAAATGCTTAACTTTTGAAAATAAAGTAATCGAAATCACACACTGATAAAACGCAATGTTTAACAAAAATTTAGAGTGTCTTTGTAAAAGAGAGGTGATATGCAAATAATAGTGATTTATACTACAGAAATTGATGATTCTCGCCTGGATGGATTTGCTTCGCCGAGTTAGACAAGCAAACAAATAATTCGTGGTTTACAATAATATCGTGTTCCTGAAGTTTTTGTCGAAAATTCTCTCGAATAATAAAATTTTAATGCTTTAGGACACTCTACTATATTTTTATCAAAATAACATAAATTGCTTAATTTAATTTTTCTTAATTTTATATAATCTATAAATTTAAAACAAAAGTGTGTTTTTTAGTCATCTGCCCTGAACTTTCTGTTAAACCAATTTTACTTTTTTATTTTTTTAAGCATCTCCACTTTTATATTTTAATTTTAAAAACATTTTATGAAATTTCTTCAAAATGATGAAAATTAGATAGCTTTCATTATTGCAGACAAGAAAGAAATAATGAGGTATTTTTAACTTTATTCATCCTATTTTCTGATAAAAATTCAAAATTGTTGATAAAAATTTTGTATAAGGTTTAGTGGCGCAAAATCCCATTTGGAGCAGAATATTATATTAGGGGCATAATAACGGAAAATGACATGCTGCTTTTGAAAACACGCATTTTTCCTCATAAATTTTCTATATTGTTTTTCCTTCTACAATGTGTACTAATACTAAGTCGCAGACACTAGGCAAAATGTTTATTTAAGTGAAAATGAAGTCATATTTAAAAGAAAACTATCATTTTCTTAGATAAAAGTAAACATTTTAACACAAATGTACCTGAAAAACATAAATTACGGAAAGTTTTACTCCTCGGAATTGAGATTAGAATCTCAAGTAAAGAGTGCGTCTGTTCACATAAAAGATGTTGCTGAGAATCGTGACTTCAAGTTTTGAGTTAAAATGATTTTCAAATGAACAAACAGAATACAATTTTTAAAAGAAATGATGAATATGGATATGAGAAGTGCGTATGCAAATTTTGAGAAGGTGAAAATTGCTGTTTTCATTCCGGAAATCTAAGCATAAGAGTCTCAATTGATAACCACATCCTAATAACTGATCTTTATTATATTTTACTGATTAAGTATCCATATTATAAAGAACAAACGTATCTGTGCGTAACGCTGACATCATTTTGCGAATGCGAAAACTTCACGATCAGATTTCGGTCTTGAAATTTTAATTTTTTACTCTTCTGACCATGAACATTTTCAATTTTCGTCGCATAGGGAAAAAAATTTACTTTCAAATGCAATTTGTTTAAAAACTGTATTCATTGACTGGTGTATTATATTTTCTAAAATAATTTTTCAGCATGATTTTTTTAAGTTTATCTTATCACGTGCCGGTTTCAATACATAATAATAATAAACATTTTGCACATAAAGCAACAAACATTTTTCAGCATTTGTTTCTGACTATTTTTGCAGAACGAAATTAATACTTCCTTTATAAACAAATAAAAGAATAATATTAAAAAAATCACCAATCTAACATATTTGTGAAAGACAAATTATCGAAATTAATACTTCTTTTATAAACAAGTAAAAGAATAATATTGAAAAAACACAAATCTAACATATTTGTAATCGTACAATTTAAATTTTTAGGTCACCAAATAGGATTTTTTTCAAATGGAATTTGTTTGCAAAGTTCATCTCAGTTTACTGATGGTCTATGGTTTTATAAACAATTTTAAAGCATGATTATTTTTTAAGTTATCTATATCGCGCGGAGCTCGATTACGAAAGATTAATCCGTTTGCCTTTAAAACAAAATAAAGAGTTCATCATTTTCTTGCAGCTAATATCCATTAAAAAAAACTTCCCTATGAATAAATAAATAAAATAATATAAATAAAGCACAAATTTACGAGACATGTATAAGGCTCTGAAATTATCAGAATATAAAAGGATGCCACAAGTAGCAAAATCTTAGCAAATAACTCTTAGCATGCGGCTAATAAAAAAATATCGCTTTTGATAAATTTCAAAAAATTATTTGATTGTATAATTCGTATTTTTCATTTAAAAAATGCTTTTTTAATGTAAGTTGTCAATTTAAAAAATATTGCATATAAAAAAATTATTAGTTTTCAATTAAAAAAAATGTTTTCACCTATATTCTTTAACCCGGGAAGTCCGGGTATGATCCCCTAGTAACAATAATAACAGAATCTTTAATTTGACGATGGCATGTAATGATCTTACACATTTATTACTATGGTAAAATAAATACCGTATATTACCGTGTATAAGCCGAGAATTTTTGGGCATTTTTTTTTATCCAAAGTGAGGGGGTCGCCTTATACACGAGTATAAGAAAATTTACAAATTTGATATTCTAAAATAAAAAGGATGGTAAACATAAAAAATACTTAAAAGTCTCTAAAAAATACTTTAATACTCCATTCTTTACAATGGAAAAGCCGCTAATCATCATTTATTTATCCAAGTCATTATCAGTATTTTCAAGCACTCTTTAAAATTGGTACATCAGGATGAATATCATCAGTATCTACACTGTTAAAAATTTGCAGCATTCTGGCAGGTCATTTCACCGTTTTATCCGAAAACGGTTACACAACCGTAATTTTAACACTATTCTGACCATATTATTGGTCATTTTATGGTCAGAATATAATTAAATTATGGTTATGAAACCGTTTTTTCAAAAAACGGTCGAATGACCTGCCAGAATGCTGCAAAATTTTTAACAGTGTAGTTCATCATCATCGCCATCTTGTTAAAAAATGGCATCATCCTCCGTCCCAATCATCGCAATGTTGACGCAACATTTTTTGAAAGATCGGACGATCATTTCTTATGGTAATTCCTGTCAAGCTTTGTTCTCATTCAGCGATAGAAACTATGCCAACTTTTTTTTTAAATTGCCGCCATTTGTCACAGCTGCATTCGCGGATGACATCCCTCCAGTCCATTTCGAACGGAGCCTGTCTTTAAATAATTCATTTAGAAAAAAGAACCGATTACTGAAGAATAGAAATAAAGCCACAAGGGATCTAGAGAAGATCTCTAGAAGATATCAATAATTTCGGAAAGCGCATTTTTTTTTTATATTAGCTATGCAAAAAAAGTACTAAATTTTCGTTTGCTGACTTTGATTTTGGACGATTTTTTACTTAAAAGTCGTATACTCGGCTTATACACGGAAATATACGGTATGTATTTAAAAATTGTTAGGATACATATATAGGGGAGAGTAGCCGAAATTGGACCACTTCACTTATTTTCAGGTGTAACTCACTTAATTTTTGGAATATCTGCAAAACATCGTTACACTGGGTCATCTACTAACTAAATAAATTTTTAGATCAATTTCTTTTTGAAAATCTTAAATTTTATTTTAATTTGAAAAAATTGTCAAAAATGGTCCAAATTCAGCAACTGGTCGCCTAAGGTGGACCCCCAGTCTCCAAAATTGGACCAAATAATATCAGGTTGTTTTAACGACTAGGGAATATAACTAATTTTATTAAAAGCAAAGTTTGCGATTAATGAAACAATCAAACAAAATAACAGCAATGAAATATAATGAAATCAAATATCTCAAAATAAGAGTAATTGTTTTAAATCAAAATGTATTCAAAATATAAATCAAAGTTATCAGTAATTAAGAATAGACATTATGGAACTAAATGTCAGTTATTTGAATATCATGCAAGGAGTGGTACAAATCTTACACAGGAATTTCGTTTATTGATTTTTTTTTTTCCATCGCACACAGCATGGAAGCGTATTTGGCAACCTGAACACTAAATAATTTGTGCTATTTTATTTTTCTTACAAATTAGGCAAAACCAATCATCACTGTCTAGATTTTCTTTTTAGATTCTGAATTATTAGACTTTTTTTACAACAGAAGTTTTCTTTACATTATGTTTGTTGTTCTTGATTTTCTTGCTCATTGCATTACACTTATTTATTTTAAGACTTGATGTTCCAATTGCTTTTGTGCTGTGATATCTTCCTTTTTGTCGCTTTTTTTTTTCATTTCAAGGTTTACTTTATATGGCGAAGATGTTAAAACAAATATTTTTTGGTTCCCTCTGTATATTGATTTAATTGAATATAGCAAGGGAGATAACATTTCTAATGATATTTTGGTTTTTGGGGAGGATTTGTAGCTGCAGCCTTCTTGCAGGTCAATTTCTTCACAACTTACGCTCTCCTTTTTGTTTCCTATATCTTTAACAGCTTTTGCTGTCACGGGTGTTTGTCTGTGTATTTTTCAACATTTTCAACATTATATTAAAAAAAGTTTAAAAAGTATGATTTAATGCAAAATACGTTACTGTTAATCAAACAAAAACATTATATATTAAAACAATGTTGAATTCAGCCCCCCCCCCCCCCCTGGAGCCTTGAAATAACCACTCCCCCCGAAAGGTTGAGATTTTATGCCATTAAAACATGGCAAAAAAGTGTAATTTCACCCTCCAAAACTGTAAAAAGTCTGCGTTTCTCCTCACGGAATCGCAAATATTCTCCAGGAGAAAAATGTTTGAATTCAACTCTGTAAACCAAATACGCAATAGGAATAAAGAATTCAAAGAAAATAAATACAAATACATACAAGATAAAAGAAATTGCAAACAAAATTTATTGCATAAACATGTAAAAATATTTTTAATTTGATATAGGCCTAAACTGTATTAAAAAATTAATCCAGATATGGAAAAAAAAACCTTGCATGAAGATAGTAATGCAATATAAAAAATTAAAAATTTTAAAAATATAGTGTACAAAGCGTACCGCCCTCGAAATTTATTACTTATTTTTCAAATTTATGATAGCATATCTGGTCCAATTTAAGCAATTTAAATTGGCCCAATTGCGGCAACTGTGCCATTTTTTAAAATAGATAATCTCACGACTAAGAACAAAAACGAAATCAAACAAATCCGCCTGAAAAATATGCGCAATAAACAGATGAATTTATATATGTATATGAAAACATAACAACTTACCTTAGTTTTAAAGTATTCACTTACGTTTAGTAAGAAAAAATTAGATCAAAACAGCTAACTTTAGGTTTTATAAAATTGTCTGAAAACAGCACGTGGTAGGCGGTTGCTTCTTCTAATCATGGGTGACGTCATTGTGATGAGTAGGATTTCAGCGGTAGATGGCGTCTCTTCCTGTAAATAACGGCAGAATGGCAACGGTCCAATTAAAGTGGCGGTCCAAATATGGCTACTCTCCCCTATATACACTATATAGCCAAAGGTGACCGGTCACTTGCGATTTTAGACGTTTTGTTAAATATCTAGAAAAATACATCAGCAATTAACCTGAAACTGCAGGTGTGTAAACAGTATAGTATAGGTCATATATTTCCCCGAATATTTTTTCCCGAAACCCCATAGGGAACCGTCAACAAATTGAACAAATCTCTGCCGGCCCGGCCTACAGGCAGAGGTAGATTTCGAAGTTAAGTATACTAATTTCACCAACAAAAACTAAATCATTATTAGATATAAATCCACTTTAACAGTTTTATCTGTCTGCTTTTGACGAGTTTTTATTTCCTTTTTTATAAAATAGCTGGTTTTATCAGAATCATGTTAAGGCGATATTAAAAAAAATATTTTTCCATACTCAACAACTCGAATTTTTCTGGCACATTTTCAGATTAATTTTTAATCAAAAAAAAAAAAAAAAAAAAAAAAAAAAAAAAAAAAAAATGAAACATGCTGACGTGATTTTTGAAACGATTTATAAGCGACCTGTGTTTTTATTTTTCTTTCAATTAATTAAAACTTGATTAATAAACAATTATTTTCCCAGTAGGGCAATATTTTTCGTTTCTAACACAATCGCTTCGGGAAATTCTGTTCAAAATGCCCACCTTGACATCATTTTTTGAAATATATTCTGCCTCTATCAAAAAATCGATCATTACTGTACATTATATAGTTTCTGAATAAGAGAATCTAGCAAATGGATGCGTTTGAGAGCAAAAATGAATTTAAAAATGAGTAAGAAAATAGACAGTTTGTATTTGAATGCACCCTTAATAAGATGATTTTTTTCTTCAACCGCTATGTATTTTTAATTTGTTTTTGCTTTAAGAATTGGCCCTAACAAAAACTTGTCTGTATAAATGTTGAAGACAATATTAAGAAGATATATGATAAGTTCATGGAGATTTTATATCTTGTGAATTGACGCAGTTATGAAAATTTTTCTTCTTCAACACCCCCCTTTTTTTGGGGGGGGGGGGGGTACGAATTAGTCCTATCAGAAACTTGTGAATATAAAAGTTGTAGATAATATTAAGGAGATGCATAATAAAATTATTGGATTTGATATCTTGAGAATTGACGAAGTAAGGAATTTTTTTCTCCCAAAAACCCTATTTTTTGCGCTCCTTGAGCCTATTTTAAATTTTATCAAAAATCTGTGATGCATGAATTTTCGGCGCTATTTTTAGAAGTAATAAAAACTTTAAACTGATTTGATATGTACAAAAATTAAGAAGTTATGGGGTTTTTTCGGTTTTCACAAAACCCCTCCCTATTTCCATTCCCTTTGTCCGCTTTTGCCCATTAACGAACTTGACCGAGATTTTATGCCCCTTGATTTTATGTATCAGTTTGGAAGAGATTTGTGCAAAATTGCGGACGTTATCGTGTCCAGAAGAAAGTGATAACACAATTGCTTCGGGAAATTCTGTTCAAAATGCCCACTTTGACATAATTTTTTGAAATATATTCTGTCTCTATCAAAAAATCGATAATTGCAGTACATTATATAGTTTCTGAATAAGCGAATCTACCAATTAAATGCGTTTGAGAGCAAAAATGAATTTAGAAATGAGTCAGAAAATAAGCAGTTTGGATTTCAGTGCATCCTTAATGCAATGATTTTTCCAACACAATCCGCTTCGGGAAATTCGGTTCAAAATGCCCACTTTAACAGCATTTTTAAAAATATATACTGCCTCTATCAAAAAATCGACCATTACGGTACATTATATAGTTTCTGAGTAAGAAAACGTACCAATTGGAAGCCTTTGAGAGCAAAAATGAATTGTAAAATGAGTCAGAAAATACGCAGTTTGGATTTGAATACACCCTTACTTAGATGATTTTTTTCTTCAACCGCTTTGTATTTTTAATTTGTTTTTGCTGTAAGAATTGGTCCTATCCAAAACTCGTCTATATAGATGTTGTAGACAATATTAAGAAGATATATGATAAATTCATGGGGATTTTATATCTTTTGAATTGACGGAGTTATGGATTTTTTACTTCTTCAAACTCCCTTTTTGTTTTAGTTTTTAATTTTTTTTTTTGCGGTACGAATTGGTCCTATCAAAAACTTGTGAATATAAAAGTTGTAGATAATATTAAGGAGATTTATAATAAAATTAATTGGACTTGATATCTTGAGAATTGACGAAGTTATGAATTTTTTTCTCCCAGAACCCCTATTTTTTGCGCCCCTTGAGCCCATTTTTAACTTTATCAAAAATCTGTGATACATAAAATTTTGGCCCTATTTTTAGAAGTAATAAAAACTTTAAACTGATTTGATATGTACACAAATTAAGAAGTTATGGGGGGTTTTCGGTTTTCACAAAACCCCTCCCTATCCCCCCCCCCCCCCTGGTCAAATTTTGCCCATTAACGAACTTGGCCAAGATTTTATGCCCTTTGATTTTATGTATCAGTTTGGAAGAGATTGGTGCAGAATTACGAAAGTTATCGTGTCCAGAAGAAAGTGATATATATATATAGATAGATAGATAGATACATAGATAGATAGATAGATAGATAGATATATAAACTTTTTTACTGAGGGTGGTTTTGGGTTCTAGGAGTCATGATCGGTGTAGATCTGCAAAAATTTTTCAGAAATTCCAACATAGGAACGATCCCAATAGGTAATATTTTATACGAAATCTACCTAAAAGAACGAATGTCTTTTGGATAACCCTGTAAAAAATAATGTAGCAAACGCGTTCAAGCGCGAGATTATTAATAAGTGGCCTATTGTAATATACTGTGTTCATTTTTATGAGGAAAGCGTGTATACTTCTAGAGAAATTAAGGTTTTTGTAAAAACAGTCCCAAATTTTGCCAAGTTTTTTGCTTATAATTTGCAGAGTTCTTAATATAAAAAGAAGTCCTTTTCAGACAATATGACAAACAACATTGTACACAATACTCTGCAATCAGAATTAAAAAATAATAAAAACTGGATGAAAAATGAGCAGGTTTATTAAAAAATGTTTCACTGCGCATGCGCGAACGGAATCAAAATATAATGTGCATGATGTGTTAGCTAAATATATAGAGCAACTTTTGTAAAAGTCTCAAAAACATAGTTTGAAAAGTCTGATAATAATCGTTTATAGAATAAGCTAAAAATCCCTTGTTCCCAAAATGAAGTAAAAAGTATAGGGGTTGTATCCATATAGCCATTGATTAGTGTCAATGTAGCATACACAACATTGCACGTACTACTGTATTTGGATACAGCCCCTCATCTTTTTGCTTCCTTTTAGGAATAAACGGATTTTTAGCTTATTCTATAAACGATTATTATCAGACTTTTCAAACTATGTTTTTGAGACTTTCAATAAAGTTGCTGTATACATTTAGCTAATACATTATGCAAATTATATTTTGATTACGTTCGAGCATGCGCAATGAATCATTATTTAGTAAACCTGCTCATTTTTCATACAATTTTTATTATTTTTTCATTCTGATTGCAGGGTATTGTGTACAATGTTGTTTGTCATATTTTCTGAAAAGAACTTTTTTTATATTAAGAACTCTGCAAATTCTAAGCAAAAAACTTGGCGAAATTTGGGACTGATTTTATAAAAACCTTAATTTCTCTACGAGTATACATGCTATCCTTATAAAGATGAACACAGTATATTACAATAAGCCACTTATTAATAATCTCGAGTTTGAACGCTTTTGCTACATTAGTTTTTATAGGGTTATCCAAAAGATATTCGTTCTTTTTTAATATGTTGACGGTCCCCTATAGGGTTTCGGGAAAAAATCTTCGCCGAAATATATGACTTATACTATACTGTTTACACTCCTGCAGTTTCAGGTTAATTCCTCATGTATATTTCTAGATATTTGACCAAACGTCTAAAATTGCAAGTGACCGGTCACCTTTGGCCACATAGTGTATATATATATATATATATACATGTATGCATATATACACACTAGGGGCGCTTCATACTTTGCGCCTTTGTGTTTTAACGCCGGATTTTTTTTAGCTCACTTTCTCTCTCTCTGTTTCTCTGCCTGCGTGTCTCTCTGTTTGCCTATCTGTCAGAACGCCTAATATATATATATATATACATCTCAATTTTAGTTTAAAATAGCAGCGATAGATGGCACTGGAAGCAATAGGCTTTTCAGACATGCCTCGCATGCCTGATGCCTGTGAGGACCACTGAGCTCTACAATAATACGGAGAGCCAACTCACCGATCCACTTTCTGCCGCGACCGCATCACACTTTCAATGCGCGCAAATAATGAGTGCTGCACTTTTCTTAATATTACAAGCATTTTTTTTAACTTTTTCGCATATTTTTTTATGAATTTTGGTGTTTTCTACATCTTTTTGATATTTTTATGAGCAATACTTAATTTGTTCTTCATTTCTTTTTGTTGAGCTTACCCAAAACTTCATTTTTAACTAATATCAAATTAAAAAATTGCGATTAATTTAAATAAAATCTATAGTTTTTTCAATAAAAAATATATATCAGTGAAAATTGTAGCAACTTTTAAAAGCCAAAATTTTAAAAGAAAATCTAATTTGAAAATATCTACCCCATACTACTTTATGGGAGGAAATCTACGTTTTGCCAAAAATTTTCATCGGAAAATGTTTGGCATTGTATTCATTGGCGGACCGTTGGATTCAATGTATCAGAATGGGGAGTTAGCCCTCCGTTCTATTGTCGAGCTCAGTGGTGAGGACACATGATAGTGCTTCGGCGTCTGCACAGAACATCCCCTCATCGAGTTCACGGCAGAAATTCCAAGATTAGATAGAAATCGATTAGCATGTTAAAGTGGAAACAGTCTGGCAAGTCATATCTTGTTGTAAACCACCTGCAAACCCAATTTTAGTGGTTGATTGGTAGATCTCCACTGAGTTTTCCAATGAAATTCCTGCATCAGATAACACATTAGAGCATGAAAAAGGATTAAAAGGATGCATGAATTTCATTAAAACACTCAATGGGGATCTACCAATCAACCACTAAAATTAGGTCTGCAGGTGGTTTCCACCTTGATGCGACTTGGCAGACCACTTCAATTTTAATATGCTAATCGAGTCCTGTATAATCCTGGAATTTCAGCCTTGAACTCGATGAGGGGATGGCCTGCGCCCTGTTTATGAGATATGATGGGGGAAATCTCAAAATGGATGTAGAAGGGCTTATCATTGTACGTTGCAGCAATCATGCTGCTTATATTAGATTTAGGCCTAATAAAATTGCATTACTAAACCTCTAAAAGTCTTCTTTAATTCTTAACATACTTTAATTTACGTATAAAGTGGTAATTAAGTATAATCAGAATAGAAAACACATATTTCTTTGTTAATCCTTTCGGGACCGGCGGCTTTTACATAAATTTTATTCGGTTGGTACCACTTATTTTACAAAAGTTACCTTTACTTAAACAATCACGAAGATGCTCTGATTAAAGAAACTAAATATTACTTTTCTTTTTTACTGGTGACTAAAACAATTTTTGAGGGTGCATATATGATTATACACCCATGGTCCCGAACGGGTTAATACACACTATACTCAAATTCCTCAACTCACGGGGCAATGTAGTTAAATTATTTATTTTTATGTAATAAAAGGGGCAATAAATGCAGCATTTCTAGAATGCTCATTTTATTCTAGAAGAACACATTGCTTAAACGAAAATCGAAGAAAAGGGAAAGAAATCTCGTCATTTGTAGCATCAGTAAAATTTAAATGTTACGAACATTCTATTTTCATTTCTGAGCTACCGCTTTAGGGGATACGCTACCTTTTAGTTTGCTAAAGTCATATCGAATAATTAAGATTTTAATCATCTCAAGATTTTATTTGACTTACTTGAAAAATTTCTGTGAAGTGTAGTTGCTACGCAATAAGGCATTTCCGCAGTCCATTCTCCATCGTCGCACAGCAAAGAGCCGTTTCCTACGAATTTGTAAAGTCCTGGTTCCGTACAGCGGAGCCGCAATTCAGACCCGTGAGGCACTGAGACTTCGGTGTCAGGAGGCAGCGGCCGTCCCTCTACTCGTCCCACGAGTTCCGTATCTGTTAGTCGAACAGTGCATCGACGCAATATCTCGTCCTTCTTAACGGTTTTGCCAGCTATTCAATGGGGAGAAAACAAGTAGAATAAAAGTTGTTATTAAAATGTATTTAATCCATCCTGCTAACATCAAAGTTATTTAAAGTCTGAATTTAATCTTTGATTACCATCTGTATGTTTACTATTTATGGTAACCAAAGGGAACTTCTTTTTTTATTATTATTTTTTCTACCACTACACTGTAAAAAAAAAAAAAAAAAAAAAAAAAAAAAAAAATCTGTAAAGTTGCTAAAGTTTTTCTAGGAAACTGGGATTCCTAGAACATTTTGTGTAACGGCAACAAGAAAAAAATCCTGTAACAGACGCTGTTGCAGGAATTTTTGTGGTTGTCGTTACATAAAAAGTTCTAGGAATCCCAATTTCCTAGAAAAACTTTAGTAACTTTTCAGATTTTTTTTTCCCTTTTTTACAGTGTATTTCAAACTAATAAAGTTCACAGTAAGTTTCTACTAAAAATAATTCACGAAGATTAATGAATGGAAATAGTGGTAGACAGAATACTAAAAAAAAAAGTAGTCCCCTGGAGGTGATCTTGTACCAATCGCTGTAAAAGAAATTAGTACTCTAAGGAGGGTTAAGCGAGAAGTTTTCAGAATTTAGAAAACCAAGAAAACAGAAGTTTTATCTCATTCCCATTTGTCGAATTAGAGAAACTAGTCGCCACTGGCGATCATCTTGGTCCCCCTAAAATTCCCTTAAATGTATACTCTAAATTGAATACTTCCTTAAATGCATACTATACATATTACTTTTATTCTCAGTTCATTTTACTTCCTTAATCCTTTTCCAAATCGAGAGTTTCCCATAGAGATAGCAAGAACACGTTACCATAATGACAGCATTTCGCATATTTTTTATTAGAATTAATTCCTACTTCTAGCATAGATCTTGACAAAAATTGCTTAACTAAATCACTTCAGCATTTATGTTTTATGTTTACTTGCTTTTCAGTTGCAATATGTTCACTGATGCCGAGAGTATAAAACCAATTAAATAATCTTCTGTAATTGAGTCCACTACCAATTGGCGTAATTTAGCGAATAAGATTTGGCACTATATACAGTGAAACCTCTCTGTGCGACCACCTCCATTAAGCGATCACCTCCCTGAACAACCATTTTTTCATGGAACGAAATTTATTCCCATAGGCTCAATACTAATTTTATCTCTAATCAGAGACCACCCCAGTTGAACTCCCTCCATGAGAGATCAATTTCTTTGAAATAAATGAAACAAATTCCGTTTTTCCTGGCCGCTTGAATATGATTTTATTAGAATGATAATTCCGGAGAGTGCATTATTCATTAAACTTCTAAACTAAGATTAGAATTTTTATTTACTCCGGTAACTTTTAAGTGTTTAAAAACCTTTGTGCCTTTTTAGGTAATGGATTTAACTCTGATGGCAAATTAAGGATAACGGTCAATAAACTTCTCTGTCCTATTCTGTCAGGAAACTCTCAAAGCAATAGATAAATAAATGAAATCGTCATAATTTTTTCCCGTCCAAACAAAATTGCAATTATTTACTGAACTTCGAAAAGACTTGGAAAAAAAAGTTATAGAAGATAAAACCGTAAAATCAAAGCAAACGTCAATGTATTCATTTTTTAAACTCTGCGCTATTAACTTATGTAATTAACTTTTATTTTAATACTTAAATTTTCATATTTTTTCCTAATGTGAAAAATAAATTTTAGTAACCTTATTGTTCCTTTTTTCAACTATTAAAATCTAGATTTAAACATGACCTCCATTAAGAGACCACCTCTCGGAGCGACCAATTTTTATTGGAACGGAACATGGTCGCTTTATGTAGGTTTTACTGTAGTTGTTTTTCTGACAGCTCGTTGATGGTATACAGATTCACATTAAAACATATTGTTGCTAACATCTTTCATAGTTAAAGCCCAACTCGGCTGTGGGCTTGATTACGGAAGATTGCAAAAATTATTTTGTTCACACCTAAGATTTTTGGTTAATCTTCCATAATCATGCTGCACACTAATTGACGTACTTTAGCGAATATGGTTTAGCGGAAGAGGTAATTTTTGGCTATTTAATGATAGCCGCATTTACTTTAAATCACATTTGCCCACAGTATTGCACCCTTCAGTGCACCTTTTTCCCTTGGAGTGCAATATAATTAAAATTTGCTGATTTTTTTGAAGACGGCGATGCCCTAACCTATTATTTTAGCTTTGCTCCCTTTCTTCTTCTCCTCCATTTCTGTTCAGGAGTATTTGCGATATTTAAAGCTCTTTTTTTAAGATTTCTAAACATTTATTAACGATCTGTTTTGAAATTTGATAATTACATTTTATTACATACGGCAGAAAACCTATCAAAATCAACACGGTAGCAGCCTAGTTTGGGCTTGTTTGCATACTTTTGTTGTCGTTCGTCAATATACAAATAGCACTGATTTGGATGCCATGTACTTTAGTGTAAAATATTACGGAAGGACTATATCCTGTTACAGTCAAGTCAGGACTTTGGGCGGATGTGTAATCCAAACATTAAATTCCCCTTTTTAGTCTTTCGTAACGGAAAGCAGCGTCACTCATTATTTTCACAATCCTAAAATTTCAAATCTCCTGCTCCAAAAAGTAAACGTATAGTCTATTTTTTTCAGGGGGATGGAGGAGGAAGAAGAAACAAGGATACACGCACTTCACAAAAGATCCAATGATATGCGTTAATTGAATATGCGGGGGCAGAACGAAACTTTCCTATTTATAGGATGTAGCGCGTTATAACAGGTTTTGATTTGTGACCACAAAATTACGAGGAGTGATCTGAAAGCTATAATCTAATAGGCCGGGAGCCGGCAGCACAGACAATCACCTCATCGAGTTCACGGCTGAAGTTTCAGAATTAGTTAAAACTGGATTCGCATATTAAAACGCAATTGGTCTGCCAAGTCATACCTTGGTGGAAAACACCTGAAAACCGGATTTTAACGGTTGGCTCGTAGGTTTGCCATTGCATTTTCCTGCTTCCAGTCCGCCATGTTTTCATACCTTTGGGTGCAGGAAAATACAATCGTAAACCCACGACTCAACCATTAAAGTCAGGTATTTCAAGTATTTTCCACCAAGATATGACTTGGCAGACCGATTGCGTTTTAATATGCTAATCGAGTTTTGACTAATTCTGGAATTTCAGCCATGAACTCGATGAGGTGATTATCTGTACTGCCGGTTCCCGGTCTATAATACTGAATGCTTACCATTTGTGCAAATTGGGCCTACCCAAGCTCCATTGATGCAGCGTATTTTACAGGGTGTTGTTTGGGGTTCTGGTCCCACTTGGCCTTCAAACTGTATTTCACGAACATCGTCATCAAAATCGTGATCAACAAGGCTGCCATTCACGAAAACGTCAGGCGGGGAGCAACGAGTATCAGGAGCACCTGTTTGTAAAGAAGGCAAAAAAAAAAGTTTATATATCCTACCTTTAAAGGGGGCAATAATACTCTTCTAGCATAACTTTATGTTTTAGTTGCCAAAGCCAAAACTTTTAGGCCAAAAAGAAGCTTGGTGTTTTTATTGTGAATTTCGTAATTTTTTATATTGATAAATTTCAGTAAGTTTATTGTTAATTTTTTTAAGTTCTATGATCACTGTTACAAGATACAGGAGAAAAAAGCATAGGCGTTTACATAAGTAGCGCTTTTCAAATAATCACCGTATGGACAAACGGAAGAACCCTCTCTGAGTAAGTATATAGGCCGGGTTAGGTTTTGTTTGTTAGGGACGCTATGGTCATCTTTTGCTCACAAGGCCGGGACTTGCGTTTAAAGTGAAATCCAATCCACTACAAAAATCCATCATAAGCTGGTATTTGAACTCATCCAGTACAAACTTGTGCAGTAGCCAGCGCGCTAATCACTAAACAAACAGGTGGGCAGACTAGATCACGAATCCCAAACTGTGCGCCACTATTTTCTGGGGCTTCGTGAAAATCTAATGCAAAAGTCTCAAAATATACTGTTTTAACTAAAATATCCCATAAAATGACATGATATCGAACTGCTGATCTTAAATCATCGCTCAACATCCTAAGACTAATGAAAATGAAACATTGGAGCCATTACCAAATATTAGCATACTTCTTTGAGATCTTTAACGCTCTGAGCATCTGAGGACCTTCCAGCATTTTCATAAAAATGTTTGTAAAACTAATGTTAATTTAAATTTTCTTTCCCTGTTTGTTTCTAAAATACGCTTCATATGCCTTTATTTTACAGATACCTCAAATTACAATTCTGTTAAAAATACTTTTGTCTACAACTGATTTAAGTTGTTTTAGCGAAATAGAAAAATACGGGCAAACCACTTAGAGCATTGAAAAAATTAAATGCATTAAATGTCTCCTTGCAGAAAGTCAACATGTACACAATGAAATTGTTAAACTAAATATAAGCTTTTAGAAAAAATACATAAAAATATAGCTGTAATAAATAGTGAGTGAAGATGGCGACAAAACTTCTTCATCTTGTTGCAGCTGCTTGTAATCATTAAAGAAAAATCATTTATGCATTAATACCCTGAAATATTATTACCTTACCACAGTGGAAGAATTTTAAAAAACATGTTTGGTCATGTTTAGTTTAGATCCATAACCAGAAATTATTTGGGAAAATCATCTCTGGTGCAGAGCAGAGAAAAATTGTCGAAGGCAGATTTTACAACTGAATGTTTGAAAACGAAATGGCTCTGCTATCTGTTGCTGAATTTCACAAGAATTATGGAATTTTATACGAAATTTAATTACGATACAGGAAAAATAACATATGCATGAAAAATAACATATGCATGGTTTTCTGGGGGTCTTTTTTCAGTACAACCTCACATGAGGTTGCCATGTATGAGAGGATTAAACTGAAGTAGTGGAATGCATCCACATGGTTTGAATCAAAGCTTGTTTAAGCTACATTATGACCTTTTAATATATCAGCTCAGCAGAAAAGTAAGAATGCATAAAAAGTTACTAAACATTTAAACTATTTATGCACAAAGTTAAATAAACACTGTAATCATAAAAGTAATTAAAACTAGTAAATCTGCAGATCAGGAGCCTCAACGTCAGCTCTACAATTCATTGTGTTTAGCACCCTTTGAGTAATATTAATCTTTCTACAAAAAACGAAATTTAAAGTTTTGAAATTACATAAACATTTATAAAACGAAAATATATTTCGAAGGTTTCTGACATTAGAAGCGTTAAATTAAACCCCTTGTTATGTAATGGTATTCTGAAAATCGCATGAGTTACTTATTCTGGTAATTTTTTAGATAATAAAGTAGATTTCTTCAGGGGGGCAGAGCCCCCCTGAACCCCTTCGTAGTGTAATTTAATTTACATTTGTAATTATCAATTGTGTTAATGTCCTTTAGTAAATTCTACCAATAGACGGAAACGTAAATGAATTCTTTTCTACAGCCCTGTATATTACGTGAAGATTTTTACGCGTCGTCTATAACATTTAAATTTAATGCAGACAAAATACCCTCTTAAAACTGCTCATATCACATTTCCGGGGATTAGTATGCAGAGTGTGCACCATATATCCAGTTTCTGCGGAGTCCTGCATATGGTTCTATTTAAATTCTGCAAACATTTGTTAGTATACTAAATGTAATTGGGCTGGGAAATACATAACTCAAATTTAAAAAAAAAAAAAAACACACACTGAAGCAATTCGCGCTCATTTTCATTTATACTTACGAATTCATTTGTGTATCCCTGTACATGGTCTATACAATATTTAAGCACTACTTATTAAGCACAAATTTACTTAACGTTAAAACGCACACCATAATCGAAAATGCTCTTCAGCAAACATCCCTAATAGACCAGAACTGTATCCGAAATTTTTTATGTGACCCTATAAATGAATGATAAATACGATACAAATCATATTCAAGCTTCTTGTAGTCAACCACAGTAATGTAATTTAATTTCATAATGTTTGAATTAGTGCAACACAATTAACACACTGACGACAGGCAATTTAATTAAATCTGGGTTTAAAAACAGTAGAAGCTCCTCCCTCTTCTGAAAGTGTCTCGGAAATTGGTTTCTGAGATATGTTTTTCATGTTTATGCAGCAGTAAATATCTTTCAATGTACGGATGTAATATATAATGTCTTACAATCTATAAAAAATATGGACAACACAATATAAATGTCTTTTCTGTAAGGTAGAAGTCACTCCCTTAGCCAATGATGTATTCTGAATAAAAACGAGAATTCTCGTTTCCCGTCGCTAATGTGTTAAAATAAGCTGTGAGGAGTTAGTTTTTTCCCCCGTAGACCACATTTTAATCGACCATTTTTGTGTGACCCTGAAAAAAACATATGCTTTGCACCCCATATACTACAAAAATGTTTCAAAAATACATATCAATTTTATTATTTTGTAACAGAGTAACATCATTAAAAAACGCCACAAAAGGATTTTCTTCAAAGATTGTAATATTATGAATACTTTTGAGTTCCCTGTACGCATGCTGTAAGTGCTACACATAACATATTTTATAGTAACCAGGTTCTAGTGCACCTTAATAAAGTATATAAATTTCATTACGTTTAAAATTGTGTAACATTATTAAAATACACCGCAGACGATTTTTCCCAAAGACTATAATGTAACGGAATAGTTTTGAGTGCCCCTGTAATTAAGCTATGAATGCTACACTCTTCATTTTTAATACCAAACATACTTTGGCAAACCTCAATAACGTATATCAATTACATGTAATCCCGACTATATTTACGCGAGTTAGAGCACGTAGAGAAACACGGCAATCGACAGATAGAAAAACTGAAGTCATAAATACTTTTCATCCATGTTGGAAAGTGTTAAAAAGGATTTACATGCCTTTAACTGTACTTTTTTTTCATTTATAGCATGGTTAAACATTAGTTTAAACATCCTAATCCATGCGATAGCAATAACATATTAAAAGCCCCCCAAAATATGCATATCTGGAGATCTATAAATCTACTGGAAAATAATTCATTATCGTGCCCACTGTTGATTGCATAAATTGCATCGATTTGGCGCGATAAAATATTTTTTGTGATAGCCTTTTAATAGTACCTGCAACAAAATTAACGTAATTTACTAACTTCATTCATATTTGACGCAATGATAGGCTACGAATAACAGTCGCTAGGCAACGAAGAAAAGGAAAAAAAAAGAAATATGTATCATATAAAACAAGAAAATTAATTTAAAAATTCTTTATATTATTGGAATACATGTATAAATGTCCTCAAAACATTATACACGTAAATAAAATAATCTGATAGATATATTGATAAAACTTCAATATAATAGGAATAATTTAAAACCCTTATTTGGAATTTTAGTATCCATAATTTGACATTTAAATCCATTAATTAAACGTGCCATTTTCTTTCAACAAATGGAAATTTGAAAATCGTCTGACTTGCCGTAGAAAAGCATTATAAAGAAAAATAAAATCTTCCATATTTTCCGAACGAATGAACCAAATTTAACCAAAAACTATACAGCTACGTCCGGGTATCTCACAAATATGCCCAATTAATTTCGAGCTGATCGGGTGCTTTTTGCGGCAGTTATCGCGGAACAGACAGACAGACAGACAGACAGACAAACGGAAATCAAAACTTTTCGTGTCTCCACAGTAAGCCTTCACTGACGTTTCGGCAAAAATAAGTGAGTATAGCTCTCTAAAAAATTCTGAATTTCTTTATAACACAACTCGTCTGGAAATGCACCATTTTTTTAAATAGTTGTTGATGCAGTTGTTGTCCATAATTTTTATGAATTTAAGGGAAAAGTAAGGAAAATCCGCGTTTTAACCCATTTATGCCTAGCGTTCCATTTTTGCGACGTTTCGAATTTTAAAACATTTTTGTAATTTTCTTTTTCTTTACAATATGAAAATTGTATGAAGTAATTGTCTATAAATGTATGTATTACCGAGAGATGACAGCATAAGATTGATATTTATTTGCTTAAATGAGGGCCTTTTTTCGATGTTTATAGATTTTTTATTTTTCAAGATAGCGAAATATAAAAGTAAGTTTATTTGTATTTTTTGTATCAAGGATCCAAATAAATAAGTCATAATCTTATCTTGAAGACTTCTTTGAAATAAGTATTTTTTTAAATTGCGAAATTATGTGTTTAAGCCTATGTTTTATGCATGTTTGTCACGCACAAAATATAGAGCGCTAGGCGCAAATGGTTACATATTTCTATTAGCCATTTAGGGGACAGTTATTTTTATAAAGTCCTTTTCAAGAAGATTTTGAAATAAATTATTTTTTAGCCTCAAATACGATTATTCTTTATTAATAATACTTATAATTTTATTAGTCTCTGTAAAGAAATAAATATAGTTTTTTAATAGTTCATAGAAGTACTAATTATAGTATATAATATATAATTTAAAAGCTTAATTTATATAAATTTAGACAAAACATATACTTATGCATTTTTCCACACATGGATATTCCTATATTTAGTACGTTTACATTTTATCAAATAAATACAAAAATATTTTAGCGTAATTTTTTTTAGTATTTTTCCAGTTCATTTTGCAACATTGAAAGTGATTTTACCAACAAATTTTAGAAAACAAAAATTCAGGCATAAATGGGTAAAATTAATAATGTCAATTTGATCCTGCTTTCATTCCCCATTATTTCGAAAGACAATTTAATGCATTAAAAATGGTACAAGACAGACTTCAAACAGAACATCTAGCAATAAACCTATCCAGATCATTTTACTCATATTTCGTGTGACATTGACAAGCATAATTATAATCCCGGTGTAGAAAATAAAGAAATACATTCATAATTAAATTCATTATAAATAACTATAGCAGCTTAACCCTAATAATTCGTTAAGAGTCAATTAGCTTAGAATACACACCAGTTGGCAAAACTCCGTATGGTCCAAATGTCAAGTCATCATATCCTGGACTTGTGAGGAAAGATCTTGATGGTTTAGGTGTCGTTCGAGTTTTCTTCGGAAGTTCTGGAAAGAAAGGCGAAGTAAAATCGAATGAAATTCTCATACAAAAATAATGCCAATATACATATATAAATTATGGGAATTTATATTCAAATGTCAGGAGATTTGTTTTCAATAACGAAAAAGGAGGTTTAAATTTTATAAACTGAGTTGTTGTCGATCCTTGTTAAACTTTACATTTTTATAAAGGCTTATATTAGTTATTTTGGAGATGAACAACTACCGCAGTTAAAATCTCCATTCTTTGATGTTAAGTTTTTATGCTTTATATTAACTTTAGATTGAAACGTAGAGATTATATCACTGCCAATTTTCCGGTATAGGAACCTTGACGACGATTTTTTTTTTTTTTTTTTGATTAAAAGAAAAGCTTGCTGCGATTCAGGCTTCAGAAAGTGAGATCTGTTGCGAAATGATATACAGCTATGAAAACAAATCGGATGCGTGCTTGTATTTATATAAATGTAAACAATATATACATATATACAGGGTGGTTCAAAAAGTCATGTCCAAACGGCACGTAAGAGTATGTCAGGTCATGAGGAGTAAGAATTACATAGGGACTGGGGGTCGATCATGACGGTTCAATTGCATCGTGACCGTGACGTAAAGAAAAGATAACAAAGGGTGTAAAAAGACCTTTAAGCTGCGTACGCACCATCCTTCTAACTGTTATCAGTGTCGGCTTCGTTTTTTGTGGCCACGCGGTGTCTTTGATTTCTAACGACTTTAGCAGAAAAGAGACTGATGTCCGGCAAAAGAGTAACCTTTTCTTCAAGTGGAGTCGAGCTCCTTATCTCCTGACCCATTGTTGATTCCCCTCATTCTTTTGTAAATAAACTGCAGATGGGTTCAGAATAAAAGATTTTCCAAGAAAACTAGAGAAGTAGGTAAAATACGCGTGCGTACGCAGCCTTATTTTACAAAAAATTTAATCAGAGTACAAAATACAAATGAAAAACGTTACAACTCATAAATAGTGCTCAAAATCTGCCCCATTAGCCGTGATGCATGTTTGACATCGGTGCCGCATGGAATTGCGAGCACGTTCCAATTGGCCAGGAGTCTCCCGGGCACGTGCCGCCGCTTCAGCGATCCGTGCTACGAGGTCCATGGCCGATGGAACGGTTGTCTCGTACACCAGAGACTTAAGATATCCCCAGAGGTAGAAATCCATGGAGTTTAAGTCCGGGGATCGCGGTGCCCACGGTACCTGTGATTCCATGCGATGCTGATGTGAAGCATGCATCACGGCTAATCAGGGTTAGGGAAAACCCGGGTTTTTTCGAAAAAACCCAGCCCACTGGGCCCACTAGTCTAAAACCAGGGTTTTTTCGGGTTTTTCTGAAAATAAACCCGGTTTTTTTCGGGCTTTTGAGTTTTTTTGGAGAACACTTTAAACTTCTAATTTTCATATACATAATGCATAAATTCTCGATTTATCAGTGAAACCTGGGCATAATTTTGCATTAATTATGAATTATCAAAAAATATATAAAAAGAAAAAAAAATCAAATTAATTTAAAAGGTACATCTGTATCTCATGGTACTAGTTTGCTGTACTAAGGATAACCACAACTGGATTTCCTTATATAATTCTTACCTTAAGTTAAACATGCTGAGTTTATATAGTTTTTTTCATTCACTTCAAATCAGAAATCAGACTTTTAAGAAATGGGATTGAGTAATAATATATTTGAAAATTTTAGCAAAATTTGCTACATATATATTGCAATAGTATTAAATGTTAAATTATATTGCCATGGAAGTCGGTGTCAGTGATATTTGTAAATTTAGATTGCAAATGGCGATACACTTATTACTAGCTTTGCTGTCTTATCAACTCCAAAATGTTTACGTAACTCGCTCCAAACCAGATTAAATTCAGAAAAGCATTGTTCGATTGAAGCAGAGGTAGCTGGTACTGCATGTAAAGAAAAGAAATACTAACGAAACCCAGGAGGAAACTTATCTGTTTCACTCTTTTTTTGCCATAGGGTCAATCCATTTCAAGTGGTCCAGAAAATCATCAATTCGTTGCCTGACCATTTTTAAAAAATCTGAAATTTTTGTACAACAACCCTAGCATGATGGAAGTTCAAAATGACCATTATTTTAACTTTATTAATTTTTGTTTGTGCATGGCGGCTATCTTTGTTTCATCGTCTGCAGCAATTTTCTCACAAGAAGGGTTTACGGAATTGTAAATAATTCATCGTTTATTTATCCAATTCAACTGCGGATTAAAGCAATTTGTACAGAATACTTTGGGCTAAAAATTTGGTAATGGAGTAGTTCCGAAACTAACTCCTTATTGGTAAAATTTAAGCATAAAGCTTCAGTTTTTCCAAAATTTGTCCGTTTACAAGAGGAAATTTTTCTAGCAAGGAATACTGTCAACATGACATATTTTTTTTACAAATAGGCCGAAAGTACTTGTACTCACACGCCGAGTTCCAGATCTGGGACTTGCTTTCTCTTCGCTAAAAAAAATCCCAAATTTTTCAAAAATGTCAAAAATCGCACTTTTCAGGGTTTGATATCTCTGGTGGGGCACGAGATAAAAATCTGAATTTTTTTTTATAAGAGTATTGTATGGTAGTGTCATGCACAAGAAATTTCAGGATGGAGATTTGACTACAAGCTGAGATATGGCAAGGGCAACATGTCAAAACAATTCTGCCAAACTATTGTTTCGTTGTAGTCACAGCTAAGTATTTATCTCAGAGTGTCATTTAAATTTATGTTTTTGATTATCTTTAAATAATTGTAACTGAAAATAAAGCCCTTTGCAAAGCTTAGCAATTAATTAAAAAAATAATTATGCCTAAGGCCATAAATTTTGTATGGTTTCAGTAATTTTTGTTGTAAGTAATTTTAGTAACTAAAAGAAACCTCAGCACTTTTACATAAAAAAAAAAAAAATATTTTTATACAAGACCTGAGACAAAAACAACATAGGGGAAAAGAAAAGCTGTTGATGTTGTCATACTTGTTGAGACATGATCAAACGTGTCAAAACACATTCTTGCTTGTTGGTTCAAAAACCACAATTTTGATCTTTCTCAAAATTTTATTTGTAGGAACCAAGTCTTGTCATCTCTTGATAACTTGATTGAAGATCTTGGTCCTGCTGCCTCATAGAAATATATTTTGAAATCACTATGTGCAAGTCTCAATTCATTAATAATTCCTAGCTTACTTCTTATGCAAAAATGTGATTTTTCTGCAGTATAAAGTTTGAAAAGGCTTTGAGTATCTTTACTTTCTGAAAATTACTTGAAGCTGATGCATGGTAACATCGCATAATGTTTCATTTACAGGAACATACTTATGGTAGGAACAAGTTTCAGGGACTGGCAAGCAGCATTAAAATTGTGTTTTTTAAAACCAACAAACAGGAATGTGTTTTGTCACGTTTGATCATGTCTCAACAAGTATGCCAATATTAACAGCTTTTCTCTTTTCCTATTCTGTTTTTGTCTCAGGTCTTGTGTATATATATATATATATATATATATATTTATTTATTTATTTATGTAAATGTGCTGAGGTTTCTTTTAGTTACTAAAATTACAACAAAAGTTACTGCAACCATAAAAAATGTAGGCCTTAGGCATAATTATTTTTAAAATTAATTGCAAAAGGCTTTATTTTCTGTTACTATTATTTAAAAATAGTCTAAAAAATAAATTTAAATGATACTCTGAGATAAATACTTAGCTATGACTAGAACAAAACAATAGTTTGGCTGTATTGTTTTGACATGTTACCCTTGCCATAATTCAGCTTGTAGTCAAATCTCCATTCTGAAATTTCTTGTGCATAACACTACCCCATACAATACTCTTATTAAAAAAAAATCAGATTTTTATCTCGTGCCCCACCAGAGATATCAAAGCCTGAAAAGTGCGATTTTTGTCATTTTTGGAAAATTTGGGATTTTTTTTAGCGAAGAGAAAGCAAGTCCCAGATCTGGAACTCGGCGTGTGAGTACAAGTGGCCTATTTGTAAAAAAAAATATGTCATGCTGACAGTTTTCCTTGCTAGAAAAATTTCCTCTTGTAAACGGACAAATTTTGGAAAAAAACTGAAACTTTATGCTTAAATTTTACCAATAAGCAGTTAGTTTCGGAAACTACTCCATTACCAGATTTTTAGCCCAATGTATTCTGTATAAATTGCTTTAATCCGCACTTGAATTGGATAAATAAACGATGAATTATTTAAAATTCCGTAAACCCTTCTTGTGAGAAAATTGTTGCAGACGATGAAACAAAGATGGCCGCCATGCACAAACAAAAATTAATAAAATTAAAATAATAGTCATTTTGAACTTCCATCATGTTAGGGTTGTTTTACAAAAAATTTCAGATTTTTAAAAAATGGTCGAGCAACCAGTGCTGGACCACTTGAAATGGATTGACCCTCCTATATAACACTTTCAGTGAACATTGAAGAAGGATAATAGTAAATGGGATGATTAATCTTAAAAGCTATAACAATGCAAACAATCAGGATGGCGTTCAAATGACATCTTTTTACGTACATTAAGATTTAAAGCATTTGGACACATTACAGGCATGAAAATCTTCCTTCTTTACAGCTTATTCCTTTTTTGGTCATTTTATCTCTGCTTAGAAATTCCTTTAAATCTGGTTCTTTTGAAATATAATTAAATTGCACTTGTCTTTGCATTCTTATACCTTAGATTAAATAATGATATAGTTGTGAAAGCACAAGAAAATTTGAAAAAACCCACAATGGGTTTTCTTCAGTTGGGCATGCCCGAAAAAACCTGGGCTGGGCCCACTTGGTCAAACCCTGTCTAACAGCCACTGACTACTAACCCAATTTTTCAGTTTTCACCTATTCTCATACCTTAGATCAAATAATGCTACAGTTGTGAAAACATGAGAAAATTTGAAAAAAATCCACAATGGGTTTTTTCAAGTGGGCACGCCCGAAAAAACCCGGGCGGGTTTTTTCGGGCGGGCCGACTTGGGCAAACCCTGCGGCTAATGGGGCACATTTTGAGCACTTGTTATGAATTATAAAATTTTTTATTTGCATTTTGTACTTCGATTAAGTTTATTGTAAATTAAAGGTCATTTTACACCATTTGTTATCTTTTCTTTTCGTCACGGTTACGGTGCAATTGCACCGTCACGATCGCGTTTCCGACCCCCAGTTCCTATGTAATTTTTGCTCCTCATGGCCTGACACACCCACATGTGCCGTTTGGACATGACCTTTTGAACCAACCTGTATATAACTTCCATATATGTTTAATCTGTATAATATTAATTTTTGATTTGAAATATTTATGTTCTTTTTGTTATAATACATTTGATATAAATATAATGTTTGATTTTGATGGTATTGTTTAGATATCTCTTAATATTTATTAAATAATTCCTACTGTCTACTATTTTATTATTTAAAATCTAATCCATAATTGGCCATTTATAGTTATTTAAAAGTAATTTATAATACACTCTAGATAGCTACTTCTAATTCCAAATTAGTTCATAGATGGCAGTGTTGTAGCTAAATTTTGAACATGGTGTTGGTAGATTTCAATGTGTTAGATTTGAAAAATAAATTATTCAATTTATTCCTTTTTCTTTAATTATTCACATGGGTTGTAATATTTTATAATTGAACCTGTTTATACTTATTTCATGATTGTTCCAATATAAAGTTATTTTATTTATTTATTTTTGTACTTATTTGCAATTGGTTGAATTAACTGTAAACTGTAACTTTGCTATGATTCCATGTGCTTCTCTTCTCAGTTTTAAAGTGGGAAGCCTCTCTGTTCATCATTTTTGTATGGAATTGGTTGGTAAATGTTTTTTATGTCAGTTTTCTATTAATAAAAAAGAAATTCATTATATTTCATGGAATTTAATAGTTTTGTTTTGTTTTTGTTATTTTTATTGATTTTGATTTACTTGTAAATCTGGTATCACAGTTGATTGGGCAATTTGAGAAATAGCTCTTTAAAAATGTAATGCACGCTTTTCTCAATTAGAAATCAATTGTGTTTTACTTATATTTCTGGAATATTCCCCCTGATGAAAAATTCCACAATATAAGTGTTATTCATATTCTTGCTATTCATGATACTTTGCATTCCTTTCGCAAATTTTTCCTCTAACAAATGTTGCTCCGCCACTTTTTGAAACTAAATTTTTTCACTTTTGTTTTTATTCAACTATTTTATAGGATTTACGATATTATAATATTAAACTGTTTTGGTTTTTCAATATTTTGAGATTTCTTTGTGAGTTCTGTATGCCGGCTAGCTTTACTTTAATTTTTTTAAAATGATTAATGTATTATATTATTACATGCCATCTTCATTAAGAATTCTGGTTAACATCGTTATAGGAACTTGTAAGATTAATTTTGATTCAAAGGCATTTTGGTATATATATATATATATATATATATATGATCGTATCACACTGATTGTATGATTGTATACAAATATATATACATATATATATATTACAGTTTTTTACAACTTATACAGCGTTTTAGAAAGTACCGGGTGATCCAGAAGTTCTGGGAGTTTTAAAACATTAATAATTAGAAAACTATATACGATAGAAAGGTGCGGTTTTCACATATATGCTCAGAACCGTGTGGGATTTTTGTTTATAATGAAAAAAATTTAGATAAATAGTTAACATTTTTAGTAACTGGTGGCGCTGTTGTACAACATCGAACTTATCTATACCATGTATTATATAAGCAGATGAGTTCATTGTGCAATATCTTTCCTAAGATATTGCTCAGATTTCGCTTTAAGGGTCACTTATGTTCAAACGCTTTTTCGAAGGTTAAAGAAATTCCATTTAAAAGGAATTTTGATACAAAATTTGATGCGTAACTGCTACGTTTAGACATGCTTTCTTTGCGTGACAAAGCTTTGTTAGTTAAGCTGTTTTAGAAAAAGGAGGAATCGGCAAGTTTAGCTTTGCGTTCTTTTTGTACAATGCGTGGAGTTAAAACTGGAATAGGACCGATGACCGTTACAAATCTGAAGGCTATGAAAACAAGTTGGAAATTGCTCGTCCAAACGTGGCAAATGAGGTGCGTTCGTACTATAACTAGTTTTATAAAAATATTTTGACCGCATATTGTACTGAATGTATATTTTAGTGCACTTCATAAGTGCATATCCATTTCATTCTGTTTCATTCCATTTCATCAGGCTGTAACATCATTAAAATGCACTTAAAATATTTTTTTTACCCTTGAAACATTTTTTTTTTTTTTTTGCCCGTCATGTAACGGAAAACTTTTGACTGTCCCTGTCATTAAACTATACATTCGATTTTCATAAAATTTGAAATGACTCGACAAAATTTTACAACAATTATATATTTAAAATTTCACACCATTCGGAAGGCTGTAACATCATTAAAATGCACTTGTAATAATTTATTCCCATTGGTCGTATTGTAACAGGAAACTTTTGACTGTCCCTGTAATTAAACTATATATCCGATTTTCATAAAATTTGAAATGACTCAACAAAATTTTGCAGCAATTATATATTTAAAATTTCAGACCATTCGGTTGGGTAGTTTTTGCTCTGTTATATGCGGATGGACAGACGTACAGACCTACTAAACGACAAATAATATGCGGAAGACGGACGGACTGAACGACGACTATAGGTGCTACGTATTTATATAATTACGAACACACCTAAAAACGGTTTGAGGAAGCGGGCTTATTGGAAGATCGTCAAAGAAGCAGGAGACCCCAAACGTCTGCTACGGCCGTGAACGAGGTAGAATTCGATGCCGATGCTCAGTCGACATCGTCAGCACATGGTAAATGCAGTGCACGTGCAATTAGACGACGAGCTGGAATTTTTTTATGAAAGTATATGACGATCTCAAAGGATCATTCTGAAGAGATGTCTGTATGAAATTCAGCATGTGCACTGTTGTGGCGATCTAGGCTCCTATAGCGGTACTACTTAACTACCACAAACATATAGTGTTTAATTGTGTGCAATTGGGGAATGGGGGGAATTATAATGTACAATATAAAGATATAGATAATAAACTTGTACAGGGAAGTCATAAGAGAGTGGGGAAACTCTATCACCCATTACCCAAAACCCCAGAGTAAATTAGGTCAACTACTCCTAATTACTCAACCTAAATGCTCATAGTGTTAATAGCTAATTAATAATAAAAATGAATTGTGATCGTTTGGTGCTGGCTAGCTTCTGAAATAATTATCTCCAAGAGGGCGGAAGACATTGGTCTCAACACGGCCCCGAATTGCGTTGTGAATATTTTTCGCCGAAGAAGTAGCGTTTAGACCATTTAAAAATTAAGTAAATAATACCAAAATTAAACATTAATAAATTTTACGAAATTAGAAATTGACTTGAACTAAAACTTAATATTAAAGTAACTTACATGACTCATGGTGAAAAATGACAGATCAAATTTTAACAATTAATAAAAGGTTTATTCACAAAATATATACAATTTTGGAATAATTAACGCAAGACACTCTTGCTCTACGTAATACATCAAAATCATTATTTTTGACTAAAATTAATTTTAAATTACTTATCATACAATTACTTAATTTACTGGATACCAATTGTGAAATAAAAATCCCTAAACAATAAAAATACATACACCTACAAAGGGAACAAAAGATAATAAAATTACAGTACCTTCCGTAAACATGTAACTCATCGTGGACCACACACCTCTCGGGTTCCGGCTTGGCACAATAAATCCTTAAATGAAAGTTTGGCACACACACTTCTCTTCACTCCCAGATCGGAGCCTGGCATTATAATTTTATATAGCTCTTAATCGAGCATACTGCAACGATCCCGCTATTTATCTAGCGGAACGGTCCAACTCAGGACATAACGGATTCTGCAAAATCCGCGTCGAACATACTGGAATTAATACGGGCTCAGGGAGTAACCGGGGGAAAATTACATCTCTGTAATAACTTAAACTCGTTGCATCGCAGCTTCTGAAGTATGTTCTAGCATCGCTGACTCTCAAGTCTCTAATCCATCTCTCACACTCTAGTATCTATATCGAGCCTCTTACTTAACCTCTTTTCGTAATAAAACTCCTGGACAATAGAGGGTCGGGCTTAACAACCCCTCCTTCAGTCAACAAGCAGTATCATTATTCCGTTCCAAAGACCATCCCGCAAAAGCATCTTATTCGATGCTATGAGGTTAATTGTGACTGCAAGGGCCCCACCCTCAAGGGGGCGCAAGGGAGAGGGCATACCGAATTACCCGCGTGTGTGGTCCCGTTCTATGAGTATCCATAAATCTCGTCATAAATATACTTTTGACTATAACGTCAATGTATTGTTCCGTAACCGACTCCTTGGCAACAACTCATAGATCCCCTTTAGAGATAGCTACCCAGCTGTTTACTTTTCAATCGTAAACAGCTCAATATATTACATGTATATACAATCATCTAATGCCTTTTCATACATAGTTTAATAACATAAAAATAATAATAATACTAATACTTCTGAAATAATAAATAATATACAGGTACATTAAAATACAATAAAATGGCTTTAATCCTGTTGCAAACACTAGTGTTGCCAACATGCACGAGCTAAAGTCAACTGATTTTGTAACACGTCAGGAATTTGCTAATTGGATTTTCATGAAAATCGAGAATTATGCAGACTGGATTTCGAATGTTTTGTGGACAGACGAAGCACACTTTTCAGTACGTGGAAGCGTGAACTTGCAAAATTGCCGCATATGGGCAAAAGAAAGCCCTCATGCATTGGTGGGAAAACCTCTCCATGACCTAAAAGTGGCAGTGTGGTGCGGCTTTTCAGCTTCTTTCATCTTTGTTCCTTTTTTCTTCGAGGAAATTTCCGGTGGTAGATTGCAAACAGTTTCCGTGACAGGTGACCGATATGCAGTGCTTTTAAAGGATAAAGTCATCCCTCACTTGCAACAGAGAGAAACGCTCAATTCCGTAACATTCATGCAGGATGGAGTACCTCCATACATCGCTTCTCCTGTCACGACAATCCTGAGGACAACATTTGGAGATGCATCTGTCCTGAGTAGCTCTTTTTCAGCACAAATAACCTCAAAAGTCTCCAGACTTTCAATTATGGGGCTACTTGAAGTCAAATGTATACAGAAATCGGCCTATGTCATTGACCCAGATGAAAGATGCTATATACCATTACATTTCAGAGATACACTCTGAACTGCTCTTCAATACTGTGCAGGTTGTTTTACATCGTCTCACGGTGGCACTTATAAGTGATGGACGTCATCCTGAAAAGTTGTAACCCTTGGACACTGATTCTCTCTTTTTAGTGAGCTGTATTATACCATAGCAAAACTACATTATCAATTTCAGCGCCACCTGTTGGCAAAAACTGTAACTAATATAAGATATTTTTTCATAAAAAATACAAATCCTACATTTTTGTAAGCATTTCTGAGCAAACCGTATGTTTCTATTGTATATAGTTTACTAATTATTAACATTTCAAAAGTCCCGGAACTTCTGTATCACCCGGTATTTTAAAATAAAAATATGTAGCAATTTTAATAGAAAAATACTTTTCTCACCTTGCCTTTAGCTTTAACAAAATCTTTCAGCAAAGTATCCCATTCAGTGTTTTCCTCATGTTACTTTCAGCTGACATTATTGCCAACGAATTTCAGAAGATGTTATTTAGTACCGACGAAGAAATACATTTTAGTCTTAAACACTCTAACAGCCCCCGTACTTAGTCAAAACTTTTTTTCTGCTCCATATTTTAAAATATTAAATATCCCAATTTTTACTTTGAAGCGCGTCATAATATCAGTGCGTGATACAATGCCTCCTTACCCTAAAACATCTTTTATATAAAATGTTATTGGAATGGAAAACTGTCAGTCATTTTTCACAACTGGAGAACAAAAAATATTCAAAATTTTCTCACGTACTTCTGAATTGATTGCTTTTAGCATACAGTTTATGGCTCTCGGAACACGAAATCTCAGATTATTAATACTCGAGCATAATGGATCTGAAGGATCTAGATTAGAAATGAAGACATTGTTTGAATTATATGTTAGCACTCAAAATAATCGATATTTTTAAAAAGTAAATTAATCTGTCTTATATAGTCTAAATGTGTGCAAATTCGAAATGGAAAACTTCTTTTCGCAGGAAAAGGTAAAATCCATTAAATTGCAAATAATACGTTAAATTACTAGCAGATAATGGCTCGAAATTTTGAAGAGACATTGATTGCTCTTTTCGAAATAGTTAATTTTCCGATATTAATTATTTCATTAATTTTCCGATATTAATTATTTCATTAATTTTTCGATATAGGCTATGATCAAGACAATCAATCAAATAATGATGGTTGATAAACAAACTGGCAACAGAAAAGCAAAATTAGTAAGCTGAAACACATTCGTTGTCTGTGGGAATTAGAAAGAAAATATAGATTAACCTGAAGTTTTTTTCCGTTGTCTTTATACAGAATATATAAACTCGATTTTTCACAGCTGTAAATTTAAAGTCTACTCTCACATTTAAAATCCCATTGATTCTCGTACGAACTACCTTTTTCCGTAGGGATTATTCCCCGAATTAAGGAAGTGTCAGATTTTGATAAATAACGATGCATACTGACATAGAAAATTCTCATTAAAAAAAAAAACGCTTTTTATGAAACGATTTTATGAAACGCTTAAAAACAGGGTTTGTAGAACGCTGACGGTAATGTAATTTTAGTATGTTGTTACAGTCACCTACAGCATTTTTCTTCTTGAAGAGGTAAAACATAGCATTTATAGTTATTGTACAGAGACGCACAAAAGAATTCAAATATACTACCGTCTATGAGCAGTATATACTTAAATTAAACAGTCCATATTAATATTTGAAAATTTTTCCACAGAGAAACATTCGCCTTGAATACAATATTTCAAATGAAAAACAAATTTCAAATTATTTTTGCTTAAAAGGCGCAAAGACCAACTTAGTGAAAAAGATTCCATGCCGGGAATCGAACCCGGGTCATCAGTATAGCGCACTGACGTTCTACCGCTAAACCACATTTGTTTTACACACAGTTTATTTTTCATTTGAAATATTAAACAGTCCATCCCAAAATTTTCCGGACTGGTTAAATTACCGGCCAAAATAAATGGCGCTGCGTGTCTGCAGGTGATGTCGAAAGCACGACTACACCTCGTCTTGTCAAGCGGTACAATTTCACGTTGCTATCTGTTGTGTGATGTTAAATACATACGATTTGTTGTAACAGTGTAACGTGATCGTGTCGGAGCTCCGGAATTATGTTAAAGGTGGTCCCCTTTAGGTGCAATTTCAACTTCGGGAACAGGAAATGGCCACAGGGGGATAAATCTGGGGAGTAAGGAGGATGGTTGAGCACGACGACCCCTTTAGAAGCCAGAAAATGACGACCCCTTTAGAAGCCAGAAAATCCCGCACAATGATCGAAGTGTGTGCTGGTGTGTTGGCGTGCAAAAAAGACCAACTGCTTTGCTGTCGGTACTGAGGACAAACTCTGCATACTCGGGCCATGAAACATTCAACGCTTTCAAATAGCAACGTCCAATAACAGTAGTACCTTCAAGAATGAACTCCATGTGAATGATTCGTTGTTCAACCTTCGTGAGCTGCGACATGATCACGTTACATTACACTTTACAACAAAGATGATACAGTTAGGCAGCCTAAGAGAGACTGCTCAGGGCCGGCTGAATCAGATAACAGATAGCAACGTGATATTGTACCGCTTACAAGACGACGTGCAAGTCCCACTTTCGACATCACCTGCGGACACGCAGCGAAATCTATTGGCCTTTAATTTAACCAGTCCGGGAAATTTTGGGACGAACTGTGAACATTTTATTGCCACTAGCAGGAATGACCGAGCTAAGCTCGGCCAAAATCAGCTTTGTGTTTATCTAGATATATTATTTCCGCTGAATCATTCTTGCTGTTTTAGGTACAATTAGCTTGACCCTAAGCCATAGTGGCCCAAAATGTCCCACTTATCGAATTTTCTTGAAAATGCGACCTAACCCAATGTTCTTCTCGAGCCCGAAGACGATTTACAAAATTTACAAAATTACAAAATACAAAATTTAGTGAAAATTGGTAGTCATTTTCTAGATAAAATTAGCTTGACCCACGTTAATCCAAAAATGACCTGCTAATCGAAATTTATCGAACATGTGACCTATTCAAATGGTCTTCACGTGCTGCGGAACGGTATAATAAAAAAATTGTCAAAATCGTTTGAAACTTTTTGAGATACAGTTAGCTTGACGCTGACCCATTATGACCCAAAATGACCCACTAATATAATTTCTTGAGTATGCGACCTAGACCAACGGTTTTATCGTTCCCAGAAATGGTATAATACAAAGTTTTGTGAAAATCGTTTCAGACGTTTTTTAGATACAGTTAGCTTGATCTTGATCCATTAGACCCAAAATGACCACTGATTGAATTTCTTGAACTTGTGACATAGCCCAATGGTCCTATGTCCGGAAACGGTATAATACAAAATTTTTTCTAATTGTTTCGAACCGATTTTTAGATACAATTAGCTTGATCCTGACCCATTGAAACCCAAAATGACCCACTAATCGAATTCATGAACATGCGACCTAGCCCAATGGTTTTCTTGAGCCCGAAAATGATAGAATACAAAATCGTTGGAACCGTTTTCTAGATAAAATTAGCTTGACCCACAGTGACCCAAAAATGACCCATCGAATTTTCTCGAACATGTGACTTAGCCCAATGGTCTTCTCGTAATCTAAAACTATAGAATATAGAGTTTAGTGAAAATCGTTAGAGCTGTTTTTTAGGTAAAATTAGCTTGACCCAAAATGACCCAGTAATTGAAATTTCCAGAGCATGCGATCTAACCCAATAGTCTTCTCGCACCCGAAAACGGTTGGATACAAAATTTACTAAAAATAGATTGAACCGTCTTCTAGATGAAATTAGCTTTACTCATAATGACCCAAAAATGACCCACTAATCGAATTTTCTTGAACATGTCACTTAGTTCAATGGTCTTCTCGTAATCCAAAATTGCAGAATATAGAGTTTAGTGGAAATCGTTAGAGCCGTTTTTTAGATAAAATAAGCTTGACCCGCAGTGACCCAAAAATGACCCACTAATTGAAATTTCTCGAAAATTTGACCTAGCCGTCTTCTCGTACCCGAAAACGGTTGGATACAAAATTTAGTCAGAATCAATTGAGCCGTTTTATAGATATAATTAATTTGACTCTGACCCATAATGACCCAAAATAACCCACTAATCGAATTTTCTCGAATATGTGACCCAGCCCAATGGTCTTTTCGTGTCCGAAAAAGGAAGGGTGCAAAATTTAGTCAAAATCGTTAGAGCCGTTTTTAAGATAAAATTCAAACACACGCACACAATTTTTGCTCGTATTATAGTACAAAATTATATTATTTGAATGTCTACGAAATTTATACTAAGGCTTACTGCAACATGTTCTGCATTGAAAATATAAGTAACACTTATAATTCTTTTACACAGCCTCACAAAAGAATCCGAATACACTACAACTACAGTCTATGGACGGTAACTCTCTATTAAATAAAAGAAGTAATTAATGCCACTACCGTAATTGAATTTATTCTTACCTTCTATACTTTCTCGGCTTATAATGAAGAACCATTGTACTTTGTATGAAAACTATTACTTTTATAGATAAACTAGGGGGATCTGCCCCCTGCAAGCTACGCTCGCCAACTCCCGTTCAGACACCGGAGAATCTAAAATCACGCTAATTTGATCGGGTTTTAAAAGATTAGAGAAGACTGAATTAAAATGAAAAAACCTATAGCGATCTCCCAGTAAACGGGTTTCCATTCAATTCCCTTTGATTGCGAAAATTTAAGGCCAAATCAGTTGCTGTTAAGACATTCAATTGTTGTTTTCGTGTTTGATTAAAGAAGACCAGTTAAACATTTGAAAGGAAGCTAAAATAAAATGAATTAAGTAAACAGAGTCTTTGCCGACCGGTACTTTTTAACAGCGTTATAAAACGATTGACATAATACAATTTACTACAATAACTACAATTTACTGTTTTAACCCCTTCAAGGGCGGTAGTTCATTTTTAGACCACTTAATTTTAATTCTTAAATGCCAAATTGGCACCAGAATATTGGAATGAAAAATTTCCTTTTATTAAGTAGGTGAACAAATTATAAATAAAAAGGAAAAAGGTCCACCATTGTTGTCGTGTGCATTTTTTTAAGCTCCTGATTTAAAGTTCTTTTTATCGGTAAATATCTGATCCAGTTCTGATTTTGTGGCATATTTCTTTTATATATGTTAATGTACTTATCTGATAAAATTTATGTTTAATTTTATAAACTATTTCTTTACTTAATTTAACTTTGATATTTTTCGTTTCTATCCGGCTCGCCGGTAGACACGCCATGTTTAAGTGACTTTTTGTTTTGCTATTTTCTTATATTAATTATTCATTTAACTGTTTAAACCCCTTCTGTAAAGAAGTATACTTACATTCTCTTTCTTATCGCTGTATTAGTTTTTTATGTACTGTATTTATTTAGCAATTATCTATTTTTCAAGTTTTTTGCTTATGGGCGGGTCACATTTCATCTACATTTGTTACGGTGGCCATTTTGTAGCTGTGTTGTGTTGAGTAGTTTGTGTGCTGTCTTTCAGTATTTATTTTTATCTGGTTACTTGTGTTTTGCGCGTTGTCTAGTTCTGTTACTGGTTTAGTTGTATCTCTCGCATCTTTGGAGTACCGTTTATAATTGTGGTTCTTTTTGGTTTATTTGCGATCACGTGTCAGGGTTGGAGCCTTTTAAATTTTTCATGGGCAATCTTGCTCTTGGTCTTATTGAGTATATAGTGTTTATGTTACTAATGGAGTTGTCATAGTTACGGTTGAATCGGTTGCAGTATTATTAGTTTAGTTGTTAAATTATTTTTGTATATATTGGTTACCTCGGTGATTTTGATTATTAGTAGTAATATTATTGGTCTAACTGTGCTGGTTTGTCTAACTGTGGCGTCCTTTGTTGGTAGGCCGGTTACTGAGCTGTGTCATTATCAGTTTGTGTCACATGAGTAGGGACTTTTTTGTATCTGTAGTATTGTGTGATTAATTGGCTGATTTCTAGTGGATATTCATTGGTGATTGGATTAGGCTGTCTACTTTGTCATTCGGTTGGATCAATAGGTTTGTTTCAGACCATTGGTCCGTACTACATAAGGTGAAAGTTTATTCTGACTGTTACCGGCCCTTGGTGGATCGTCGGTAGTTTGGTTTTCATAGGGTAGAGGGTCATTTGGTGTGTTTTGTCTTGGTTTTTCTTGTGTTTTAGAGTACTTTTGGTGCCTTTCGGAGTAATTATGGCTAATGATGATGTAGATAAATGGATCAAAGAGGTTGAGGGAAAGAAATTTATAACACTGGTAATAGATATGCATGCTAAGATTATGGATCTATTGGAATATAAAAGGTCAAAGGATCACAAAATTACGATGCCTTTAGTGGCAAATATAAAGAAGGCCATGGATTTTCTACTTAAACAATGTACCGAAATTAGTGAGGAGAGTAAAGTGATGAAAACAAGATTGGAGGACAGAGATGAATATACAAAGATGTTGAGTGACCTGGCGCAGAAGATCACAAGACCATCTATTGACTCGGTTGATGAGATGCCGGTCAAGGAAAAGGAGACACAACAGAAGAGAAGGGAGGAATTCTCTGTAATAATAACACCTAATACTGAGAATCAGGATATGGATGTGGTTAAGGATAAAGTTAAGGAAATTTGTAAAGGCAGAAGTGATCTCCCGACCCCTAATGACGTAATTGTTACAAAATCTAATCAAGTTATTCTGAAATATCGTAATAAAAAAGAAGTTGAGATAATGAAAGATTCGCTAACGGAGGCACAAGAAATCAAGAATATGGCAAAGGTAAATGTACCGGTTAGGCGAAGGGACAGAGTAT
This sequence comes from Maratus speciosus, assembly GCA_963932465.1. Taxonomy (NCBI): domain Eukaryota; kingdom Metazoa; phylum Arthropoda; class Arachnida; order Araneae; family Salticidae; genus Maratus; species Maratus speciosus. The sequence goes on from OZ010786.1 coordinate 154,234,466, forward strand.
TGATCCTAAGTGTGGACCCAAAGTTAGATGAGGAGGAGGTTGGGAGAGAGGTTGAGAGGCTTTTGCGGGGAATGGATGCAGATATATCTAGTGGCAGTTTTAAAGAAAGACTGTTGACTGCTCATCTTGAGGGTACTACACGTTCTCTTATTGAAGGATTTTTATATAAGTCGGATGCTGAAGTAAGAATAATAAGAAAAATACAAACGAAACAAGGAAAGAATAACTGGTTGTTAGATGTGGATGCCGACAGCAAACAGGCCCTCCTTGGACTCCGCCGCATCTGCATTGATTTTGAAAGATACCGCGTGGTTGAGTTTATCTCAATCACGCGTTGTTTCAAGTGTCAAAAATTTGGGCATATGGCAAATAAATGTAGTGAAGCAACCCATTGTGTAAAATGTGCCGGAGACCATGTGTTGAAAGACTGTAAATCGGAAAACTTATGTTGCGCCAATTGCTATTTCAACGATGCTGGTGGAGAATGTAGTCACAGGGCAGATAGTAGTGGTTGTCCAGTCCTCCTGAGTTATAGGGATGGACTATTGCCGAACCGTAGTTAAGGGCACGCTTGGTGGCCCCTCTGTTGGTAATTTGAATGTGTTGCAAATTAATCTTCACCACTGTAATGATGCAAATGAAGCTTTATTTAACTATGCTATTAATAATAACATTGATATAATTTTATGCCAGGATCCTTACATTCTTGATGGTACTGCCCCTGGTATTCCACCAGAATGGATTATCTTTTATTCTAACTCATTTAATGCAGCTGTCATTTTTACTAATAGGGAATATGCCACGATCAGTAATTTGGTATTAGATAATGCTGTGTTTGTATCTTTAAATGTAAATAATGATAAAATTTTCATTGGTTCGCAATATTCTCCCCCAAGCGGAAATATAGATAAAGACTTTGAAGATATTGGCGAACATTTCCAGAATTTTGACAAAGTACTATTAGCAGGGGACTTTAATGTTCCATTACTGGACTTGGGATATACTTATCAATCCGTGAGAACTGATGTGTTCCTGGAACATCTCTTGGAGAAAGATCTGCGGATTATAAATGATACTGATGCCGCTCATACATTTGTTCAAGGTTCGCTGAAGGGTAGACCCGATTTAACATTGGGAGGTCTCGAGATCTGTGGAAAGATTGAAAATTGGTATGTCGACGAAAAGAATTACTCATTCAGTGACCATAGATATATAAGATATTCTCTGGGTTACGTTGCCTCTAATAAGACGAATCAACGATACAAGACCAAAAATAAGAGTTTCAGAAAATTGAATGATAATATTAAGAAAAAGGAAGATTACTGGTTGAACGAACTCCTGAAAATTAAGAATACAGAAGACTTGGAAAAACATGTGAATCAATTCGTGGAAGAGGTGTCCGATATCACAAGGGGATGCTTTAGGAAAGGAAGTCTATCACATAAACCAACGGTGAAATGGTATTCAGAAGAGTTAAGGATCGAAAGAAACAGAGTTGCTGCCATGTATAGAAGGTGTGTTAAAAATCCGGAAGATATAGATATGAGAGAAACCTATAAGAAATATAAAAGGGAATACAATAGAAATGTGAAGAACGCTAAAAGAGAATCGTGGAAAATTTTTTGTCAGAAGACAAATCAATCGTTTGGAAATTTATACAAGTATATTTCTGGTAAGACGAAGAAATGTACAGACTTCATATTTACCAGATTAGAAGAATCACAACCCTTTGATACATATGATGATGTGGCAAGGACATTGATGGCAGAACACTTTGGTATTGACGAAGTTCCGGAGAATATTTATGAGTTTATCTCGGATAAGATCGAAGAAGATGGATTTATGGAGGTAACAACAAGAGAATTGAAATACGTAATGAGCAAACAAGAAAATAATAAGGCACCAGGCTGTGACGACTTAGATGCTTTGATAGTCAAAAATATTTGTAGAACCAATATGAATTATGTCAAGAAACTATTTGGAAAATGTCTGAAACATGGTCACTTCCCAGAGGCATGGAAATCTGGTAAGGTGATTTTCTTCCGTAAAAGGAACAAAGATGGTAGGTCTGCCAGGTCATACCGACCGATAACTTTGTTATGTATTTTTGGTAAGCTCCTTGAACGGTTAATTAAAATTAGGATTATGCCGAAGCTGGAAAAAGAAGAATTTTGGGATAATGGTCAACATGGATTCAGAGAAAGAAGGAGCACTATCACAGCTTTGGAAGATCTAAGAGAAAGAATTCGCATAAATCTGTATAATTATAAATATTTTGCAATGACGTCGGTTGATATACAGGCAGCATTTGATGCGGTGGATTGGCAGATATTGGCTATGTTGATAGATAGGTTACCAATAGCTCAATACTTAAAGAATGTTCTGAAAAATTATATATCACGTAGAAGAATAGGATTTAGTTTCACGTATGGAATTATCTGGTATATATTATTTAAAGGCTGTCCCCAGGGAAGTTGCCTTGGTCCACTTCTCTGGTTGATCGTTGCAGACTACCTATTGAAGAGATATAGATTAAGACATGGCGATATATTATCCTACGCTGACGATTTCGTAGTTTTTGCAGGTGCAGACACAAGAAAAGAATTAGAAGAAGAAATGAACAAACGCATAGCATGGTTTGCAGAGATCTGCGAGAATTTACATTTAACAATAAGCAAGGAAAAATGCGAAAGTATTTTATTTGGCAGGTATTTGTTAGAAAACAGGCATCCTATTTTCAAGATTGGAACATCATCGATATCTGTAAAAGACTCAGTTGTATACCTCGGTGTAACTATTGACAGTAAATTAAATTGGATTAGACACCTTGAGAAAGTAAGAGAGGGGGTGAGAAATTTTACTTCAAATATAAAGAAAACAGTGCAGAGGGATAGGGGATTACAAGCATCATATAGAAAGATTTGGTATAATTCTGTGATAGAAAAACAGATAACATATGGTGCGGAAATTTGGTTTCCAGATTTGAAAGTGGATGCACTTAATAAATTAAGATCATGCCAGAGGCTTGGATTATTATCAATTATCACTTCATATAAAACAGTCTCTACGGACGCTTTGTGTGTATTGGCTGGTGTTGCTCCATTACACATTTCACTCAAACATTCTGTGGTGAAATATAGAACTATTCATGGGAATGCAAGTATCATAGAGAATGGAACAGAGATCAAGAAAGATAATATTATGATCAACTTGGTGACAATGGACTACCCAGATTATGGAGCTCTCAGTAACATTCATATCACAGATAAGGATAGTCGTGAAAATCAGGGAATTAACATGCCATTGATATATACAGATGGGTCAAAAATGGCCAGTGGAGTAGGCGCCGCATACACAATTTTTGTAAATGGTGAATGTATCTTGGATTATAAGATATCTTTAAATATTTTAAATAGCATATATCAAGCTGAACTGACTGCGATAAAGTATGCAGTAGATTGGGTAATAAACTCGAATTATAACAGTGCTGTCATTTTTACTGACAATAGAGCATCAACTTTGGTTATACAGAGAAACTTTCCTGCAAACGCCATAGTTAAAGAAATCTATGATAATATGAAAAGTCATCCGGAAAAAATGGTCACTATTGGATGGACCAGAGCACACGTTGGAAACGTGGGGAATGAAAGAGCAGATCGTTTGGCGAAAGAGGCAACAGATTCATCAATGGCTGACATAACTACTGACGTATTATTTCCAATTTCTTTAGTTAAGAGAATCTGTAGTGAGAATACCATTAGACAATGGCAGGAAGAATGGACATCAAGTACCAAGGGTAGAGACACCTATAAGGTAATCAGGAAAGTAGATACCGATTATGTGTGTACGAGTCAAGTTATGCAGTATTTTATAACAGCACATGGTAGTTTCCCAGAGTTCCTTTTTAGGATTGGAAAGAGAAGAAATGCACTTTGTGACTGTGGCACAGTGGGTAATGTACTGCATTATTTGTATGGACGCTGTCCTTTTGTCCCACATTTCTTCAACTTTGACAACTCGTTAAGCATCAGGCAAAATCTCAGGAGAGTAATATTTGACAAAGACAATTATAAGAAACTTTGCAATATATACAATTCTTTAAACGAATTATATTCGTTTATTAGGTATAAATTCTGAGGCTGTAATTAGCTAGAATTGCGTTAGAAATTGAGAACATTGTCTTTTGATACAGTGTAGCATGTGCAATTGAACACTGAGCTTGATTTTCAATAACTTTGATACAAATATATATCTTGTTGAGGAACATTTTGGAAAAGTCAACATATTTAATGTCTGAGAAGTACCAGCATTTCAAGTGACTTTAATTTACAATGTGTCTCTCTCTCTGTTCTGTGGTGCTTTGGGCATTTCACATACTTAATCCCATTCTGATATGGACCTTGAACATTGATGCTTGCCTTACAGTATGTTGTCATTTCAGTGTACTTCAGTGTTCTTTTTATGAAGTTCTTCATAAGTTGTAGGTTACCTATAAGCATTTCAGGCCGTGTTGGCAATCCTGTTTTAATGTTATTTGGTCTATATTTCAGTTGATGATCGTAACCTGTAAACCATCTGTAACCATTCCTGTAAACCATCATTTTTGTTATTTTGTTGCATGGCTACCTTAAACATGCGTATTTTGTATTTTGTATTTTGTATTTTTTTTTTTTTTTTTTTTTTTTTTTTTGTAACATAGCGAGTTTTTATTTATTAGCATATTTGAATATGCCATTGCTTCACTTTAGTAAGTCCTAATGTTGCCGTTGTTCGGGTCCGTTCGGGCTGTGGTAGAGCTGGATAGTGGTGCGTTCTTTTTTCCCGCCAGGACATTAATTCCATTAACCTCGCGGTTGGCGTCCTGGTTGGGTGTCCCAAGTAGGTGTCCCAAGTAGGTGAACAAAAGCATTTTCGTATTTCGAAATTTGTTTGTAAATTCCGGTGCCATTCACTGATTTCAACATTTTACGAATAGAAGTACCTTGCCCCTGAAAGGGTTAAACGCATATTAATATATTTATTATTTTAAAGTTTCCTTTTTATTTTAATATCCATGTGTAAATACAATTTTCTAGACATAATTTTCAATATTTTCCTGCTTTTAACTCATACTCATTTAATAGTAATTTTAAAGTTTTTTTTTTTCTGTATTTAATAGGCATGTGTAAATAAGTTTGTAATCGTTAGAAATATTATTCTTTGCACTGTTTTTAGAATTGAAAACAACCTCTATTATAATAGCCTAAGTCATGCGACTATCATCAACAGTTCCTTCGCTTTTCATAAGAAAGGTTTCCATTTTGATTAAAGACTCAAAGTTATTTTTTCGAAAAAAACTACATAAAAGTTGCCATGATCACAAAGAATTCTTGGTACTTTTATGTTAGCCGAGTTCAAATCTCGCCAATAGCTTTTTTTTGGTATTTTTCCGTTATACGGACACCATGCCAAAATGTATGCTAATGCGCCAATTATTTCAACCCTGATCGCGAAAAGGATTTTTATAGTAAAACATGCGAAACATTGTGAATTGCTATTATTTGCTATACTTTCTTGTATAACAGTTATTTGTTCATTTATTTTAAGTATATATTTGTGATTTAGTAAAATAGTTCATTAAAGTCTGTAGTTTCCAAATGTTATATTTTTAAAAGACTCACTTTACTATCGACAGTGTTTTTCTTTTATTTTTCAAATGTTTCAATTCACATGATTTTCATTTTGCGCCAAATATTACGCTTGGGAACGATGGTGTCCGTAAATGGAAAAGTACCCTTTTTAGGTAGATTTCGTAAGAAATACTACCTATTGCAGTCGTTACCATGGTGCGACTTTTGAAAAATTCCTTCATAACTTTTCATTATAGGACCCCAGGAACCCAAAACCACTCCCACCTAAAAAGTTTATATATATATATATATATATATATATATATATGTATGTATGTATGTATGTATGTACTAAATTTTGTCCGCACGATAAAAGTCGCAATTATACACGGATCGTTTTCAAACTCGCCAACAACTGTGAGATGGCTAATATCTCGGCGGGGATTGAAAATGGGCAAAATCGGCCCAAGGGAATGGAAATGGGAAGGGTTCAAAATTTTGAATACCGCCTTAACATGATTCTCATAAAACCAGCTCTTACACAACATTGACAGGAAAAAAGAAATATTTTTCGTTATAGCAGTTGTCAACAATTAAAAAAAAAGCAATAAAATTCTGTAGATAATGTTTGTATATTCAATTGTATAACTAGAGAACAGGAATTCTGCTTTTAGGTAGCTTTCTTTACAAAAAAGCTACCTATTGCAGCCGTTCGGAGGAAAGCGATTTCAAAAAATTTTGGTATATTTTCATCGATCATGACCCCCAGACACCGAAACCACCCTCCGTTCAAAATTGATATATATATATATATATATATATATATATCTGACCTATGTCACACTGTAACTCCCGTAATTATGAACCGATTTCGATGTAATTCGGTGTGTACATAGTACATACCAATGTCTCGACCGAGTTCGTTGGCCAGCTTCATCCGCCGTTTTGTTTCAAAATGGCGGCCATTTAAAATTTTTAAAAAAATTTAAAACTTGAAATGTGGTACCAAAAAATTAAAAATGGAAAAATATTTTTTTCTTATGTATTTGACCTTTATACAAAGATTCCGGAGCAGTTTTTGTTTCGTCTATATCTTACAAAATGGCTGAGTTATAGCATTTTGAATTTCTAGCGTGGCTGACATTTTGAAACGTCCTGAATTTTGTCACGCGATAAAAGGCGTATTTATGAACCGATTTGGATGTAATTCGGTGTGTACATAGTACATACGAATCTCTCGACCGAGTTTGTTGGCCAGCTTCATCCGCCATTTTGTTTCAAAATGGCGGCCATTTAAATTTTTTTAAAAAATTTAAAATTTGAAATGTGGTACCAAAAAATTGAAAATGGAAAAATATTTTTTTCTTATGTATTTGACCTTTATACAAAGATTTCGGAGCAGTTTTTGTTTCGTCTATACCTTAAAAAATGGCTGAGTTATAGCATTTTGAAATTCTAGCGTGGCTGACATTTTGAAACGTCCTGAATTTTGTCACGCGATAAAAGGCGTATTTATGAACCGATTTGGATGTAACTTCGTTTATGCATAGTACATACCAATGTCTCGACCGGGTTCGTTGGCCAGCTTCACCCGCCATCTTGTTTAAAAATGGCGACCATTTAAATTTTTAAGAAAAATTTAAATTTGAATTGTGGTACCAAAAATTGAAAATTGAAAAAATATTTTCTTCTTATGTGTTTGACCTTGATAAAAAGATTCGGGAGCAGTTTTTGTTTCGTCTATATCTTAAGAAATGGCTGAGTTATAGCATTTTGAATTTCTAGCGTGGCTGACATTTTGAAACGTCCTGATTTTTCTCACGTAATAACAGGCGTATTTATGAACCGACTTGGATGTACCTTGGTGTGTACATAGTACATACAAATATCTCGACCGAGTTCGTTGGCCAGCTTCATCCGCCATCTTGTTTCAAAATGGCGGCCATTTAAAAAAATTAAATAATAAAAAAATTTAAATGAGATACCAAAAAATTGGAAAATGAATTTTTTTTGTATGTGTTTGACCTTAATACAAAGATTCCGGAACAGTTTTTCTTTCGTCTATATCTAAAAAAAAATGGCTGAGTAATAGCATTTTGAATTTCTCTTGTGGCTGACATTTTAAAACGACCTGATTTTTGTCACGCGATAACAGGCGTATTTATGAACCTATTTGGATGTAACTTGGTCTGTACATAGTACATACCAATGTCTCGACCGAGTTCGTTGGCCAGCTTTATTCGCCATCTTGTTTCAAAAGGGTTGCCATTTAAAAAAATTAAATTTAAAATTCAAAATGAGGTATTAAAAAATTGGAAAATGAAAAAGATTTTTTTTATGTGTTTGGCCTTGATACAAAGATTCCGGAGCAGTTTTTGTTTCTGAAAATTTGTTCTTTTGTTGATATCTTAAAAAATGGTTGATTTATAGCACTTTGAATTTCTAGCATGGCTAACATTTTGAAACGATCTTGTATTTGTCACGCGATAACACACGTATTCGCCTATTTCGATGTAAGAAGGCATGTGGATAGTATACATCAAACCTCAACCAAGTTCGCTGGCCAGATTCATCAGCCATCTTGTTTCAAAATGGCGGCCATTAAATTAAAAAATATATATATATTTAAAGTGAGGTGCAAAATAATTAGAAATTGAAAAAGGTTTCTTTCTTAAGTATTTGATCTTGATATAAGGATTCAGGAGCATTTTTTGTTTGTCTTTACCTTAAAAAATGGCTCAGATATAGCAGTTTCAATTTCTATTGTGGGTGACATTTTGAAAAATCTGATTTTTTGCATGCGACAGCACTCCTATATATTAACCGATTCCGATGTGAGTGAGCATGTGCACAGCAATTACTAAGGTCTCGACCAAGTTCACTGCTTAGCCTCATTCACCATGTTGTCTTAAAATGACAGGCACTTTAAGAAATTGCCGAATTTGGCAGCCAAATATAAGTTACTTTAAAGAAAAGCAGCTTGGATAAAACTGACTAATTTCGCGAAATTCTCATTCATTATATTGATAAAAATTAGTATTGAATCTCCTATTTTCGGTTTCCACTAAATTGAGCTTCGTGTGTTTGCATGATATAAGTTGGCTTTTTTAAATAAGGATTATGAAAGCTACCTCTTCCTCCCGGCACTGGCCGGAAGGACTTTTTCAGAATTTAGTGTCGCCCCCGGCATTTCCATTACTTCAATTTCTTCTGGTGGACTGGTGGTTCCTATTATTATGAAACAGCCATTATAAATGAAGCGTTAGGTGAAGATGAAAGAGTAGTCGTAAAAAGTTAGAATAAAAAGGAAAACAAGGAAAGTTACGGGGAAAAAATGGCCATAATTTAAAAAAAAAAAAAAAAAAAAAAAGGCCATTTTTTTTTTTTCTGACCAGAAAATCAGAGTTCTAACTTTTTACCGCTGCTCTTTCATCTTCACCTAACGATTCATTTATAATGGCTGTTTCATAATAATAGAAGCCATCAATCCATCAGAAGAAAATAACTCGGTTAAGCGGAACTCGGATATTCGGGACTCTATTGCAAAACATATTTCAATTTTAAGACTTAAAGCACACGCTTTTATTTTATGTAAAATGACGTCATTTGCATTAATATAGATACTTAAAATTAAATATAGTTTATAAGCTCCGTGTTTTATCATAAATCCTTCATTTATATTTTTCTCAAAATAGCACGTATTTTAATTATTTTTTTTTTTTTTCAATTTTTATGAAAAAATGGCAACAAAAAGATATAATTGCTATTTTTCAACAATTTTTTCTTTACTTTCTACAGAAATGGAGTACTTGAGTTGCCAAAATGAAAAAAATGTCGCTAAAAACTACAAAAAAATTAATATTTTAAAACAAATGGAGATGCTGTTTTCAAACAAATTGTGTTAAAAAGAACTTTTTTTCCCCAAATACGACGGTATAAACATGGAAAATGTGCGATGCTTAGAAGTTTTAAAAATGCTGTAGAGTATTTAATCGCACAATGAAACATCGGCTTTTGATTTACGGCTGGCGTATACAAGGTAACGTTATTTTTTGGAAACAAAATAAGCTGAGAGAAAGAAATAGCATACCGGGGGCTAAAAATGTGTACATGAAATTGTATAAGTGACTGAACGCACAATGATAATGAAAAAAAAGTCAAGACATGACACATTGCGGCAGTAAATGATTCCGAGAAGATTGTCCTTCTGGACCCAATTGGATTAATTAAGCTTCCGGAGTCTCTACAGTGTCTCAATCACTTTCAGCATGCTATATACATTGTGTGAAATTTGGCGGGCATTAAAGAACTTAAGTAAGGGAGAATCACAGGGTTTTAAACTATACTTTCTCTTAAACTTTCACAAACAAAATTCCACTTCTTTTTTATTAATATGTGTCCTGCTGAATTATGTATTATACCTTAACAATCATTAAAATTTCAAGGTTCGAAAATATCAAAAATATCCGATATTTTCAAACTAGCCAACTTACTGTTGATAATAAATATTTTCAAACATAATATAATTTAGAAACTAAAACATATTGCACTTAAAATGAAAACTTAATCAAACATTATTCTAAAAATGCACTTTTCTTTTCCTTTCCTTTTTACACTTAGGACAAAATTGAAGACTAATTGAAAACAAAAACAATTTGATTTATACACTCATAAAAAAACTAACTATAAGATTCAATTTAATGAATCAAAAAATCAGAAATTTATAAAACAAAATTTTAAATGCAAAATAGTTTTTTTTTTTTTTTTTTTTTGAAAAATTTTAACATAAATGTACGGTTGTCTTATTTTGTATTCCCTAATATGCTGTACAGTTTAAATTCAACTAAACCAAAATCAGAAAAGATTCCTTTCTTATAAAACTGTGTATAACTGATTAACATCGTTATACACACATTAACACAATATTGACACAATAGCTGTTCTGAATTAATTATTAGTTCTACGTTTAAAAATAAAAACTTCAAGTCTAAAGCTTGAAAAAGGTATTTCTCTTCTTTGGCTAAAAAAGTCACTGCCAGAGAAAAAAGTTCTGTATCTACAAAATGACACATTGAATAACTGTTGAAAATTTCATTTATATTTGTTTTGATTGAAAATATCAAAAATATCTTGCACAGTGATATTTTGAAAATAAATATCAAATGTAGAAAATATCAAACATCTTGATATTTTGAAAATAAATATTGGATATAAATCGTGATATATATCATGATATATATCCATTGATATATATCCATTGATATATATCACCGAATCCTGAAAAATTATGTCCATTAATTTTTCACATTAATTATTTTGACCTAGCATAAGTAAGACCGTGTATCTCACACCTAAACATTTTACTCGATATATAATTATGACCTTAGCGTACATTGAACAATAGATTATTTAAAATTCCTTCCGGCCTGTGCCGAGAGGAAAAGATAGCTTTCATATTCCTTGTTTTACAAATCCAACCTATTTTATTCAAGCACACGAGGCTAAATTTAGTGGAATCATATAATAGAAGATTATATACCAGTTTTCGTCAATATTGAATATGAATGAGAATTTCGCCAAATTAGTCAGCTATATCGAAGTAGCTTAATTTAGAACGATTTAGGTTTGATCGTCAAATTTGGCGATATTTTGAAGCGCTCATGATTTTAAAAGAACATGGGGGATGAATCTAACCAATGAAGTCACATGGAAATCGGTTAATATATACGTGTGCTGTCGCATAGCAAAAATCAGATTGTTTCAAAATGTCACACACCCTAGAGTTTCAAAATGCTATATCTCAACCATTTTTTAAGATAAAGACAAAAAAAAAATTACTCTGAAACTGCTTTCCTCCGGACGGCTGCAATAGATAAATTTTTAATTAAATTAATAAAACTTTGTAAAAAATCACCATAAAATAAAAACAAAACACAAGACGCGTTTCGAGCTAAAAACATAACAGCTCGTCATCAGCTACAGCATACACGTGTCCGCAAGCGAACAAGTTCAAAAACAAGTTGACGAGCTGTTATGTTTTTAGCTCGAAACGCGTCCTGTGTTTTGTTTTTATTTTATGGTGATTTTTTACAAAGTTTTATTATTTTAATTGCTTCATATCGCCAGTTTTCGGTGCTATTTCGCCAGATAAATTTTTACTTTTTGTAATGAAAGCTACCTAAAACTTAACCCATGACATCTTATACTTTTGTGTCTTTAATATCTACCATCACTAACCCATCATATTTTCATTAACTAACATCAAATTGATGATGACGGTGCGGTACTATGTATTTTTTTTAAATTATTTCTTATAAAAGTGACCTTATTTTAAACATACATTAGTATACCTGAACATCTTCCGGTTTTTAAAATCAGATAAAAATTCTTTGAACCAGAAAATTTATATAATTAAATCTGTCGTGTTTCTGCATGGTAGTCATTTGATTTAAATTTGATTTCATTTATTAAATAAAATTTTTGTTTCAAATGTGATTATTTTACTTGAAAAAAAATTGAAAGGTTGATAGCCATGGCCTATCTTTTTATAAATTAAAACAATTTTTGGAAAAAAAATTATTTCATAACATAACCTTTTTTTTACACTTTCCAACGTAGTTAAAAAGTGTTTATAAATTCGGTTTATCTGTTTGGCCGTGCTCTAACTCTCGTAAATATACTCAGAATGCCATGTACTTTTTATACATTACTAGCAAACCCCGCGGCTTTGCTCGCGTAATAATTGAAATATGCCAAGTGATATTTGCATGACTATTTTTTATTACAAGAACACTTTTTGAAATAATTCAAAAATTACAAATTAAGCCACAGTTTGACTAAACTTCATTATAAAAGTGCAATAGACAGAAATGAGATTTTAATTAATAAGAAAAACTAAAATTAATTCCAATTAAATGATAATTTAGAAAGTATTTTGAGACTTCTATGCTCATTTCATACGCTCATTTCAATATTCGTTTTAAGTTTTGAATTTTTTAGAAACCATCTTAACGCATTTACATCTTAAAATTAACCATAATGTCAAATTCCAAGCTTCTTGTCTAACAGCCTACCACCTCTCTGGTGTTAGTGGCACCAACATAAAATGCCGAAACAGAGTTGAAATAGAATGTCTTGAAAAATATTGAAACAGAGACTGTCACCATTAATTTGCCAACATTAACCTTGAAATCGGTTGGTATTTCATAATATTCTATAGAAAACGGAATTTAGATGTTTTTAAAGGCTTTCTTATTGTTCCTGCCAACCAGGTGGTAGTGACACCGGCATAAAATATAGCCCGTATAGGATCAGGGACTATCACTCTTGATTCGCAACCGATAACATCTGTAATCGGTTTATTATTTCCTGAGATTCCATAGAAATCGTAATTTAGGACTCTTTTAGACTGCTTTTCGCTCCTTCCCTTCGTTTCACCCATTTTTAATTTCGAATTTATTTTCGACGGTTCTTAGAGGACATTTATAAGTAACTACCGTGCTATATTTAAAGTTTCTAGCCTCTTCAGTATCGTAGAAATTGCAATTTAGAAAGTTTTTTACTCCTGCAACCCTCGACATAAAATATAGCTTATGTTTGAGCAGGTTCTATCACCATCAATTTGCAACCATTATGTTTGAAATCGATTTCGTATTTCACACGATTGCATAAAAATCGTAATTTAGAAAGCTTATAGAACGCTTCTCGCTTACTTCATCCTTTTAAAATTGGAATTTTCTTTCGACAATTCTTAGAAAGCATTCGCATCTTTGAAGTAATTACCATTCCAAATTTAAAATGTTAGACCTCCCCCCACCCCCCACCCCCCCAGTAACACAAATAACGCAATTTAGAACATTTTTTGCTCCTGTAACCCCCAGGCGGTAGTAACAACAACGTAAAATATAGGCTATGTTGGAGCAGGGACTGTCACCATCAATTTGAAACCATTACTTCTGAAATCAATTTATATTTCCTGAGATTGCGTAGAAATCGCTATTTAGAACGTTTTTAGAACGCTTTTCGTTCATTTTCACCCCTTTTAAATTTCAAACTTTTAAGGAACTCTTCTCAGAGAGTATTTACATCTCATTAGTAATTACCATGCCAAATTTCAAGTTGCTAGCCCCTTCCGTATCACAAAAATCACAATTTAGAACGTGTTTTAAAATGCAACCGCAAGGTGGTAGTGACGCCGACATGAAATAGATCCTATATTGGAGCAAGGGCTGTCATCATCAATTTCCAACCATTGCTTTTGAAATCGGTTGGGTACTTTCTGAGATTGCCTAGAAATCGCTATTTAGAACGTTTTTCGTCCATTTTCACCCCTTTTAAATTTCGAATCATTTAGGAAATGTTCTTAGAGATAATTTATATCTTATAAGTAACTACTATGCCTAGTTTCAAGTTGCTAGCCCCTGCAGTAATACAAAAAACACAATTTAGATAGTTTTTTGCTCGTTCACCCCTTTGGGGGTAGTGGCACCGACATGAAATACAATCTATGTTGGAGCGAGGGCTGTCACCATCGTTTTCAGACCATTATTTTTTAAATCGGTTCGGTGCTTCCTGAGATTGCGTAGATATCGCAATTTAGAAAGTTTTTAGAACACTTTTCGCTCATTTTCACCCCTTTTAAATTTCGATTTTTTCGGAAATGTTCTTAGAGATCATTTGTATCTTATAAATAACTGCACTGCCTGATTTCAGGATTCTAGGCCCTTCAGTAACACAAAAATCGCAATTTCGAACGTTTTTTGCTTCTGCAACCCCTAGGTGGTGGTGACACCGACATAAAATGTAGTCTATGTTGGAGCAAGGGTTGTCACCATCATTTTGACACCGTTATTATTGAAGTCGGTTTGGTACTTCCTGAAATTGCGTAAAAATCGCCATTTAGAACGTTTTTTAGAACGCTCTTCGCGCATTTTCACCCCTTTTTAATTTCTATTATTTTAAGAAATGTCCTTAGAGATCATTAGTATCTTATAAGTAACTACCATTCCAAATTTTATTTTTCTAGGCCCTTCAGTAACACAAAAATCGCATTTTTAGAACGTTTTTTGCTCCTGCACCCCCTTTTGGCCAGAGGTATGGACATAAGATATATCCTATGTTCTAAGTTGGACTAACACCATCATTTTGATACCATTACTTTTGGAATCGGTTCGGTAGTTCTAGAGCTTACCTCCTACAAATAAACAAATTTTACCTCTTTATAATATTAGTATAGAAGTATAGATAGATTGAGGTTTACTATGGCATGTTCTCTATTGAAAATCAATTGTGTAGCATTGAGTAGAGTGTCATTTACAGAGACATTCAAAAGAATTTCGTTACCTTACGTTCCATGAATAAAAATCGTTTCTGATACATTTTAATGACGTTATAACACTTCAAACATAATTATATTGACTTGATTTAATGGGTGGACAAAAACATGCTTTCTTAGGAGTATAGAATAGGTAGCATAAATAGGTCTTTTACAGGGACGAGCAAAATCCATTAAATTATTATCTTAAGGTGAAAATCGCCTGCGATGCATTTAAATAATGTTACTACACTTCATACACAATTAAAATAAACAAGAAAGTAAAATCATGCGTCCAACGTAGATTCTGAAACATTTTCCGACACGTTCAGAATACTATTACAAAATTTCACCATTTAATAAGGTGAAGATGATGTCTGAGTAAACAATTCGGAAAACGCATAACACATTTGAAAATCCAATTTCAGCAGTTAACATTTATAGTCGAAAAAGAATTCAAATCATTTTGCGAACCTCTGTATATGATCTATAGATTTGCATATATTCTACATAGTATGCAAAAATTTAATTCAGTTAGGAAACGCATGATACAGTGTAAAATTACCCTTCAGCAATTTCCATCAATAAGCGGAAATGTATTCGCATTCTTTTGCGCAGCCCAGTATATGATCTATAGAATTTATACACACCTAGTATAGTAATGTGCCAAACAATAGTTACATTTAAAAACGCGTACCACAATTGAAAACGCACTTCCAGGAATTATTGCTTATAGACAATACCGTAACCGAATTTTTTTGTGTGTCCATGAAAATGAACGATTAAATGCTATGCAAATCATATTCTATAGTAATCATCTTATAGTGCACCTCAGTGACGTATATTAATTTCAATATGTTTGAAATCGGCAACATCATTAAAATTTACTGTAAATGATTTTTCCCGGTAGACCAAATTGAAAGGCATTCTTTTGAGTGCCCCTGTAAAGAACTATAAATGCTACACACTTCATTTTAAATACCAAACATGCCATAGTAAACCTCAATAACATATATCAATTACATTATGGCAATCCTAGTATATTTACGCGTGTTAGAGCATGGACAGACAAACCGAAATCATAAACATTTTAAAACTATGTTGGAAAGTTGATCTGCAAAAAGGACACTACAATACGTTTCCTACAGATTATAGAGTGCGTAATATTTATAGTTCATTTACAGATACGTGCAAAAGAATTTTACTACAGAGCGGACTATGATCGGTTTTATTTCATACAAAAATGAAAAAATTTTAATAAGTAGGGGGTTCTGCCCACTACGAGCTACGCTCGCCAACCCCCGTCCAGACACTGCAGACTCTAAAAACACACTAATTTGATTGGCTCTAAAAAAGATCACGGGAGTTTGAATTATAATTAAAAAACAAGTGTCGATCTCCCTGTAAACGGGTTTCCATTCATTTCCCTTTTACTCATGGATTTTAAGGCCGAATCAGCTGATGTTAAGACATATAATGGCTGTTTTCGTGTTTGTTTCAATAAGATCAGTTAAATATTTGAAAATCAGCTACTATGAAATGAACAAAGTCAACAGAGTCTGCCATCTGGTATTTTTTAACAACACTGTAAGAAAATTGTTTTAAATAAGACATTTTAAATGTATCGTTTTAAATCTGGCGTAATCTTTACCAAAATTTTCTTTCTCTTTTTAATATTCACGTGAAAATATTTTTATTGTTAGAAAGGGAATATTATTATTTGTGCTGTCTCAGATTTGGCAACAATTGTTGAAAAAATCCTCTCGAAACAGGAAATAAATGTATCGTGTAAATATATTTTTAAATTTAAACTGTTTGGCAATGTTATTATTGGGCCATTTTAAATAGGGTGTAATTTCCCACAATTTAGTGCTTTTAAACATATTAATGAATTCATTATTTGAAAGTTTTCTTTCTTTTTTAATATTCACATATAAATACAATTTTTATGACGTAATTTTCAATATTTTTGCTTTTAAGACGTAATCATCTACTTATAATAAAATCCGAGTGGAGAAAAGTGTAGGTAACAATTCCGGTGTGAACCATTCTGGTCTGAAAATCGAACGTAGCTAAACGCCTTGTTAGGCATAATGGAAAACATATGCTAACATATGACAGCTAAATGATAATTTCTTCTACTTGAACATGTATATCATATCCAATTATAATGTATTAAGTTCCAAATTAAAAATAAGCTATTATAAACGTCAGATTACTAGATATAAACAAAAGAACACTGTTGCCATTCACAATTTCCGAATCTTGAAACAAATGAATGACTCTTTGAACGCTTCATTAAAAAAAAAAATACAGGCTAATTATCTGATTCTGCTCTTAAAATATTCTTAAAATATTTTAATTTTGTTTAAAACATTAAAAAAAAGTATCCAATTAAGTTCTAAACTAAAAATAGTGAAGTTGCAATCAGCTGATAAACCATTGTACTTCAAGTGGAGGTCAAGTTAGTTCCACCAATCAGAACTGCCTATTTGTAGTGTGTGACCTCCAGCATGACGTCAATTAAACTGCATTCAGGAGTATCAGGAGGGAAATCCAAAGCTTATATTTCTTGCTAATTCTTTTGGCGCCATCTATGAGCAATTAATGTAAACAAAGAAACTTTCTGCTGTAATCTTACTGTTTTTAATGCATTTTATCAGATTTGAAGGCATTGCAAATAAAATTAATATTTCTTATCAATTCTCATTGGAATTGAAACATAAAGAATATATAACACAGTTGTACAACATTTTTTAATTATCTCGCAGATACGATTATGAATTTTAACATAGTAAGTTTGTAGTGAGAAAAAAAAGTCATAATGCATTTAATAGCAATTTACTTCCAGAAACGATGCAGATTAAAATTATTAAAAAATTTCTGTTTAGCGTATTACAGAATAATTCAAAATTAGTTTCTGAGTGGTAAAATAATTTGTAAGTCACAAAATTAATATAGGGTAAAAAATAATATATATATATATATATATATAAACTTGTACTCAGTAATAGGAATAAGTAAAATATTTTATAAAATGTTTTATAGAATTAAGCGTAATTTTTCCTATACTATATATACTAGTTACAAATGCAATACAACTTTAATCATTTCCTGTTCCATGCTGAAATATTTAAAATATGATTTCAAAATGTAGTTTACATAATATCTTTGAACTAATCATCAAAAATCAAAGGATAATGCTTTTTGATTAAAATAATGCATGAGGAATCTTTTTTTCTTTTCTTTTCTTTTTTTTTTTTTTTTTTTTAGTCAGAAAAAAAAAATATTTTTTAAAATATTGTTTTGAAGATTTATCATTCACGTTCCGTCATTTTTGACAGGGGTTATATACTAGTTTAATTACAATTTGAATGTTTTTTTCTCTTTGTAATAGTCACGTGTAAATAAATTTTTAATTTAAAGGAAAAGTATTCTTTGCGCTTTTTTTACAATTGACAACTATTGAAAATAATAATCTTTTCTAAAATATGAAAAAAATATATCTTGAAATGCTAACAATCAGAATTAAAAAATTAAAAAAAAACTCAAAAAATGAGTCAAATTAAAAAATAAAATAAATGCAGTTTGCACACTGGGAGCTTCTGATGTATATCCTTAGAAAAAACAATGAAATTCCTATCTATAGTTTTTGCTCCTACAAAACTTTTTTAATGGAACGATTTTGACCAAATTTAACATTAAATATCTCTTTAAATAATTATTCGATTTAAAAACTGTCTGAATCAGCTTGCTTATCAAACATTTCTCTACAATACTACCCATTTTCATATATTTGTATGCAGTAGTTTTCTTAATATTAACAAAGAAAAACCCTACGTTCACAAAAAATTCATTTACTGCGACGGTAATAGAGTTTATTACTTTTTTTTAAAGAATATACAGAGAGATATTCTGTTGGTGTAGGAAAGTGTTTTATAATCTATGTCTGATACACGACTTTTCTTTCTTGTTTTAGGATTACTTTAATTATCCGGATTTCAGCATATCTGCATCATCTCAATTCCTCCGGGAATACATTAATTAGGATAACTGAGGTTTACTGTATCATAAAAATACATTCATTCAGGATTTCGCTTCTCGCAAGTCTTATTTTATAGGTTGTCAACCAGGAGAGAAAAAAAGCCTTGGTTAAACGACTACAAAGGATGATTTTTAGGCATGAGACGAATATCCGGCTGTTATTCAATATTTGGCCTATTCGGCCCTTTTGCCGAATATTCGGTTGGCCGAATATCGCCAAATATTCCTGATATGTCACCGATTATTGTTAGATATCGCACCGAATAAATTTAGGATAATATATATATACATACACACATATATATATATATATATATATATATATATATATATTGCATTTTTTTTCTTTCTAAGCCAAACTTGTTAATTTCTGATACAATCATGAAGTCATTTTCACTCTTAATTGCACAAAATGTACAGTTATTCAGATGCTTCCATTATTATATATTTACATCTTTCCTTTATTCATATTGTTTTTATCGCTTTCTGTGTATGCTTTTAATGCATGTTGAGTAAGTTACAGAACTTTGTGTTTTTGTATATTGTATATGCTAATGCTGGTTAAATTATCCAATATTTTGTTAAACATATGCATTTTACTTTAATCATATCTCTTGCTTTTAATTTAATTTGTAATTTAAGACTGAGACTGATTTCAGAGCAAAGAGCGCATTTCTTACAAATTTGTTGATCACTAGGGACACAAATTCCTCGCACTAAAATTTACTTGACTAAAGGTTATTTCAGGAAATATCTCACTATGAATTATAAGAGAGAGTAAATATGGATTTTGAATGTAAGGAAAGATAAGTGGATAGTAAAAGTGAAATACAGTGTGACTTCAAAAATCCGGCATTCAGAAATCCGGCAACTTCAAAAATCCGGCATCAAAACCATCTTTTTTCCCTTCTTTTTTTGTTTTACACTTTTAAGTTATGGTAGAAGAAAAATAGAAATTGTTTATGAATTAAAAATTTCAAGATCGAAAGTAAAAATGCAAAAAAATAATATTTGACATTTTTTTCCCCATTTGTCGGAGGTGATTTTTTTCTGAACAAATTTTCTGGGAGCTGCACCGTTGCTCAGAAACGGCGTGGAGACTAGTCCACATGTTCTTTGGAGTCTATTTTCTGACGCTGTGCTAAATAGAACCGTCGATAACGCTAGTGGAAGCTCCGAAGACGAGGAGTAACAGGAAGCAAAAGAAAAGTTGTCACTAGAAAAATGCATAAATTTGACTGGAGAATTAATATTTGCTTTAGGGAACAAGACTATATTTCCGAAATAGAGATTCTTCATTTTTACAAAATACAAGAAAAACTTGTTAAAGAATGGCCAAAAAAAAAAAAAAAAAAAAAAAAAAATGAAGCAAACAAAATCGACATCGATGTTTCTGAAATTACACGAGAAGAAATAATTTCATTCTTTATTATTATTATTATTTATTTTTTTATTTTTTGGTAACATTGAAAATATCAATTAATGTAAGTTTATTTTTATATTTAACTAGGGGTCTCTGCCCCCTGCAAGCTACGCTTGCCAACCCCCGTTCAGACATCGCAGAATCTGAAAATCTAAAAATCTAATGGGTTTTTGAAATATTAGAGAAGATTAAATTATACTGAAAAAGCTGTGCAGATCTCTCTGTAAACGGGTTTCCATTCAATTCCCTTTGATTGCAAAAATTTAACGGAGAATCAGTTGCTGTTAAGACATCCAATGGTTGTTTTCGTTTTGGATTAAAGAGGATCAGTTAAACATTTGAAAAGAAGCCAAAATAAAATGAATTAAGCATTCAGAGTCTTTGTCAACCGATATTTTAAAACAATCTCTATAACAATAGCCTAAATCATGTGACTATCATCAACAGTTCCGGGCGGAACACTTTGCTTTTTATACTCTAGGTGCCATTTTGATACTTTAATGTTATCCAGGCACAGGTGATAAGTCGCCAAATATTATTCTATCCCCATCATTTCATCTATATTATAATAGTTCAAGTCATCAAATGCCATAAAGAAATACGATCTGATCCCTTCGCCTTTCATATGAAAATTTGGAACAAATGTCATATACCTATATGTCATGTCCCATATTGGCGCGATTTTTTTCCAACGCCAATTTGGGGAACGCATCAACAGCATAAACAACAACATCCGGCTTACCATATCAAGCAAAATAACGATTCTTTAGCGCCAGTTAAGTACCCGTTGAGTATATGACATTGGCGTCAGAAAAAAATCGCGCCAATATGGGGCCGTATATGACATCTGTGTCGAAAGAAAAAAAAGCCGGGTGCAAATCTCGCCAATATCTTTTTTTCAACTCGCCAGTTAGCATTTTTTTATTGTTCGAGTGGTAAATTAAAACATTGATTTGAAGTTGAAATTAAATGTCATGGTTTGTTACATAATTTAATATTTCGCCAGATGTCATATACGCATGTTTGGCATGATTTTTTTTTTTTATTTATTTATTTATTTTTTTTTTACGAAAATTTGGCGAAAGCCTCGTTTTCGAATACCAGTTACATATGTATTTTTGGTACTACTTAGTTATCCCGTCGACAAAAAATCTATCGCGAACTATAAGATTAAATGTCAATAATGCTTGATCGTAAATGTCACATTCACTTGACTTTTAGCAAGTTACACGTGTTTACGTCATCAAGTGATTTTTATTTTGACGTTTTATTTTTATATTTATTAATGTTATACTAATTTATTTGTTCTTTCGTTATTTAAAATAAAAATTTTGTCAATCTGTATAATTTGGCGAGTGGTTTGGCGATTTATATAATTTGCGAAATTGGGTGACGGAATAACTACTACATTGTACCGTATTTTTTAATTATTGTCTATTATTTTCAAAAGGAAATAGCAAAAAAATAATTAATTACTATAGAACAAAATAATTTATATAAATTTAAAAAAGAAATAAAAGTAAATATACATTTATTGTTAAATAAACAACAATAGCCGGGTTACCATGTCTATCAAAATAATGCCATTTGTGCGCCAATTAGGTACACCGTTGCGTATATGACATGTGTGTCTAATATTTTTCTTTTCGTTTTGTTTTTAAAAAAAAGAAGTGAAAGCCATCAATTTAAATGTTTCATTTTTAAATGAAAGTTTTGTATTTAATAAAATGATAACGAAATACAAAAAAAAGCATTGTTCTTAGCATAGATTTAAAGGAGGCCCAACTGTCGCCAAATTAATTTAAAATAGTATCCTTTTCTGAATTATGAAAGAAACATTTCTGTTATGATTAAAATTTGAGTTGCCATCATTAGAAAAAATGTATTTAAAATTAGAAAAAAATTAATATTTCGAAAACTAATTCGAATTTAAAAATTCTAATACCAGTTTTGAGATCTGTGGATCAACACGGATTTTTGGTGTTAATTTCATCGCAAAGTATTCCATATTTTAGGTGAAATCGCCCTGAAACAAAATCAGTTGTCTAATCGATCGATTCAAAGAATCGATACATTTCAGGGGTTTCATATATTCGTTTCATAAATTCGTTTCATTAGGATTTTATATATACTAGGGGATCGAACCCGAGCTCCTCGGGTTACAGAGTATAGGTGAAAACCATTCTTTTTTTTTTTTTTTTTTTTTTTTTTTTTCTTTCATGTAATATATATTTTAGATTGCCCACTAACATCAAAAAGAATTTTTATCTGAAAAATATCAATTATGCAATCAAATAAAGTTTTAAATTTTATTAAAAGCGATACTTTCACATGTCAGCGCATGCCAGGAGTTATTAGCCCAAGATTTTACGACTTACGGCAGTTTTTCCAATCATTTCAGTGCTTTAAGCACGTGGTTCAATCACATGTCTGTTAAATTGTTTTCTTATTTACATTATTTTATTAATTTTTCTATAGAGGAAGTTTTAATTTTGTTATGCAACATTAGACGGAAACAAATGCTGAACTTTTTACATTTTTTAAGGGAGATTAATCTTTCGAAAATAATTCATGCTTGAAAATCTATATATTTTATGCTATCGTAGGTGGCACAGAAATCGCGATTATTTGTTAATTGTTTAATGGCAACACCTGAATGTAACGCATCTCATTGGTTATTGTGTAATATTTTTAAAAAGGGAATAATAATAAATAAAAAAAAAGTTTAATTAATAACTATAGAACAAAACAATTTATATAATTAAAAAAATAAAATAAAAGTAAATAAACAATTTATTAATAAATAAACAACAACATCCGGGCTACCATATCAAGCAAAATAACGACACTTTGGCGCCAGTTAAGTACCCCTGTGCGTATATGACATTGGCGTCAGAAAAAAGTCGCGCCAACGTAGTGCGTATATGACACCTGTGCCGTCTTTTATTCATCTAATTTAAAATACAACAAATAAATAAATAAATGAAGGTACTTTTCCAGTATAGGTACTTGGCGAAATAGAGAAAAGGTCCATGGCGAGAAAAGAAATTTGGCAACGTATTTTCTGGCAACCTATTTCATCAAAATATTTTTTTCGAATAATACTACATAAAAGTTGCTATGATCGCAAAAAGTTCGTACTTTCATATTAGCTAGGCGCAATTATCGCCAATAGCATTTTTGAACTCGCCAGCAGCATTTTTTTATTTTTCGAGGTGTAAATTAAAACAATGCTTTGATGTTGAAATTAAATGGTTTATGGTATTTATTCTTTTCTTTTTCCTTTTTTAAAGATTTTTTTTAAGTGAAATTCGTGAATTTGAAATGTTTCAGTTTTAAATTAAAGTTATCCATTTTAAAATGAGTGAAAGGGTTATATTTCAACTTAATATTTCATATTTCTTTAGAAATATGAAAAAATACGACGGGTACTATATTTGGCGATTTATCACCTGTGCCCGACTAACATAAAAATACCGAGTTCTTGATTTCTCTATCAGAATCTTCCGATTTGGCGAAGGATTGAGCAAGTAAATTAAATTATGAATAAAAGTAACACGATATAATGCCTAGCATTCCATTTAAGGGAGACCAAACTGGTCGCCACGGGCAGCTAATTATTTTAAAAACCGTAATAACTCAGTCAATTAAGATACAATTTTCAAAAACATTGCATTTGAAAGTAGATTTTTTTTCTCTATTTGACGGTGTAAAAATTGAAAATGGCTTTGAATTGGAAACTTAAAAAATCGCTGACATAGCACGCATTGTAATTTCAATTTTTTTTTTTCAGTTTTTATGAGAAAACGGCAACAAAAGCTACAGTAATATATTATTTTCTTTACTTCTTTGAGGGATTATTTTCCCTCTAAACCGTCCATGACTTTCAACAGAAATGGCGGACTTCCGTTGCCACAATTACAAAAAATGTATTAAAAACTACAAAAAAATTAATATCTCAAAATTAAATTGAGATACAGCTTTCAAACAAATTGCATTTAAAAGAGCATTTTTTTCCTTATACAACGGTGTAAAAATTTAAAATGTGCGATGTTTAGAAGTTTAAAAATTTGCAGTAAAGAAAATTGCAAAACCGCAATTTCATTTCAAATTTCAAAGTGTTGCCATTCGCAGAATGACGTATGCGTTACGCACAGATATGTTTGTCCTTTATAATATAGATAGGGTAGATTTTCTCTTTTCTTACATAATTACTCACATAAGTACTTACATACATAATTCTTTTTCTTACTTAATAAAGAAATAAATTATGGCTAAAGGCACAATTAAGAATTTAGTGCTACTTTTGATATTCCTAGTTACTACTTTTGACATTCCTTCAAAAATTCAGCATAGGTTTGGTCCCGATGATGCCGGATTTTTGAAGTTATACTGTACATTCCTTATATTTTAATGGAAATAACTTAACTTCCCATTCTGACTTAAAGAAACTCAATTTGATATATCTAAGAATAAGAAGATAAAATGCAATTTATTAATTTTTTGTGCTAAAATAAATTTTCTAAATTTAGAAATAAATTTAAAAAATGCATTTGACAGTGGTAATTACTAATGAGTTCCTATTTGAGGTAAATTGTTTATGAATTACTTTTCCTGTTGATAAATTATACAATTATAATATACGTGTAGTAAAAGTTGTTTTGTTATCAGCATCAAGGTATTTGAAATATCACAAGAAATACAACGACCTATTTAAAAATTTAAACACATATATAATAAAGCATTAATTGGTGTTACATTTTTTATTTAAACATTGAAAATATATACATATAATCAAAAGATATTTTCTTTTTTGGAAAAAAAAAAATCAGTGTTCTGAAGATGAATATTCGGTATTCGGCTAATTGGCCAAATCACTATTCGTCCCATCCGTAGTAATTTTCTCGTATCTCGAATAAAATTGTCCTTCTAAAAAGCCCAAAATATGTCACCAAGATTTAAACTCGCACCCAATCTAAAAAATGCCAATGCTTTAAACCCTTAAATGCCTGGTGTTGCTTTTCGGCAACATACCCAATTTAGGCTCTAAAATACTATTAGAATAATATTGAAGCTATAATGCCTAATGTTGCCAATAAAATACATTCTGAAAATATTATTAAATCGATTTTCAACATGTAGATGGCAACACTTGTGCTGTTTAAGAATAAAGATAGATTTATTTTTTCAATTGTTGCTACTTGTTCTTTTTGTTTTGTTTGGAAGCTTGCGAAATACCCTATTTTGTTTTGCAGTGAGCAAGTAAAATTTATTTCTTATTATAGTTCCTAAAATTCTTGTGTGCTTAATATTATAGAATTTTATCAAGGAAAATTATTTTTTCAATTAAAGACCAGTATTGCCGATTAGTAACAAACTGTTTTTTAGCCGTAAACCATACTTAAAACAAAATATGATTTTTAAAAGTATTTTTCCCATGATTTATTTAAAAAATGAAAGCCAAAAAACATTATTACAATGATTTTTGAAAAATCAGGCATTTAAGGGTTAACGCCTTGGGGACGAGCGTCTTTTAAAGAATTTTTAATCTTTTATCACCGGTTTTTCATAACAGAAATTTTGACCTAATTGAATCGAGAAAATGCCCTGATTAAATAAGGCAAAATTTACAATAAAAAAAAAATAACTGGTGGGAATAATCAAGGGTTCTGAGCACCTTATGCCAAACGTATATCGGTCGCTCGTCCCGAAGGGGTGAAGACTGTACCACTAGTGCAGCTATGATGAGGGCCTGATCCTGATTTTCGATTTGGCACCGTAGTTCCGGTTCTAACATCGAAAAATTTGAGCCCCTCTTCAAAGAAAAAAAAAATTTCAATTTTTAATACGTACTTCATTCTACTATACAGGGTGTACACTCTCAACGGCGTCCAATGGCTAATTTCTAAACCGTTAGTCATAGACGTATAGTTCCTTTTACAAAAAGGTTTTAAATGAGGTAAAAAAGTATTTTAAAAGTCGTTTTGATAAATAAAACATTTCTTAAAAAGTTACCAAATTAAAATTTTTATGGGTTTCCCGGTCCTATAAGTGATATTTAGTTAAAATTTCCTGTTACACTATAAGGTAAGACAATATATATATATATATATAATAGAACCTCTTTTATCCGAACCTCTTTTAACCGAAACTCTTGATTAACCGAAATTCATTTTTGAAGATTTTTAATTTTTTTTCTTTCACATTCTTTGTGTGCAAATTCCATTTTGAAAGCTTTTTTAAAAAAAAAACTACCATATTCCTTGTCTGCATTCGGTCCTTTCCGAACTACGAGTACATATAAGTATTTTCGATCCTCTTTCTTGGAGAGTCTTTGAATTTAACTTGAGCTCCCGTAAGCTGCGGAGTGAAACGAAGAAAACAAACAAATTATCAAATTAGCTTTTGAATGTTTTGAAAAAGGTTTAACACGGCTGGAGCAGCAGAAAGACTGTGATACTGGTGAACTAATAATATTAAAAAATCTGTGATAGAGCTTCAAAGCAAAGACAATCGAAACTACAATAAACAAAACATTTTTTCAAACCTTTGCGATATATGTAAAAGGTACTTAAGTTCAAAATTAAAAATCAGGTAATTTATTCTTGTTTCTATTTTTCTATTGCTTTATTATTATTAAGCACTTGTTACTATAATACGAAATATTGCCTATATTTCTCCTTATCATAAAATTGAAGCATTCTCGATTATCCGAAAATTTCGATTTTCCGAAAGAGGGTCGCTCCCAATTACTTCGGATAATCGAGGTTCTACTGTATATATATATATATATATATATATATATATATATATATATATATATATATATATATATCCCATTCATCTAACACTATAATCGACGAGTTATGAAACTTTGAGTTGCACGATTTAAACAAATTTTCTGCATCAGAACACAGATGAGTTAGGAAATGCTTCGAGGGATCGTACACAAAGTGTTTTAAGTAGAAGGATTTATTTCGCATGTACATTTCTGAATTGTATCCGAAGGGAGTCACTTCGAGCAAGTTTAAGATAACTTTAACTTTTATTAATTAAGTTTTAGATTAAATATCTAATAGCATTTTTAAATATGTATCATTTTGTAAAGAATTACGACTGTTGCTTTCATCATTTCATTTAACAAAGATTCTGTTATTTTTTAATTAATTTTTTTAGTACAAGTTGTATATTTTTCTTTAATATGTCAGAATGAATAGATTTTAAATTTATATTGTAATGTTAATTTTACTCTCAACTATTTTATTTTTTATATCTGACGATTATTTATGCTAGTAAATTTATGATTGACACCTATTTCAAAGCAAAAAAGATGCTTCAACTTTTAATAGCTATTACTCGGTCAGTTTTAATCTTGAAAGAATGGTATTTTTTCTGTTTTACTTCTTAGTGTAGTAGGATATTTTTATTAAATATAACTTATAGAACCGGGGGACGGTATAAAAATTTTAATTTCGAAATTTTTTAAGACATGTTTTTCACACTTTCCAATAAAGTTGGAAGGTGTTTATGCATTCGGTTTGTCTGTCCGTCTGTCCACGCTCTAACTCCCGTAAATACACTCGGATTTTCATGCAATTGATAAACGTTATTTAGGATTACCAAGGCATATTTGATATTGTATATGAAGTATGTGGGATTAATAGTTCATTTACAGGGGCAGTGAAAAGAATTCCGTTACATTATAGTGAATAAGGAAAAATCGTTTGCAATGTATTTTAGTGACATTACGCTAGTTTCAAATATATTAAAATTGATATAAATCACTGAATTTCACTACAAGATGATTACTATACAATAGGGCAATACAATATATACAGGGCTGTTCAAAGAATTCGGATAATTTTCCAATTGTTGATGGGAAAAGCTGAAATTTGGGTTTTCAACTGTGTTATGGGTTTCCATATGGTTGAATTAGACATAATATTTTACATAAATATAATATACTAGCTGACCCGCCCGGCGTTGCCCGGCCCTTAATAATATTCGTAAATGAATCTGAAATTTTTATCGCAGGTGCATACAGAGGGGACTGGGAGTGGAGACTGCAAATTACCAGGGCCCGACTTGTTCAGTTCCAAAGTTGTGTAAATTTACAGGTTAAGTTTTTTCATTTTTATATGTCTCATGCTCTTTTTATTCCAAATTAATTGATGAATTCAATTAAAATTTAATTATATTTTCAATAATTTAATTTTTTATTTAAAATCTTTAGATGAAAAAGCAATTACAAATACAACATAAACTGTAATAATTGAAAAAGAAATAATAAAATTGTAAGCAAATATTACTATATAGAATGTTTTAAAAAGTACCATCCAGCAAATTTATTTTCTAATAGAGTAAAGCCTGTTTCTAATTGAATCCTGCAATAAACAACAACAAAAAAAAAGTTACAGCTTCCCTCTCTCCCCAAAAATGTTATTATGCTTTGTTCAATTTAAATAACCTGCATAAAACGGAATTTATCACTGGTCGTTTCCGTCTAAGCAGGTTTTATTGTATCTTACTTCTGGTGGGCCCATAATAATATTCTTAAATGAACCTGAAATTCGAATCGCAGATCCGTACAGAGGGAAGTAAACAAAATTACTTGACGTCATGACAACATTTTTAAATTTCTTGCTGCTGATCAATTCGCATTTCCAATATAGTGCTTTGCAGAAATTGCACGTTTTACTCAAAGTTCCACAGTTGTGCCCCCCGGAACGTTTAAATCAATAATTTGGATTTCAGAAGCAACGCGTGCACTCTGCGGTTATTAAGCCTATTTTAGCGATCGCTTATGCTCTGTGTTTAACTTTATTCCCGATGCAATCTATTTCAGTTTTCTTTTCTTAATTCGACTTCTTCTTCACTTTCAAGTATTCACCGAGATCTTTTACGGGCATTTCAAATGATATTTTGAAGCTCTATAATTGCAGCGAAAGAGGGAAACATCATGGAGCATTTTCCACGGCGAAATGTAAATAAACCCTATCGCCCTAAATCCTGCCAAAGGACTTTTCACAATAACCAATGAGACGCGTTTCTCGGGCGTTGCCATTAGACAATAACAAATAATCGCGATTTCTGTGCCACGTACGTTAGCGTAATATATATATAGATTAACTTATTAAACGACTCAGTTTTGTATCATGATTCTGAATGTGTGTGAAAGTGTTTTATAATCTATGTTTGACCCATAATTTTTTCTTTCTTGATCAAAAGCTTGACTCAAATCGCTTTAAAAATACTTTTTTACACAGTAAAATAAGATATAAGACTACAAAAATAGTTTTTGTAAAAGCTTCATAAATTAGTATGTTTACTAAAATTTTATCTGTACACTGTACAGAAAAAGATGTGTAAATCTACAAAACTAGTTTTATAAAGATACAGAAATCTGTATGCTTACTGAAACTTTATCGGTAACTCGGGATAATTACATGATTTTTTTTTTTTTTTTTTTTTTGCTGCAGTTGTATAAAAAATTCTAGGCATCCCAGTTTCCTAGAAAATTCTTAGTAACCTTACAGATTTTATTTATTTATTTATTTATTTAATTTTATTTATTTTTGTAGTGTAATAATTTAAAACATTTTTGCAATAGGAACTATATGTCTATGACTAACGGTTTAGGAATTAGCCATTGGACACCGTTAAGAGTGGACACCCTGTATAAAAGGAAGAACAGATTCTGAGGTGGAAATCCTGGTTTAGAATCAAGTTTTGTGTAAATGAGTAAAACAGTTCTTCAGTTGTTTGTTTAACCCATTTATGCCTAGCGTCCCATTTTTGGGACGCTTCGAATTTTAATAAATTTGAATAATTTTCTTCTTCTTTATAACATGATAATTGTACGAAATAATACTCCATAAATGTCTTTATCTGTTACCGATAGATGACAACAGAAGATGGATATTTATTTGCTTAAATGACGGCTTTTATCGGAGTTTATAGCTTTTTCATTTTTCAAGACAGCGAAATGTAAAAAGTAAGTTTATTTGTGTTTTTTCTACTAAGGACACAAATATGTAAGTTATAATCGTAACTTTTTTGAAATGCGTATTTTTTTAAATTGTGAAATTATATGTTCAAGCCTATTTTTTATGTATTTTTGTAAAGTACAAAATATAGAGCGCTAGGCACGAATGAGTACATATTTTTAGCCACTTAGGGAACTGTTATTTATGTAAAGTCCTTTTCAAGATGATTATGAAATAAATTGTTTTTAAGCCTGAAATATGATTATTCTTAGTTTATTACGATTATTCTAATACTTATAATGTTATTATTCTCTGTAAAGAAATAAATATATTTTTGGGTAGTTCATAAAATACTAATTATAGTATACGTTATATAATTTAAAAGCTTATTTTATATAAATTTTTGACGAAACATATAATTATGCATATTATACTATTACAAATATTATGCATATTCCCATATTTAGTGTGTTTACTTTTATCAAGTAAATACAAATATTTTTTAGTTTAATTTTTTTTAGTATTTTTCAAGTTCATTTTGAAACATTTTAAAGTGATTTTACCAATATACTTGATAAAACAAAAATTCAGGCACAAATGGGTTCATAAAATAGCCGAGCTAAATATTGAGCTAAAAAAGGCAGTCTTCTGTTTTACATTTTTAGTTCTACTTCAAAGATATTTAACATTTTAGTCGCTGTTATTATTTTGCTAGATATTTTTGATACGGTATATTTTCATAATGACGTATGAAATTATTCAATCTATATATATGCCATGTTAATACTTGAAGAAATCATGTGACCTATTTGAAAAACGACAAAAAAATAAGACTTTTTTTTTCTTTGACAGAAACCAATAACCTGGTGAATCTTTACCATATTATAAATAAAAGGCGCTAACTTTGTTTTTCACAAATATCAAAAATATGTGAAATCAATAACTAAATTGCTTTTTAAGAGTTCCTATTTGTGATTGTGATTCTTTGATCTTATTTCCATATCTTCAGGATAGATCGATGAAAGAAGCAGATGTTAACCAAAACTTTTAATAAAGACCCTAAATATTTATAAAGAAGAAATTGAATAATTGCTTTCTGATGAATAATAAAAGCGTAATTAATTGGCTTCTTATTGCATAAAACAAAAAAGATATGCATGATGTGTTTTCGATGAATTAAGAATAATTACTTTTTGTTTGCTTAGCTGAAAAAAAAATGTCATATAGCAAAAAACAAAAATTTCAGTCAGGGGTATGACGAAGTTTTAATACGTCAGACGAAAAATTTTAATCTAAGGAACTAAGGAAGGTTTGTGTATTTGCATGCGAGAGAGAGAGGGAGGGCTATGTCGCATAAACGTGGAATATCGAATAATGGAGAACGGAGAATAGAAAAACGACAAAAAATTCCAATAAGAAGAAATAGCGAAGTTTTGATAAGTCAGAAGAAGAATTTTGTTTCAATGAAAAGAAATAGAGAAGGAAAATTTGAAAGCACCGATTGGAGCATTTATATTTTATGCTAAAAATTAAAACATGAAACAATATCTGATTTGGTGCTGTTGACGAGAAATGTTCAACAGCATTACTTCCAATCAACAAGGTCTAATTAGAATTTATTAATTTTTGAGATCCGAGAAGAATGGAAGAAAACTTTTTTGTTCATACGAAAACAAAGTTTTATATTTTTTACTTAGTATTGTTTGCTATTGACCAAAAGTGTTCAACATTATTGATTGATAAGGCTTATGAATAAATAGCGAAGTTTTAATGAATCAGAAGAAGAATTTTGTTTTAATGTAAAGTAATAGAGAAGAAAAATTTGAAAGTAACGATTGAAACATTTATATTTTATGCTAAAAATTAAACATGAAACAATATTTGATTTTGTGCTGTTGACAAGAAATGTTCAACAGTACTACTTCCAATCAACGAAGTCTAATTAGAATTTATTAATTTTTCAGATCCGAGAAGAATGGAGAAAAACTTTTTTGTTCACACGAAAACAAAGAAACGAAAACATAAAAGAAAGTTTTATAATTTTTAACTAGTATTTTTTGCTATGGATCAAAAGTGTTCAACATTATTGATTGAGAAGGCTAATGAAGAAATAGCGAAGTTTTGATAAGTCAGAAGAAGAATTTTCTTTCAATGGAAATAAATACAGAAGGAAATTTTGAAAGCACCGATTGGAGCATTTATATTTTATGCTAAAAATTAAACATGAAACAATTTGTGATTTGGTGCTGTTGTCGAGAAATGGTCAACACTATTACTTCCAATCAACAAGGTCTAAATAGAATTTATTAATCCTTGAGATCCGAGAAGAATGGAGAAATTTTTTTTTTTGTTCATATGAAAACAAAAAAACGGAAACATGAAACAAAGTTTTATATTTTTTATCTAGTATTTTTTGGTATTGATCAAAAGTGTTCAACATTATTGATTGAGAAGGCTAATGAAGAAATAGCGAAGTTTTGATAAGTCAAAAGAAGAATTTTATTTCAATGAAAAGAAATGAAGAAGGAAAATTTGAAAGCACCGATTGGAGCATATATATTTTATACTAAAAATTAAACATGAAATAATATCTGATTTGGTGTTGTTGTCGAGAAATGTTTAACAGTATTACTTCCAATCAACGAAGTCTAATTAGAATTTTTTAATTTTTGAGATACGAGAAGAATGGAGAAATTTTTTTTTTGTTCATATGAAAACAAAAAAACGGAAACATGAAACAAAGTTTTATATTTTTTATCTAGTATTTTTTGCTATTGGCCAGAAGTGTTCAACACTATTGATTGAAAGTGCTTATGAAGAAATAGCGAAGTTTTAATGAGTCAGAAGAAGAATTTTCTTTTAATGTAAAGAAATAGAGAAGATAAATTTGAAAGCACCGATTGAACATTTATATTTTATGCTAAAAATTAAACATGAAATAATATCTGAATTAGTGCTGTTGACAAAAAATGTTCAACTTTATTACTAACAATCAACAAGGTCTAGTTAAAGTGAATGGAGAAAAACTTCTTTGTTTATACGAAAACAAGCAAGCGGAAGCATACAAAGTTTTATATTTCTTATCTAGTATTTTTTGCTATTGACCAAAAGTGTTCAACATAATTGATTCAGAGGGCTATGTCGCATAACTATGATATATCGAATAATGGCGAACGGTGAATAGAAAAAAGACAAAAAAATCCAGTAAGAAGAAATAGCGAAGTTTTGATAAGTCAGAAGAAGAATTTTGTTTCAATGCAAACAAATAGAGAAGGAAAATTTGGAAGAACCTATTTCAATATTTATATTTCATGCTAAAAATTAAACATGAAATAATATATGATTTGGTGCTGCGGACAAGAAATGTTTAACATTATTACTTCCAATAAAAAGGGTCTAATTGGAATTTTTTAATTTTTGAGATCCGAGAAGAATGGAGAAAAACTTTTTTGTTTATACGAAAACAAAGAAACGGAAACATAAAACAAAGTTTTATATTTTTTATCTTTTATTTTTTGCTATTGGCCAAAAGTGTTCAACATTATTGATTGAAAGGGCTTATGAAGAAATAGCGAAGTTTTAGTGAGTCAGAACGAGAATTTTGTTTTAATGTTAAGAAATAGAGAAGGTAAATTTTAAAGGACCGATTGAACATATATATTTTATGCTAAAAATTAAACATGAAATAGTATCTGAATTGGTGCAGTTGACAAGAAATGTTCAACTTTATTATTTCCAATCAACAATAGCCCAGTGGCAGAGGAGCATAAAAAGGCCCAATTCGGAAATAATTAGGGAAAAGCTGGAAATTGTTTTAATCCCTTCAGTGTATATCTAGAATGAATATGCTACGTTTTCCCCCTCGTACTGGGTGAGCGTTAGGAATTATACATTGATTTATAGTCAAAAAACACGTTTAAAAAAAAAATACCATAACACTATCTCGAAATCACTAACTTTTTCAAAACCATTGTCAATACAAATGCTGTAGAGCTTAAAATTCTGAATAAAATGAGTACCTACACTTAATACTTTTGTTGAATGGTCAAAATTTAAAGTTTTAGTCTCGTGGTCAGAGGGTTTAACTCAGAATTAATTAGGGGAAAACTGGAAATCGTTTTAATCCCTTCAGATTAGGTCTAAAATGAATATTCTATGTTTTCCCCTTTGTACTAAGTGAGCGTTAGGAAATATGTACACATTTACATTCGAAAAACACGTTTTTCTTTAATATTTTTAACAATATCTGAAATTGTGACCTTAATTTTGAACAAAAATATTAATGTGAGTATTTATTTTATTCAAAATTTTAAGCTCTACAACATCTGTATTGGCAATTTTTTGATATAGTTAGCTGTTTTGAGATATTGTTAAGGTAATCTGGTCTCTCCTATCTTGAAGCTCTTGATTAGTGATAAAGGCAAAATCTTGAAATGGAATTGCGACCTTAATTTTGAACAAAAATATTAATGTGAATACTCATTTTATTCAGAATTTTATGCTCTGCAACATTTGCATTGACAATGTTTTTGATAGAATTAACTATTTTGAGACATTGTTAAAAATATTAAGGAAAAACATGATTTCGAATGTAAATAATTACATATTTCCTAACGCTCACTTGACACGAGGAGGGGAAACATAGAATATTCATTTTAGACCTAATCTGAAGGGATTAAAATGATTTCCAGTTTTCCCCTAATTAATTCTGAGTTCAACCCTCTGACCACGGGGCTAAAATTTTAAAGTAGAATTGTGACCTTAATATTCAAGAAAAGTATTAAGTGTAGGGACTCATTTTATTCAGAATTTTAAGCTCTACAACATTTATGTTCACAATGTTTTTGAAAAAGTTGGGGATTTCGAGATAGAGTTATGGTATTTAAAAAAAAAAAAAAAAAAACGTGTTTTTTGATTATAAATCAATGTTTAATTCCTAACGCTCACCTAGTACCAGGGGAAAATGTAGCATATTCATTCTAGACCTAAACTGAAGGGGTTAAAACAATTTCCAGCTTTCCCCTAATTATTTCCGAATTCAACTCCCAAACCACTGCGCTAAATGTCTAATTAAAATTTTGAGATCCGAGAAATGGAGAAAAACTTCTTTGTTTATACGAAAACAAGCAAATGGTACAAAGTTTTATATTTCTTATTTAGTATTTTTTGCTATTGACCAAAAGTGTTCAACATTATTGATTCAGAGAGCTATGTCGCATAAACATGGTATATCGAATAATGGCGAACGGAGAATAGAAAAAAGACAAAAAATTCCAATAAGAAGAAATAGCGAAATTTTGATAGGTCAGAAGAAGAATTTTGTTTCAATGCAAAGAAATGGAGCAGGAAAATTTAAAAGAACTGATT
Source organism: Maratus speciosus (assembly GCA_963932465.1). Classification (NCBI taxonomy): domain Eukaryota; kingdom Metazoa; phylum Arthropoda; class Arachnida; order Araneae; family Salticidae; genus Maratus; species Maratus speciosus. The sequence goes on from OZ010786.1 coordinate 154,270,208, forward strand.
GGAATGTTTATATTTCATACTAAAAATTAAACATGAAATAATATAGGATTTGGTGCTGCGGACAAGAAATGTTCAACATTATTAGGTAGCTTTCATTACAAAAAGCTACCTATTGCAGCCGTTCGGAGGAAAGCGATTTCAAAAAATTTTGGTATATTTTCATCGATCATGACCCCCAGACCCCGAAACCACCCTCCGTTCAAAATTGATATATATATATATATCCATATATATATATATATATATATATATATATATATATATATATCTGACCTTTGTCACACAGTAACTCTCGAATTTATGAACCGATTTGGATGTAATTCGGTATGTACATAGCACATACCAATTTCTCAACCGAGTTCGTTGGCCAGCTTCATCCGCCATTTTGTTTCAAAATGGCGGCCATTTAAAATTTTAAATTTGAAATGTGGTACCAAAAAATTGAAAATGGAAAAATATTTTTTTCTTATGTAATTGACCTTTATGCAAAGATTTCGGAACAGTTTTTGTTTCGTCTATATCTTAAAAAATGGCTGAGTTATAGCATTTTGAATTTCTAGCGTGGCTGACATTTTTAAACGTCCTTAATTTTGTCACGCGATAAAAGGCCTATTTATGAACCGATTTGGATGTAACTTCGTTTGTACATAGTACATACCAATGTCTCGACCGAGTTCGTTGGCCAGATTCATCCGCCATCTTGTCTAAAAATGGCAGCCATTTAAATTTTTAAGAAAAATTTAAATTTGAAATGTGGTACCAAAAAATTGAAAATTGAAAAAATATTTTTTTCTTATGTGTTTGACCTTGATACAAAGATTCGGGAACAGTTTTTGTTTCGTCTATATCTTAAAAAATGGCTGAGTTATAGCATTTTGAATTTCTAGCGTGGCTGACATTTTAAACGTCCTGATATTTGTCACGTGATAACAGTCGTATTTATGAACCGATTTGGATGTACCTTGGTGTGTACATAGTACATACAAATATCTCGACCAAGTTCGTTGGCCAGCTTCATCCGCCATCTTGTTTCAAAATGGCGGCCATTTCAAAAAAATTAAAAAATTTAAAATTTAAAATGAAATACCAAAAAATTGGAAAATGAAAAGGATTTTTTTTCGTATGTGTTTGGCCTTGATACAAAGATTGCGGAGCAGTTTTTGTTTCGTCTATATCTTAAAAAATGGCTGAGTTATAGCATTTTGAATTTCTAGCGTGGCTGATATTTTGAAACGATCTGATTTTTCTCACGCGATAACACGCGTATTTATGAACGGATTTGGATGTTACTTGGTCTGTACATAGTACATACCAATGTCTCGACCGAGTTCGTTGGCCACCTTCATCCGTCATCTTGTCTAAAAATGGCAGCCATTTAAATTTTTAAGAAAAATTTAAATTTGAAATGTGGTACCAAAAAATTGAAAATTGAAAAAATATTTTTTTCTTATGTATTTGACCTGGATACAAAGATTCGGGAACAGTTTTTGTTTTGTCTATATCTTAAAAAATGGCTGAGTTATAGCATTTTGAATTTCTATTGTGGCTGACATTTTAAAACGACCTGATTTTTGTCGCGCGATAACAGGCGTATTTATGAACCGATTTGGATGTTACTTGGTCTGTACATAGTACATACCAATGTCTCGACCGAGTTCGTTGGCCAGCTTCATTCGCCATCTTGTTTCAAAAGAAAAAAATTAAATTTAAAATTTAAAATGAGGTATTAAAAAATTGGAAAATGAAAAAGATTTTTTTATGTGTTTGGCCTTGATACAAAGATTCCGGAGCAGATTTTGTTTCTGAAAATTTGTTCTTTTGTTTATATCTTAAAAAATGGTTGAATTATAGCACTTTGAATTTCTAGTATGGCTAACATTTTGAAACGATCTTGTATTTGTCACGCGATAACACAAGCATTCGCCTATTTCCATGTAAGAAGGCATGTAGATAGTATACATCAATATTTCGACCAAGTACGCTGGCCAGCTTCATCCGCCATCTTGTTTCAAAATGGCGGCAATTAAATTAAAAAAAAATTATATTTAAAGTGAGGTGCAAAAAAATTAGAAATTGAAAAAGGTTTCTTTCTTAAGTATTTGACCTTTATATAAGGATTCAGGAGCATTTTTTGTTTGTCTTTATCTTAAAAAATAGCTCAGATATAGCTGTTTCAATTTCTAATGTGGGTGACATTTTGAAAAATCTGATTTTTTGCCTGCGACAGTACTCGTATATATCAACCGATTCCGATGTGACTGAGCATGTGCACAGCAATTACTAAGGTCTCGACCAAGTTCACTGGTTAGCCTCATCCACCATGTTGTCTTAAAATGGCAGGCACTTTAAGAAATCGCCGATTTTGGCAGCCAAATGTAAGTTACTTTAAATAAAAGCAGCTTGGATAAAGATGACTAATTTCGCGAAATTCTCTTCATAATGATTTAGTATTGATAAAAATTAATATTGAATCTCCTATATTCGGTTTCCACTAAATTGAGCTTCGTGTGTTTGAATAATACAAGTTGGCTTTTTTAGAATAAGGAATTTGAAAGCTACCTCTTCCTCCCGGCACTGGCCGGAAGGACTTTTATAATAATGCTTCCAGTAACTTCCATACTTCCAGTAAACAGGTCTAATTAGAATTTTCTAATTTTTGAGATCCGAGAAGAATGGAGAAAAACTTTTTTGTTCACACGAAAACTTAAAACAAAGTTTTATAGTTTTTATCTAGTATTTTTTTGTTATTAACCAAAAATGTTCAACATTATTGATTGAGAGGGCTATGTCGCATAAACATGGTATATCGAATAATGGCGAACGGAGAATAGAAAAAAGGCAAAAAATTCCTGTAAGGAGAAATAGCGAAGTTTTAATAAGTCAGAAAAAGAATTTTGTTTCAATGTAAAGAAATAAAGAAGGAAAATTTGAAAGAACCGATTGGAATATTTATATTTCATGCTAAAAATTAAACATGAAATAATATATGATTTGGTGCTGCGGGCAAGAAATGTTCAACATGATTACTTCCAATAAACAAGGTCTAATTAGAATTTTCTAATTTTTGAGATCCGAGAAGAATGGAGAAAAACTTTTTGGTTCCTACGAAAACAAAGAAACGGAAACATAAAACAAAGCTTTATATTTTTTTATCTAGTTTTTTTTTTTCTTTTTTTTTTTTTTTTATTGATCAAAAGTGTTCAACATTACTGATTGAGAGGGCTATGTCGCATAAACATGGTATATCGAATAATGGCGAACGGAGAATAGAAAAAAGACAAAAAATTCCAGTAAGAAGAAATAGCGAAGTTTTGATAAGTTAGAAGAAAAATTTGTTTCAATGTAAAAAAAATAGTGAAGGAAATTTGAAAGCACCAACTGGAATATTTATATTTCATGCTAAAAATTAAACATGAAATAATACATGATTTGGTGCTGCAGACAAGAAATGTTCAACATTATTATTTCCAATAAACAAGCTCTAATTAGAAATTTCTAATTTTTCAGATCTGAGAAGAATGGAGAAAAACTTTTTGGTTCATACGAAAACAAAGAAACGGAAACATAAAACAAAGTTTTATATTTTTTATCTAGTATTTTTTTGCTATTGACCAAAAGTGTTTAAAATTATTGATTGAGAGGGCTTATGAAGAAATAGCGAAGTTTTAATGAGTCAGAAGAAGAACTTTGTTTTAATGTAAAGAAATAGAGAAGGAAAATTTGAAAGCACCGATTGGAGCATTTATATTTTATGCTAAAAATTGAACATTAAATAATATCTGAATTGGTGCTGTTGGCAAGAAATGTCCAACATTATTATTTCCAATCAACAAGGTGTAATTAAAGTTTTTAGATTTGAGAAGAATGGGGAAAAACGTCTTTGTTTATACGGAACATAGCAAACGGAAACATACAAAGTTTTATATTTTTTTAGTATTTTTTTGCTATTGACCAAAAGTGTTCAACATTATTGATTGAGAGGGCTATGTCGCATAAACATGGTATATAACGAATGATGGCGAACGGAGAATAGAAAAAAGACAAACTATTCTAATAAGAAAAAATAGCGAAGTTTTGATAAGTCAGAAGAAGAATTTTGTTTCAATGCAAAGAAACAGAGAAGGAAAATTTGAAATAACCGATTGGGGCATTTATATTTCATGGTAAAAATTTAAACGTAAAATAACATCTGATTTGGTGCTGTTGACAAAGAATTTTCAACGTAATTACTTTCAATCACCAAGGTGTAATTATTTTTTGTTAATTTTTGAGATCCGAGAAGAATGGTGAGAAACTTCTTTGTTCATATGAAAATAAACAATCGGAAACATACATACATACTTTTATATTTTTCATCTACTATTTTTCGCTATTGACCGAAAGTGTTCAACATTATTGATTGAGAGAGCTATTTCTCATGAACATGGAATATCAAGTAATGGTGAACGGAGAACAGAAAAAGAGCAAAAAAATTTCAATAAGAAGAAATGGTGAAGTTTTGATAAGTCAGAAGAAGAATTTCATTTCAATGTAAATAAATAGAGAAGGAAAATTTGAAAGCACTGATTGGAGTATTTATATTTTACACCTTTAAGACCTGAAGAGTTTTTTTTTTTTTTAATTTAAAGTCTTGGTGGTTAACCCTAATTAATAGGATCATATTGGATTGAAAAGAATATTTTAAAAAAACTTTCCGATATCAGGTTATGTCAACAAATGATCCGCACAATTGTTTGAGTGCAGGCTCGGCTTTAAGTCACATACAAATAGGAAACTGTTCTTTTTTACTTTTTCCTTAGGATCATCTACACATTTGTGTAGGTCAGGTCTTAAAGTGTTATGCTAAAAATCAAACATGAAATAATATCTTATATCTGAATAATATCTGTTGACAAGAAATGTTCAACATTATTTCTTCCAATCAACAAGGTCTAATTAGATTGTTTACGATTATGTCAATTGTTTCTCCATCGCTTCAATCAATCAACTGGTTTCCGATCCTATTTTATAAAAATTGTTTGTGGTGCGAGAAAATCATTAAAAATTTCTTGTCAAGGTTTCCCAAACAACATTGAAACCTGATGTAATTTTTACCTGTTGGAGTTACCTAGACAATGTAAATTGAAAAAGTGTTCAAAATAAGGTTGGAATTAAGATTAGGGTCATGAAATAGCTCTGCCATTAATTTTCAAAAAAAGTTCCACATGCTTAATTTTTATGCTGTCTATGGGTCCTATAAGTTATAGCTAGAAAATTTTTTATCCATGCCCTGAAAAGTATTGAAACAATAAAGATGCCATTCTTCAAAGATCAAAACTCACCGAGTTATGATACTTTGGATTTCATAAAATTATGGAACGTTTCGGCATTAAAAACACATTTTACGGTTTTTAATTAAAAATATATATAATGAATATTTTATTTTACATTATTAGTGATTTCATTTTCCTACCCCAACTCCGTCTCAAGCACTTAAATTCCCCGTTTAAGAACAACATTTTCTCGACCCACTCTTTTCTCTCACTCTTCAACTCCTTAACGTTAATGTATCTGCCTAGGTTCGGAGCGCTTTTTTAATATGCATTATTGAATAAAGAAACATATTTTTAGTTTAATTGTAATACAAAATGATGAAAAAACGTAAAAGCCTAACAATATCTTCATAACATTTTAAAAAATAGGGCTTTTCGCCATTTTTTTGGCAAAATTTCGTGCTGACGCCACAGAGCGTGCACTCAATTCAACTAAATATATTTCAATTTCTTTTGCACTGCATACTATTATTACATCTACCGGGTGAAAAAGAACTGACTGATTTTAAAATTCAATAACTTGCAAACGGGGACAGTTATTCAAAAAATTCTTGCAGGAGGGTTATGCATGAGGTCAAATGTTTTTTTACAGTAAATTCCATTTTAGTTCGAATTACAAATAATAGATGGCGCTGCAAGCAATAGGCGCTAAATGCAGGCTCGATGTTTTGGCCTTTCTCTTCTTTCATGCGGAAAAAAGAGATTAAAATATATTGAGTAGCTCCGGAAGTGCCAAAAATCGAGCCTGAATTTGGCGTCTATTGATCGCAGCGCCATCTATTGTTTGTAATTCGAACTAAAGTCATAAATTACTGTAAAAAACTTTTGACCTTATGTATAACCAACCCTCCTGCAAGACTTTTTTAAATATCTGTCACCGTTTGCAAGTTATTCAATTTTAAAATCAGTCACTCCTTTTTAGGACACCCGGTATCTGTACGCTGAGCTAGGTACTGAGTAAGGCACTGAGCTAGGAATTTTACAATATTTTCAAAATTAACTGACATATTCCAAAATGTGTCAAAAAATACATATTTTTTATAAAAAATTACCATTTTTTTTTTATATTCGAGCACCTATAAAATGACTGCATTATCACATAGAGGTTAGATCAGAGTTGGCGAACCTATGGCACGCGTGCCAGAGTTGGCACGTAAGACAATTTCTCTGACACGCGAAAAAATAAATTTTATAATCATTATACAGATAACACATTTTTTTCTGCTATAATCAATAAAATTTTGTTCCACAGACTATCACAAAAATGCAAATTTTCTTTTCCTGTTATGTTATGCAGAGGTTTTAACAGGTATTTTGCCTTTCTATACGAATTTATAAAGTTGCATTTTTCAAACTAATTTTGTTAGACAGTCAATGCAATATGATGGTAAATGGATCCAATTTCTATGCATATTTATAAAAATATCAAAATATGAATCAGTTATAAAGAAATTTCCATCGAACATCAGCAAAAATCTCATCAGTAAGTTTTCTCATCAATACATTGTTTAATGCAACTTGGATAGTTATAACCAGATGTTGCATTAATAATAAACTCAAAAATTACTAAAATAAAAAAAAAATTATCTTTATTTCCTTGTTACAGTACGTATAAATCATACTTACGAATTAAAATTTCGTTAGTTTAATAGCTTATTCCAAAATACAGAGAAATCGTATTTTAATTTTTAATATTTTTTAATTTTTAATTATTAATGCATGAAAGCAACTGGTTTTTTAACTGGTGTCTTGTTTAAACATCGCACACTGCAAAATTATTTTATGTCAAAGTTTGGCACGTTACATTGTTGATAGATACTGTTTGTGAAATTTTGGCACGCGCACGTAAAAAGGTTCGCCGATCCTGGGTTAGATTCTAGTTCAGAACATAGTGAGTAATATGGTATGGCATTGTGAGAAAATTTCACTGAAATATGTTTAAAACGTTTCATGTAATGGAGTTTATCGAACATGTAAGTAATGAAAAAATGGATTTTCCAGAAATCGCATTTAAAGATTTTATATTTATAGTGTTTCTTATCTATAAAATTAATCTACACGTGTCAATTAAAGTTTATTGGTGTTTTTATGTAAAAAACGTAAGAAAATCATGCACTGAAACATTGTTTACATTTCTCCTAGACTTCCTACGCCCACTTTCGGTAGTTGACTCATTACTTCCTGTTTTTTAAAGTGGTCATAACTCCTATTCCAATGAACGTAAGAATAAAATTAAAACAGATTTGGAATCGTAAAAGATTGCTCTTTCAAATAAAACTTCAAAAATCTTCGAAAATTTTTCCCAAAAGGGTCATTTTAATGTAGGAAGAAGAATAAGAAGTTCAATGAAGTTACGTTATTAGATTATTTCTTTAAAGTTAAGTTAGTAAAATTTACATTAAGAATTATTATATTTTAAAATAATTTTCAATATTTTTTTTTCTGCTTCTTCTTATGACAAACGGACGCAAGTATACTTATTTAGGTTAGATTTTTTTTTTAAATGGAATGAAATATGCAGTTGGCAACTGAATAACAGCTTTACAATTGTTGATATTTTGTTTCTTCATGGAAAACTACAGTAGCAAAATCTAAAATCGTGCATGCGAGCGAGAATGTGATAGATATACAGTAAACTGCCGACTATCCGGCAGTCACAGGACCGACAGTGTGGCTGATAATTGAAAGACAGTACAAGACCGTTACTAAAATTACATTTTTATATGTTAATTTATAAATAAGAATAATTAAAAGATTTTTATTATTTTTGCGTACTTTCGTTTATAAAGTGCATAACTGATAATAAGAAATCTATTTCTCAGGCAAATTTAGAATTTTACTGAATAAATATATAGTAGCTGTTTCATCCAAAGTAATCGATTATACTTTTTTGTTAGCGTTTTGCTTGTGCTTTTACTGCAGCAAGATTACGAATTCTACGTAATAAAAATAATTGGGTTGCATCTGCTTCCCCTTGCATCTCAAATCAATTAATGCATTTAGAGAGCATAATCTGCATGACTGATTCCTGTAAATGATCATTACCCGATTTATCCTATTCATCCGCTTCCGGTTTCTCTGGATTCAAAACATTTTGAATAATTTCTCCAAACATTAATTAATCATAACCAATATCATTCTTGTCACAATTAAGCCAGTAAGTGATTTCATCCGCAGGAATATTTTCTACTTGCTGTTCCTGACGTCAGAAAAGCATTTTACTCAAAATAGCGAACCCCCACTCGGGTTTTTGTGCATTTGAATTTTCGTTTTTCGTTTCTGATTTTAAGAAATATAGAGGAAAAGGTCCAAATACCGGCTACTAGATGTTCTGAGAACTGAGTGCAGCGCAGCCTAGCCGTGATAGGCAGAGTTTGTAGCTTTAATTGAGAGAAGAAAGTTACGAAAAGTACGTCACTGAAGTCTGTCTCATTTACAAATAGTAAATACAAAAGTGTCGAATCGACGTAATCTGGTACGTCAAAAGTTTTTCCCATGTGTGTTTCTCATTTTTAAAAAATATACTGATCGTATATTAGACAAAAAAAAAAAAAAAAAAAAAAAAAAGAAAGAAAAGAAATTATTATTTTCAAGCAAATTGAAATCTTTAAACAGTAAGAAAAAGAAAGAGGATTATTTGTCATGAGAGGTCGCGACCCCCTGAAGCCCCCATACAAGACAATATTTAGGTCTGGTTTTCTTTTTATGATCATGTGTTTCATATTATCTAAAAAAGGGGATTACAAGATTGCAAAGCCCACTGATGAAAACTATCGTAAACTAATTGGGTTAAATAATGCTATAAAAAGTGATAGAATATCTTTATTAAGATGGACGACCGTTTCGTCGCACAAATAGCGGCATTTTCAAAATCATTCACGATAGAAAATATTTTCACATAATTTAAAAACAATAAACATAGTAAACAATGTCACGAGACATGATGCATAATGAAAAATATTGTAAACATAAAATTAAATTAGCTATTTGCGAGCGTGGATTAATTTTCAAAAACAATAACAGGGTAAGCAATGTCACGAGACAACATGCATAATGAAAAGCATTGCAAAATATAAAATAAAAATAAAATTATCTTGGCTATTTGCGAGCGTGGATTAATTTTTACTATTGTTACTAAAATTGCATAGCATCTCTTTCCAAATTTTAGGTAATTCAAGGGACACTGAACCATTGCAAATATTCTTATTGAATAAAACTGAATCATTGCAAATATTCTTATTGAAATGTTAAAAAGGAGTTAAAATAATTTTCCAGAGGAGATATTTTAGATATGCGAATGCATTCTACTCCCACAGGCTTAGCATTAGCTAGGAGAATTCGTAAGCTGAATTCGTAAGCTAGGGGAATTCGTGACTGGCAGCCTTAACACTTTTTATTTATTTATTTATTTATTTATTTATTTTTAATTCAGTTGTAGAATGATGAAACATATTGGCTTTATAAAACCCAATTTGTTGATACTCGAAATCTAAAGTGTATCATTAACTTTAATAGCAAAATTATTACTAAATATAATTTTTAATTCATATGAAATTGGTGAAATGGACTATATTCGTGAAAATAGCTTCATACAGTTAAAAAAAAAAAAAAAAAAAAAAAGAAGAAGAAGAAGAAAAGAGGAAGAAGAAGAAGAAGAAACGCATTGAGAATTTTAAAGTAAATACGATTATGATTCCCCAGTATGCTAAACTTTTTTCAATACAAAATAATCATAATACAGAGTCGACGTCTATGACCCAAATGTGGCCTGTCTCTTTTGGCCCTCTCTTTAAAACGGTGTTGTTCATAACTAAATGCTGGAAACATTCACTAAATTATTATAAATATATATATCTATATCTATATCTATATATATATATATATATATAATATTTAACTATGCTGGCCAAATCCAACTCCAACATATTTTTTACATAAGAATTGTTAAATTGTAATGAAACAATAATGAATTATAATTGAAAATAATAAATCATTATAACGCACTAATAAATAGTGAATGTCTTCAGAGTACTTCAAAGTATTGTTTACTCTCTCCAAGGTACAAGAGATTGCCGGAAGTTATTGCGTGCAAGTTACTATATGCAATTTAACATAGTCCATTTGTATAATCAGATCGTAATAATAAGTATGGTGATTAATAAATGACTTACTTCTTCGAATAGCTATCCGTTGCCCATCTGTTATCATCAAAATGAGTAAAAATACAGTAGCAAAGAGCATGGCCGTACTTTTCTCTATGCGCCCCATCCCGGGATCTGGAGATGGTCCGGAGAAGAATGGGGGTGAGCGATAACGACGCCCCCTCGTGGTTCGGCTACACATGTTGATTATTTGTTTTGATTAGGAGCGCGTGTTGTCAGTAATAAATTACGCAGTCTTTAACGCAAAAAATTTGAAAAATATATGTTTAAAAAATAAACATATGCGTTTGAAGGTATTTGCTTTATTAAATTAAATTTTTGCGATTTTAATTTGCGTGTCAACTATTCATCCCATTTTTGTGGTAAATTTTTCATTAATACTCTTCTGGTAAACTGATTTACTGCGTCACATGTAGGTCTTCTATCTAATTATACTCTAGGCCCTGAGACTGATTGATTTTTGAGTCACCTTTAAAAATTAACCTATATTCATTTATTTATTTTCTGAATGTATTCAGCTGTGGAAAGATATATAATATAAGAATGTTATTTGCATATCAACTATTTTATCATATTTCTGTCGTAAATCTTTCATTATGACTTTTCTGGGTTACTGATTTATTGCGTCACATGCAGGGCTCCCGTTTTAATATACTCTAGGCCCTGAGATTGATTGTTTTTTGAGGCACCTTTAAAACTTAACCTATATTCATTTATTTATTTTTCTAAAAATATTCAGTTGTAAAAAGGTGAACTATATTTTTTATTATGTAATAGAATATTTAGCGTTCATAGTCATTTTCTGTCGTTCTACAGCTAAAATTATCGATAAATACATAAATTTTAGTTAATACGTGACAAGGGAAGATATGGAAATAATAGACAGCGGTAATAAGAGACGGGCAAGAACACTTACCCTAAATATATTAAAATACTTATAACGTGCTAAAATACAGATTTTACCTTTGTATTATTATTAATTATCCAATAAAAAATTATCTGGAAATTTCTTTGGCTTTTAGCTTCTGGCATGTGATTAATACAAAAGAATAGCTATTAATAAATTTGAATACAGGTAAATTTTAGTTAATATGCGACATGGGAAGGTTTGGAAATAATAGACACTAGTAGTAAGAGACGGGCAAGAAAAATTAACCTAAATACATAAAATATTTATATACTGCTAAAATACAGCTTTTACCGTTAGATACTGTTAAAATACAGCTTTTACCTTTAGATACTGTTAAAGTACAGCTTCTACCTTTAGATACTGCTAAAATACAGCTTTTACCTTTAGATTATTTTTACCTATCCAATAAAAATTTAGCTGAAGATTAACTCCTGGCATGCGGTTAATACAAAAGTATCGCGATTAATAAATTTTAAAACGTTATTTGAATACATTATTAATATTTTTCTTATAAAAAATGGTGTTGTTAGTGGGAAATATAAGAAAATGCATTAAATGTAAAATTCTTTTAGGGCTTTCAATATTTTGAAAAAAAAAAATCTTTACTTTTATTCTTTAACCGAGAAGCTCGGATTGAAACTCCTGGTATTATTAAAGCCTACAAAAGTAGAAATAATTCAATTATTGTTTTTGAGAAAGAAAAAAAAAAAAAAGGTAGATAAGGGCTCTTTTTTTTCCTTTCCCGCCGTTAACACTAAAAATGTTTCTATAATGCCTTTTGATTGTTTTGTTAAAATATAAATCCTAAATTTAGTAGCTCTAAGATTGGTTTTTGTTTGATGATTGTTATAATCTACACGTCTATACTAATATTATAAAGAAGTAAAGTTTGTGTTTGTCGTTTTTAATTTCTGGAAACACTAAACCGATTTAAACTAGTATGTTGTGGCCATCACAAAACTTTCTTCTATCTCATACTTGTCAATACTTCAAAATTCATTATCACAGTGCATCTATTCTCATCATGAGGATTCTAAAAAGATAAAATTCCGTGCATTAGTTCTTGAGATATTACTGTCCCTTAAATCGTATAAATCCATCAAAATGCAGCATAGCAGCGCCACCTATTGGGTGATTTACACCAGAACCTAATTATCATCAACTTCCCGTAAGGCATGGTGACGTCACGGCGGCGTCGTTGTGAAGTCACACTGTGATTTTGTGACCGTCGATGTGACGTCACGTGACGTGGATGTGACGTCACAGTGACTAGAATGCGAGGTCGTTATGGCCGTTTTAGAGGTCGTTTGTGACGTCACATTGTGACCACTCTGTGAAGTCACGGTGTGACTAATTTGTGAAAAGTGTGTCATTTGTGACTATTTTGGCATTAACTTTGTGACGAAAGTGACAATGTTTTGAAGTCACACTGTGACCAATTTGTGAAATATGTGTCATTTGTGACGAACTTGTCATAAACTCTGTGATGATTTCAAATGAAAATCAAATTTCAAATTAATTGCTTAAAAGGCGCAAAGGCGAACTAGTGAAAAAGATTCCATGCTGGAACTCGAACCCGAGCGCACTTACATTCTACCGACTAAACCACATGGAACTATACCCAGCCTGGAAAATTTCTCACTATTACATGTTGGCAAGGCTACAAACGCAGCACAAGATGCAATATTTATCGTCAGCCACCGACATGGCGCAAACACGAAACTTAATTAAATCCAGCATCGATTGAAACTATATTAATACTTGGAATTTTTTTTCAGAGAGAACCATTCGCCTTGCATACAATATTTCAAATGAAAATCAAATTTCAAATTAATAGTGTAAAAGGCAATTTTAATTTGAAATTTGATTTTCATTTGAAATACTGTATGCAAGGCAAATGTTTCTCTCTGGAAAATTTTCCAAGTATTAATATAGTTTCAATCGATGCTGGATTTAATTAAGTTTCGTGTTTGCCCCATGACGGTGGCTCACGATAAATATTCCATCTTGTGCTACGTTTGTAGCCTTGCCAACATGTAATAGGGAGAAAATTTCCAGGCTGGGTATCGTTCCATGTGGTTTAGTCGGTAAAATGTGAGTGCGCTATACTGATGACCCGGGATCGAGTCCCGGCGTGGATATTTTTCACTATGTTGGCCTTTGCGCCTTTTAAGCAATTTATTTGAAATTTGAATTTCATTTGAAATATTGTATGCAAGGCGAATGTTTCTCTCTGGAAAAATGTCCAAGTATTAATACTGTGATGATTCTTGTCATAAAAACTACGATAATTTTAAAGTAAAGTTTTGTTTGAAATATAAAATTTTATCTTTTTACCGTACTTTTTAGCAAGATATCACTATTTTGGAGTCCTATTCTTCTAAAATATTTTTAATTTTCCATTTAAAAAACAATGCTTATTAACTGACATCTTTTATTATTAAGTTCTAAGCTTGATCTTGAATTCAAGCTTAATATTAAGAATGTGTAAGCTTTTTTTAATGTGTTATGATTTGTCATTGCTTTATTAAATACGAACATGGAGTCTAACGGACATTAATACAACTGTTACTTATAGAACTACATGATAAGCCCTATTTATTTAAATTTTTTATTCCCATATATATTGTATTTTGTGAATATGAGCTAATTAGATTTGGTATGTTTTATATGAAAAGACTGATCTGGAAAATAGAAACAACAAGTAAGATATATCATGCGTTAGGCATAGATTATAAAACACTTTCCAACTCTTTCTAAATGTTTTAACAAGACATCTGGGGAAATAACGTAAATAAGATAACTAAGTAAACATGTAAACGCGTAAAACATTTGAAAAACTGATTTACGCAGTTACCATCCACTAAGGTGTAAAAAAATCATAATTTTTTTAAAAAAAAATAAAAAAAAATCGGATTTTTTTATTTAAATCAGATTTTTTTGATTTAAATCAAATTTTTATGATTTTTTTCCCAGCGTTCAAATACTGAATAGCTATCATGAGTTTTAGGTTTCCAAAACAATTACACCACTAATTGCTAACATAATCTATGTTTTTACACTTTAATTAATAAAATTATAATTGTTAGTTAGTAATTACAGAAATAAAAACTGCAAATTAGTAGTTTCATTAGGTAGTATTATACAATAATGTTATATACATTAATATTGTAATGATTATGTAAAACTTTATAAATACTAGTGATACTTAACATTTATGAAAATTATTAACTGCATTTTATATTAAATAGCTAACATTACTTCAAATTAATTATTAAACAATCAACTCTCTAATTAGGAACATATTATACATTTTTAAGCCTTAATTATTAAAATGATAATAATTCATTTTAGAAAGAAAAAGGGACAGGATGCTAGTTCAAAAAACGGGCACTATTTCATGAGGAAATATATTAGTAATGTGTTTAGTAATGATGTAAGGGAAAAAAAAAAGAATATTTTTTAGCATTATAAGTAAAGTGTACTTAATTTTTAATAATTTTATGAATAACAAATTGAAAAATACAATTAAATGACATATTTTAATAATATCCTGTTTTTTCTAAAGAAATAAAGTTCTATATTTTTGCAAGATTTTTTCCACATAAATTTAGAATACTGTTGAATGGGGAAGTTTTTTACAAGAAATCTCTGGCTACAACTACAGGTAAATTTCAACTTTTTTTTTTTTTTTTTTTTTTTTTTTTTTTTTAAAGGCAGGGTGCATTTTGCCAATTTCAAAAGGGGCATGGTGTGGCACCATTAAAAAAAATGGCCTAGAAGAAGCAGTATAAGTAATTACAGAATTAATAAAAACTGCAAATAAGTAATTTCATTAGTTAGTAGCACAAATAACAAAACTAACAAATATTATTTGCAGCTCATTTTGCATTTGTATTGAGGAAAATTTCTGTAAACCACCAAAATCTATACTTACACACATGTACGTGTATGCTAACCAAAAAAAAAAAAAAAAAAAAAAAAAAAGAAAATGAGTTAAACCCATTCATATAGAATAAATATAAGTTAGCCACTAATATCTGAAATCCTCAAAATATTTAACTAACAGCATTATTACCTCTATTAGCTTTCAATGGTTCAATTTTTTAATATATATGAGTTACAATAATAATAATAATAATAATAATAATAAACATTTATTTAACCTATACCAAAGAAGCTCTTGCAGTGCTTAGCATTTTTATACCAATTATTTCTTTTTCTCTTATGCATTCATTTACAATTTAGCTGCTGAGCAGATGTCATTCTTTCATTCTTCTTTAACTTGAGATTGCTATTAATTACTATTTATTCTTTTACTTGTAGAAATGTAATTATACTTGCTATGTGTATTTTATATAAAATAATGCATAAATTGATTACCTAAAGAGAATTATGACATTGCAAATTATGTTAGATTTAAATATCATTTTTAAATGAAACTGTTTTAATTTGGATAAAAACTTAAAAACAATGCTTTTTACAAACTCAACTGTTTTTAATTTTTTTACAATACTAATGAATTAAGCTTAGAAACAATTATTTAAAGCTCTTTTTTTGTTTATTCATAAGTCAAAATACCTGTAGAAACTTTCAAATTATGTTCATGTTAGATTTTAATACTTTTTTTGACATTTTAAACATTTAGAAAATTTTTGATTTTAATCAATGATTTTTTTTAAATCGGTTGATTAAAATCATGATTTAATCGCTGATTTAAATCAACCGATTAAAATCGTTGACACCCTACCATCCACAGCCAAATATGTTTTCTAATTCTTTTAAACAGTCCTGTATTTGATCTGTAGATTTATATATATATACTATATAATGGAAAAATTTAGTTTATCAAGGAAACGCATAACAGGTTGAAATTCTCTTTCAGCAATTTATACTAATATATGGAAACATACTTAAATAATTTTGTACAACCCTGTAGTTTACCTAGAACCTTTATTAAACGCCCCTATTTAGTTAAAATTTAGTTCAAGCTAAAACACTCTTAAAACTGCTGAAATCACATTTCCAGGAATTATAATTCATAGACGGCAACGTATCCAATTCTTTGCGTGACCCTGTATATCATTTTATCTATCTACTACAAACATTTCTTAGTAAATTAAATACAGTGCAGCGTTAAAATGCATAACTTATTTAAAAACCACCTTTAAGCAATACCCAGTAACCCTTATGAATACTTTTGTATAGTCCTGTATATGAATTATAGCATATATATATATACACCATATACTATGCATAAATGTAGTGAATCATAAAAGTGCATATCATAATTAAAAATGTATTTCCAACAATCATCGCTAATGAACAGTACTTCGGATACAATATAGTATCTGAAATACTTTGTGCGTCCCTGTAAATGCTATATACACTTCGTATTATACATGAAATAATTCATAGTATGTAAACCTCAACGACGTATATCAATTTCATTACATATCAAATAGATTAACATAAATAAAGTACGCCGCAAACAATTCCCTCCACCCCTATATCATTATGTATTGGAATTCCTTTTTTAGCCCTGTAAATGAACAATAACTATTCTTTGCATCGCATATTCTATGAAATGCACATTTTAGTGCGCTTCATAAATGCATATCAATTTTATTCTGTTTGAAAGCGTGTAAAATCATTAAAAATCATTTGAAACGATTTTTTTCCCACAGGCCGTAATGTAATGAAATACAATTGACTGTCCCTGTAAATGAACTAAACATGCTACAAACTTCATTACAAATAGGGGTCTTGCTATGGTAAACGTCAATAACATCCAAAAATTTTAGGTCAATCCGAGTATATTTATGCGAGTTAGAGCGCGGACAGACGGCCAGACAAACCGAAGTCATAAACACTTTTGAACTTTATCGGGCATGAAAAACACTTTATTTCAATTCTTAAATATTATATTTTATTTTTTAATGCCAATAAAATAAATGTATCGAAAATGTAGAAAATGAGTTTACAATCAAAGAAAATTTAATAACTGACTCTGAATGTCTACAATTAAATGTTTGATTAAAATCACAAACAGTAAAAAAAACGCTTAAATACAATTAAAAAAAATATATAGCAATTTGAAAAACACTGAATAATTAGTATTTATAATTGTACTATTAAACAACAACAAACTATAATAGATGAATTAAATGCATTTAACAATTTCTCAAAAATCTTTCCATCGCCATATTGCTTTTGAAAGGAATACCAGACCAGTCTCATTGCATATGACATACAACTATTTAACTCATGTAATAATCTGTCAAAAAGGAACAAAAAATTTAAATTAAATAAGAGATACCTTTTAAGTTCCATAAATATTTTAATTATATCCGTATTTTATCCTAAATTGTCAGGCATAGTTCTGTTAGCTTAAAAAAAACTAACTCTCCGTGTCAGAAGTTCTCTGATCCTTATTTTATTCTGCGGTTTTCATCGAGAGCAGACGATATTTGACCAAGCAGGTGCTCCTACTGTATTATTATAATTTTTTTTTTTTGTACACAACAGAGTTTAAATGCGCAGTAATTTTACCTTTATGAGAGTATCTGTAATGAAAATTTTCTATTTGAATGAAACACCTGCCTTTTTTTTTTCTTATTTTTAAAGTACAGTTTGTTTTACACCTAATAAATAAATACGTATCTTCTTAATAAATGAAAAGAGAGTGTACAGGATAAAAAAATTTTCTTTGTCAATCTGTCATTTTTTTCATATTCATTTTCTGTAGAATAAAACAATTTTAAAATAACTTTTTTTAAAGTCATATCTCTAAAACACGAATTTGAAATACGAATAATTATATCATGGGTTTTGTATAAAATTTGTATACATATTTTTTCGGAAAATACTAATTTTATTTAAAAAGTCTGAAAGAAGTAGAATTAAAAAAAAAAATAGTTATTTAAAATAGTTAAACACTAACAGGAAAAAATATGACTTGAATGCAAATTCTAAAGTAAGAAATGCATATATGACTAAACTCTGAGTATTCTTTCTACGTGCTCATTAAAAGCTACAGACTTAACTGTAATAGAAAATTTTAGTTTGAAACCACAGAAGGGTTTAGAATACCACTGGTCGACAAAAAATAAAAATAAAATAAAATAAAATAAAAAAATAAATAAAACAACTTCCTCCCTGAAAACTAAATATGTAAAGTGTACAAATGTAATATTCCTAATTCTAAATATGTTATCCAAATTGCTCCAATATGTACCATTTTCCCGAGAAACATTTTTATAATAATAACAATCAGTGAAGGATTAAATTGCAATGGTAGATAAAATTGAAATCATAAAAAAGTATACTTTCCCTGTCTTAAATAAGAAATTGATAAAATATAGCATGAAAATCTAGTTTATTGATACTTCTACCGTGCATTTTTTTCTGCCCCCCCCCCCCCTCTCTCTCTTTTCGTGTCCGAATTTACTATTTCCTATCCACTAATATATTTTCATTCCTTATGTCGCTGTAACTCGGGCATGTAATATTTCTGTTCATTTTCAAAGATTTTTGATGTTCATATTTTTGTCACACTGTGACTTACAATATGGTGATTTTTTTCGTCACAAATGTGACGTGACGTACGTTACATGCAGTGTCATAACAGTGACGTCACAATTTTTTTTAATTGCCAGAAAATATAATTTTACATAAATAACATGTTTTGAATATTTTTTGTAATTTTTCAAAGTTTTCTAAGAAGTTCACATCTCAGTCACAATGTGACATCACTGAGTGGTGGCATTTTGGTCACAGATGTGACGTGACCACAGTGACTCACAGTGACGTCACAACGACGTCACCGTGACCATGCATGCTATGAGGGTTATGTCGTTGTCTAACTGAATATGAAGTTTGGGGAAAATCTGTGCATTAGTTCTTGAGATAGAGTTATTACGCAAATGATGGCAAATGCAGCATAACAGCGCCACCTGTTGAGCGATTTACACAACCACATAATCAGCATCAACATTTATCTAGGTGTACTTAAATCTGAAGTTTGATGAAAATTCGTGCATTAGTTCTTGAGATAGAGCTATTGAGGAAATAGTGCAAAATTCAGCACAGCAGCGCCACCTATTGGAGGATATTCACAAACACGTGGTCAGCATCACTTCATATCAAAGAGTAACTGAATCTGAAGTTTGATGAAAATGTGTCCATTAGTTCTTGAGATAGAGCTATTGCAGAAATCGGGAAAAATGCTGTATAGCAGCGCCACCTGTTGAGCAATTTACACCAAACTGTACAAAATGTCAATTCATATCAAGGATTAACTGATTCTGAAGTTTGGTGAAAATTGTTGCATTAGTTCTTGAGATACAGCTATAATGGGAATTCTGAAAAGTGCAGCATAGCAGCGCCACCTGTTGAGTGATTTTCACCAAAACACAAACAGCACTAATTTATATTAAAGTATACTTGAATCTGAAGTTTGTTGATTTTCCAAGCATTAGTTGTTGAGATAGAGCTATTGCGGAAATTGTACAAATGCAGTATAGCAGCGCCACCTGTTGAGCGATTTACACCAAAATGTTCAAAGCTGCAATTCATGTCAAGGACTAACTGAATCTGAAGTTTGATGAAAATCCGTGCATTAGTTCTGGAGATTGAGCTACTGCGGAAATCGTGAAAAAGGCTGCATAGCAGCGCCACCTGTTGAGAGATTTACACCAAAAACTAATCAGCACCAATTTGTATCAGGGGCTAACTGAATATAAATTTTTATTAAATTCCGTGCATTAGTTCTTGAGATAGAGCGCCCACAAAATTTGTGTCACATACAGACAGACGGACAGATAGACAGACAGACAGACTCACAGACAAACATTTTGTAAAAACATGTTTTTTGGAATTTCTGACCCATAAAACGTGTAAATCCGTCGAAAACTGGAATTCGAAAATTTTCATGAAACCAATACTTTCTTCTTGTAAAGATAGAAGAAAGTAAAAATAATGATGGCAAAATTCTGGTGACCCTCTCTGTTCCAACATAGGCTATATTTTATGCAGGTACAACAACCTGAAAGGGTGTGCAATGTGCATGGGCAAAAAACGTTTTAACCCTTAAATGCCTGGTGTTGCTTTTCGGCAACATACCCAATTTAGGCTCTAAAATACTATTAGAATAATGTTAAAGCTATAATGCCTAATGATGCTAATAAAATACATTCTGAAAATATTATTAAATCGATTTTCAACATGTAGATGGCGACACTTGTGCTGTTTAAAAATGAAGATAGATTTATTTTTTCAATTGTTGTTACTTGTTCTTTTTGTTTTGTTTGGAAGCTTGCGAAATACCCTATTTTGACCTACACTCACACTGAGCAAGTAAAATTTATTTCTTATTATAGTTCCTAAAATTCTTGTGTGTTTAATATTATAGAATTTTATCAAGGGAAATTATTTTTTCAATTAAACACCAGTATTGTCGATTAGTAACAAACTGTTTTTTAGCCGTAAACTATACTTAAAACAAAATATGATTTTTTTAAAGTATTTTTCCCATGATTTATTTAAAAAATGAAAGCCGAAAAACATTATTACAATGATTTTTGAAAAATCAGGTATTTAAGGGTTAACATTGTGATTTCTGTGATATTGTTGGGTCTAGACATTTGAAATTTGGTGTGGTGGTAACTTTCATGATATAAATACTTGCTATGAAAGGAGTTTGAAATATTCGAAATGTAAAAGGGTGAAATGGGCGGAAAACTTTCTAAATTGCAATTTATTTGAAATTATTTGAGCTAGAAACTTAAAATTTTGCATGGCTGTTAGTTTAGAAACGTAAATGCTCGGCCAAAACAGTTTTTTAGAAATTCGAAATTTAATAGGGTGCAGGAGAAAAAAAACTTTCTAAAATTGCGATTTATGTGATGCAGTTGGTGTAGAAGCTTGTAATTTGGCATGGTGGATAATTTTACAATGTAAATGCTATTCGCTAACAACGGTTTCTAAAATTCGAAATTTTAAAGGTTGAAATGAGCGGAAAGCTTTCTAAATTTCGATTTGGAACTGTTAAGGGGTCTCAAGACTCTTAAAGCTTCAAAATTTTCGAATTTTTTTTTTTTTTTTTTTTTTTTTTTTTTTTTTTTTTTTTCAGATGTTAAACTCTTATATTTTCTGAACATTTTGATGTAATTGTTTTCTTAAAATTCCAATTAGAACAGAAGTTATGGCTTTTAGAATTATACCCGCGTAATAGCTGAAGTGGCATTTCCGAAACTTTGAAGTCATTTTTCTCCAAATGCCGTTTTGGGCCATAACGCGCAGGATATCTCAAAAACTTCTCAATATTTTTTCTTTAAATTTTTCAAAACATACGTTTCATGTCAGTCTGTATAAACTGAACCTAAAATTTCATTTTTATTGTTTAAAAAAATATTTTTTAAGTGATTATACTGTTGAAATTTTCAAAATTTTGTATTAGCTAAATACAAAGCTTTGTATTAAAAATATAAAAATGTTTTAAATACAAATTTATTTAGGTTCAGAGTAATTATTACAATCTGAAGTATAATTAGGCACAAAAAATTTAATTCTAGTTGCAAAGTTTATTTTGTAATCCTGCGCTTAACCTGTTATACCAATTTTTTGCTCGACAAATGTCTGACAGTTTGGAGCACCCTATAAATGCTAGTTCTGCATCTTGCAATTTTTAAAATACATGAAATGAAAGAACATACTTATATCTTTCATACCAATAAAAATTGTATTTTTAAATCATATACATTTTAAGATATTAAATATTGAAAATGGTCTTCTTTTATTTTTATTTTTTTATTTTTCAATTTTAAGAGTCCTGAGACCCCTTAAGGCTAGAAATTTGAAACTTGGCATGGTTGTTACTTTAAAAACGTAATTTCACGCCCAGAACTGTTTTCTAAAAATTCCAGAATTAAAAGGGTATGAGATCAAAAAACCTGCAAAAATTGCGATTGATGTGATGCAAATGGCATACATTTGTTTGCATTAGAAACTTGAAATTTAATATAGTGGTTACTTTTAAGATGCAGATGTACGACATAAACAACTGATTAAAAATTCGAAATTTAAAGGTGTGAAATGAGCGGAAAACATTATAAATTACGGTGGTTTATTTAGAAACAATTGCTAGGGATATAAATTTTAAATTTGACATGTCTATTATTTTTAAAACGTAAATGCTCGCACAGAACAGTTTTTAGAAAATTCCAAATATAAAAAGACGCGAAAGCAATAAACATTCTAAAATGGCGATTTTGTGAGTCTGTTGATCTAGAAGCTTAAAATTTGGCAGGGTAGTTATTAGGGTGTTCCAAAAAAAAAAAAAAAAAAAAAAAAAAATTGAAATGTGACATGCATAGGGGCTCAAATTGTGAGAAATGATGAGATCAACACATTGTAAAAATTTGAAGTTTTTATTTTAATAACAACTGACCTCTCAAGAAGCTTAAAGATTTCATAATTATATTTTTACTTTCTTCTATCTTGACAAGAAGAAAGTATTGGTTTCATGAAAATTTTCGAATTCCAGTTTTCGACGGATTTACACGTTTTATGGGTCAGAGATTCCAAAAAACATGTTTTTACAAAATGTCTGTCTGTGAGTCTGTCTGTCTGTCTGTCTGTCTGTCTGTCCGTCTGTCTGTCTGTATGTGACACAAATTTTGTGGGCGCTCTATCTCAAGAACTAATGCACGGAATTTAATAAAAAGTTATATTCAGGTAGTCCCTGATATAGATTGGTGCTGATTAGTTTTTGGTGTAAATCGCCCTGCAGGTGGCGCTGCTATGTAACATTTTGCAGGATTTCCGCAAAAGCTCTATCTCAAGAACTAATGCACGGATTTTTATAAAACTTCAGATTCCATTAATCCTTGATATGAATTGGTGCTGGTAAAGTTTTGGTGCAAATCTCCCGACAGATGGCGCTGCTATGCTGCATTTTGCAACATTTACACGATTTTCGTAATAGCTCAATCTCAAGAAATAATGCACGGATTTTCATCAAACTTCAGATTCAGTTAGTGCTTGACATGAATTGACGTTTTGCCTCTTGTGGTGTAAATCGCTCAACAGGTGGCGCTGCTATGCTGCATTTTTTTAGATTTCCGCAATAGCTCTATCTCAAGAACTAATGCTTGGGTTTTCAAGAAACTTCAGATTTAGGTATACCTGAATATGAATTAGTGCTGTTTATGTTTTGGTGTAAATCGCTCAACAGGTGGCGCTGCTATGCAGCATTTTTCACGATTTCCACAATAGCTCAATGTCCAGAACTAATGCACGGATTTTCATCAAACTTCAGATTCAGTTATTCCTTGACATGAACTGATGTTTTGTACCTTTTCGTGTAAATCGCTCAACAGGTGGCGCTGCTGTGCTGCATTTTTTGTGATTTCCACAATAGCTCTAGCTCCAGAACTAATGCACCGATTTCCATCAAACTTCAGATTCCGGTGTACCTTAATATGAATTAGTGCTGTTTGTGTTTTGGTGCAAATCGCTCAACAGGTGGCGCTGCTATGCTGCATTTTTCAGAATTTCCCCTACAGCTATGTCTCAATAAGTAATGCACGAATTTTCATCAAACTTCAAATTCAGGTATACTTTGATACGAATTGGTTCTAAATTGATGTAATTTCTTTTACTATTTAAATGATTTAATTGACGTGATTTATATAGAAGAAAGTTTTGTGATGGCCACAACATACTAGTTTAAGCTTGTCATTATACCATGGAAATAATTGCAATAACGCATTAATTTTCCTCATAATTTCCTCTATCTATGACACCACACAGTACGTAATGGAAATATAGTTTATTAAAATCTTTATTATAAATCGCATAAAGTAAAGTGAAGAATAAAAAGTGCAAAAATGGAAGTGAAGTGAGGTATCTAGTATTTCCTTAGAATAAGCGTTATTTTAATGACGTTGTAATTGCACATAGTAGAAATATATAGTTTATTAAAACCTTTATTATAAATCACTTAAAGTGAAAAAAGAAGAAAATTTTCAAAAACGCAGTAAAGAGAAATGTCTAGTATTTTTAGAGAAAGGAGCTTATTTCATATTGGTCGGTTACATGTTCTGAAATCTGAATTATGATGTTCCAGTTCAATTTTTAATACTTTCTTTATAACATGTTTCCTCACAATTACTGTGAAAATTGATTAAATTGTTGTATCAAATACAAATTTAAGCAATTTGTTTTGTCAAAGAAGACGAGTGACATATCTCAAATAGAAAAACCAAAAGTAATAATGTGGTCTTCACATCTGATTTCCATTTTTCATAAAGAACTTTATAACCAATTATTACCAACTACTGGTCAAACATTACATCGTTTGTACATGATGTTAAATTCAAGCTTCAACATACTTTAAAAATTATTTTGTTTATTGCTTTAGAAAAAATGCACATCAATTTGTAGATTTTCGAAATGAATGCCAAGTTTTTAAAAGTTTGACAGGTTTGAGAAGTTACTTAACTTTTTCCTAGTTTCTAGAATTTTACAAATATGCTTATATCATTAAACCTCATAAAATAAGAGGGTGTGCAATATCAAAATAAAACATCTTCATGATCAACTAGAAGTGCAGAAAATGATTACGTTTCATGAGGATAAAATGTTTGTACAGCGCGAACATAAGAAGCATCATAACCTTATAATCATAGCTTCTGCTGTATTTGACTTATTTTCCCTTCACCAGGAATCAGGACCTCAAATCGCTATTTTGTTTAGAATTAAAGATTACTGGTCATGATAAATATTGCCAGCTATGCAGCAATTGATAAGGATACTGATGGTTGTGTTTTAACTGAAGATGAAAAACACTAGCTACAACTAAACAGAAGTGTCATTGTAGCCTTCCTTTACAAATAGTCACAGAAATGTTCAAACTTGTGATGATTATCTGCAGTTCATAAAACTAACCCGGGATGGCCACACAGGGAAACCCAGCAAATGCTTTAGAATTTTAGTGCAGTCCCTGGCATAAAACTTACCCTTACTACTTTGTGTGAAATCACATCACAATTTCTGAAAGGCAAAAGCAAAGTTACATTCATCCCTTCTGGTGCATACCATTGTACGCGGTGGATAACAAAAAGAATTTCTTCCATTAAAAAATTTCGCTTTCGTGAGCAATTCAACTTCATGAAATATGAGGTATGTGTATTAAAACGCACCTGTTTATCGCGAAAATCTATATCATAAAGGACAAACATATCTGTGCGTAACGCATATGTCATTTTGTTAATGGCAACACTTTGAAATTTGAAATCAAATTTTGGTTTTGCAATTTTCTCTACTGCAAATTTTTAAACTTCTAAACATCGCACATTTTAAATTTTTACACCGTCGTATAAGGAAAAAAATGCTCTTTTAAATGCAATTTGCTTGAAAGCTATATCTCAATTTATTTTTGAGATATTAATTTTTTTGTAGTTTTTAATACCATTTTTCTTATCGTGGCAACAAAAGTACCTCATTTCTATTGAAAGTCATTGAAAGTAAACGGAAAATAGTCGAAAATAGGAGATACTGTATCTTTTTGTTGCCATTTTCTCATAAAACCTGAAAAAAAAAGTTGAAATTAAAATACAGGTTGTGTCAAGAATATTGTCTGTTATTCCGTGATAATGACGTCATATGCACACTTTCCAATAGACGAAGTTTAAGACTGGATTTTAAAAGTGGATTGCTTTAGCGGTTGCAAATGACGTCATTTTATAAAAAAGCGTGTATTTTAATTCTTAAACCTGCATTATGTTTTGCAGAAAAAAGTCATTTTCACAGCCCAGCTGCTTTAAAATTCTTCACAAGTGAAAATACTTCACTTTTGAAAATAATGTAATCGAAATCACACGCTGATAAAACGCAATGTTTTACAAAAATTTAGAGTGTCTTTATAAAACAGAGGTGACTTGCAAATAACAGTGATTTATACTACAAAAATTGATAATTCTCGCCAGGATGGATTTGCTTCGTCGAGTTAGACAAGCAAACAAATAATTCGTGGTTTAAAATAATATCGTGTTCCTGAAGTTTTTATCGAAAATTCTCTCGAATAAATACAATTTTGATGCTATTCTTTAGGACATTCTACTATAATTTTATCAAAATATAATCTATATATTTAAAACACAAGTGTGTTTTTTAATCATCTGCCCTGATCTTTCTGCTGAACCAATTTTACTATTTTTTTTCTTTTTTAAACTGAAAGCTCTTTTTTCGTAGATGTGATCGCACTATCTGCTTTTTTTTTTAAGTATCCCCACTTTTATATTTTAATTTTAAAAGCATTTTATGAAATTTCTTCAAAATGATGAAAATTAGATAGCTTTCATTATTGCAGACAAGATAGAAATAATGAGGTATTTATATCTTTATTCATGCTTTTTTCTGATAAAAATTCAAAATTGTTGATAAAAATTGTTTAGTGGCGAAAATTCCCATTAGGAACATAATATTATATTAGGGGTATAATAACGGAAAATAACATACTGCTTTTGAAAACACGCATTTTCCCTCATAAATTTCTATATTGTTATTCCTTCTGCATGTGTACTGATACTAAGTTTCAGACATTAGGCGAAATGCTTATTTAAGTGAAAATGAAGTCATATTTAAAAGAAAACGATCCTTTTCTCATATAAAATTAAACATTTTAACACAAATGTGTCTAGAAAACATAAATTACGGAAATTTTTACTCTCCGGAATTGAAATTAGAATCTTAAGTAAAGAGTGCGTCTGTTCACATAAAAGATGTTACTAACAATCGTGACTTCAAGTTTTGAGTTAAAATGATTTTTAAATGATCAAACGAAATACAATTTTTTTAAATGATGAATATGTATATGAGAAGTGCGTATGCAAATTTTGAGAAGATGAAAATTTCTGTTTTCATTCCGGAAATCCAAGCATAAGAGCCTCAATTGCTAACCACATCCTAATAACTGATCTTTATTATATTTTACTGATTAAGTATCTATATTATAAAGAACAAACGTATCTGTGCGTAACGCTGACGTCATTTTGCGAATGGCAACCCTTCACGATCAAATTTCGGTTTTGAAATTTTCGCTACTGCAATTTTTTAATCTTCTGACCATCGTACATTTTCAATTTTCGTCGCATAGGGAAAAAATCTACTTTCAAATGTAATTTGTTTAAAAACTGTATTCATTGACTGATGTATTATATTTTCTAAAATAATTTTTAAGCATGATTTTTTTTAAGTTTATCTTATCACGTGCCGGTTTAAATACATAATAATAATAAACACTTTGGCATACAAAGCAACAAACATTTTTCAGCATTTGTTTCTGGCTATTTTTGCTTAACGAAATTAATACTTCCTTTATAAACAAATAAAAGAATAATATTAAAAAAACGTCAATCTAACATATTTGTGAAAGACGAATTAATGAAATTAATACTTCTTTTATAAACAAATAAAAGAATAATATTGAAAAAACACAAATCTAACATATTTGTAATCGTACAATTTAAATTTTTAGATCAACAAATAGGATTTTTTTTTTTTAAATGGAATTTGTTTGCAATGTTCATCTCAGTTTACTGATTGTTTGTGGTTTTAAAAACAATTTTAAAGCATGAAATATTTTTTAATTTATCTATATCGCACGGAGCTCGATTACGAAAGATTAATCCATTTGCCCTTAAAACAAAATAAAGAGTTCATCATTTTTTTACGGCTAATATCCGTAAAAAAAACTTCCCTTTGAATAAATAAATAAAATAATATAAATAAAACACAAATTTACCAGACATGTATAAGCTCTGAAATTATCAGAATATAAAAGGATGACATAAGTAGCAAAATCTTGGTAAATAACTCTTAGCAAGCGGCTAATAAGAAAATATCGCTTTTGATAAATTTCAAAAATTTATTTGATTGCATAATTTGTATTTTCCATATGAAAAATGCTTTTTTAATGTAAATGGTCAATCTAAAAAATTTATTGCATGTAAAAAAATTATTAGTTTTCAATTAAAAAAAATGTTTTCACCTATATTCTTTAACCCGGGGAGTCCGGGTTCGATCCCCTAGTTTATATAAAAGCGTGGTCCTCTGTATCTTTAAGCTGTAGTGCACCTTAGAATGATTTGATTCTCTTAAATCTCTGGAATTATTTTTAAAAAATAGACAATGAACTGGCAAAAAAGTTCTTGATAAAACATAAAAGGAAACTTTAGTACCTAAGTGAGAACATGATTGGGTTATCACTCTTTTCAGATCCTATATTAATTGAAGAGAAAAAGGCAATTGTTTCAGTTTCAGAAAACCTAAGAAGAAACTTGGTTAAATGCTACGAGATTTTGCAGCCAAGCAATCAGTCTTTTTACAGTCCTAAAATTTGTCAGTTCATTTCTAAAAAACGATGTTGATTCATTTGTATATAAACGATTATAATAGTGTCAAAGAAAAAAAATATTCTTTATTAGTGGTAAATGATTGTGCCAAACGTGCTGTACCAGTATGCGCGCGTTATTAGACACTGAATTCAATTATGTACTCGTGTAAGATGAGGATCAAGGTCAGCTCCTCTATCACACAGTAGAATATCATCAGCAATTCATTAGTTGGCCATTGAAGAAACACTTAAAAAAAACTTACCTTAAGCGATCAAGAATATTAAATTCAAACTTCAACCTACTGTAAAAATTGTTTTGTTTATTGCTTTTGAAAAAATGGACGTCAATTTGGAGATTTTCGAAAAAAATGCCAATTTTTTAAAAGTTCGACGGCTTTGAGAGGTCACTTAACTTTTTCCTAGTTTCTAGAAATTTTACAAATAAGCTTATATCATCAAACCTCATAAAATAAAAGGGTATGCAATATCAAAATGAAAAATTTTTTTCGGACCCATTACTTTTGAAACACCCTAATTTTTAAGATTTAAGTGTACGCTGAGGGCGGTTACTAAAAAAATTCGAAATTTAAAAAGGCGAAATGAGCGGAAAGCGTTCTAAAAACTTTCTAAGCTATGATTTTTCTGAAATTGTTACTATAGAAACTTGAAATTTGACATGGCTGTTACTTTTGAAACGTCAGTGCATCCACGGTTTTTTCAAATTTAAAAAATTTAGAAGTGTGCAGGGACAAAAAAAGTTATAAAACTGAGATTTCTGTAATACAGTTGTCACAGAAGCTTGCGTAACTAGAAGCTTGGAATTTGGCATGGTGGTTACTTTTAAGATATTTATAGATGTTTATATGTTGTTCATAGATATTCATATGTTGTTCATAGATGTTCAATAGAATAATTTTATTCAGACCGCCTAACTCACTGAGAGAATTCCACAAATTCTCTCAGTGAGTTTCAACTTTCTTCGTCTAGATACAGCTATCACCACTCCCTCTGATTGGCTATAAGAATGTGTCAGATGTGCCAATCCCAAAATTTTCTTCTATCTCACTAGGGGTCTCTGCCTCCTACGAGCTACGCTCATCAACTCCTGTTCAGACTCTGAAAATCCGTTAATTTGATCTGCTTTAACAAGATTATGGAAGATTGAATTATAGTTAAAACACAATGGAGATCTCCCTGTAAACGGGTGCCCATGCATTTCCCTTCAACTGAGGTATTTTATGGTCGAATCAGCTGCTGTTAATGGCTGTTTTCCTGTTAGATAAAATAAGATGATTGTTAAGCGCCGGAAAATTAGCTAATATAAAATAAACAAATTCAACAGAGTGTTTGCTTCCCAATATTTTTTAACAACGCTATAAGAAAATAATTTTTAATAAGAGATTTTAAATGTAACGTTTTAATGTTTTAAATCTGACGTAATTTTCACCAAACTTTTCTTTCTCTTAGAAATATTCAACTGAAACTATTTTTATTGTTAGAAAGGTAATATTATTATTTGAGCTGTCTCAGAATTGGCAACAATAGGTAAAAAGATCATCTCAAAATATGAAATAAATCTCTCATGTATGTGTAAATATATTTTTTAATTTAAACTGTTTGGCAATGGTATTATTTGGACATTTGAAATACGACGTCACCCCACCCCACCCCCATTTACTGCTTTTAACACATATTAAATAATTGATTGTTTGATATATTTTTTCTTTTTTAATATGTTTGGATAAAAACAATTTTTATGATGTAATTTTCAATATTTTCCTGTTTTTTAACACGTAATAATTTAATTCTAATTTCATAGGGGTTTTTTTCTGTTTATAATAGTCACGTGTAAATAAATTTTCAGTTTAAAGGAAATATTATTATTTGAGAAGTTTTTACAATTTTGGCAACAATTTAAAATAATAACCTTTTCTAAAATATGTAAAAAATATCTCTGAAAATGCTGAAAATTTGAATTTAAAATTGAAATAAACTCTCACGAAATGAGTCAAATAAAAAAAAAATAAATGCAGTCGGCACACCGGGAATTTCTAATAAATACATATCCTTAGAAAAAATTATTAAATTCCTCTGTATAGTTTTTTGCTCCTATAACACTTTTTAATTGGAACGATTTTGACAAAATTTAACATTAAATATCTCTTAAAATAATTCTTCGATTTAAAAACTATCTGCTTCAACGTGTTCATCAAACATTTCTGTATAATATTACCCATTTGCATATTTTTGTATGCAGTAGTTTTCTTAATATTAGCGAAGAAAGACCTCCGTTCACAAAAAGTTGATTGACAGCGACGGTGACAGCGTTAGTTACTTTTTTTTTTTTTTTTAGAATAGAGAGATACATGTTAGTACTTCAAAATTCGCTAGCACAGTGCCAAAATTAAATGTCAATCTATTCCCATCATGAGGATACTAAAGATATGAAATTCCGTACATTAGTTCTTGAGATATGACTATCGCTAAAATCGTGTAAATTATGCGAAATGCAGCACAGCGGCGCCACCTGTTGGGGATTTGCACCAAAACCTAATCAGCAACAACTTATGTCAACGTCTAACTGAATCTGAAGCTTGATGAAAATCCGTGCATTAGTTTTTGAGATACAGCTTTTTCAAAAATTGCGAAAAATCCAGCATAGCAGCGCCACCTATTTGGTGATTGACACGAAAATCTAATCAGTAACAATTTGTGTCAACGTCTAACTGAATCTGAAGTTAGATGACAATTTGTGCATTAGTTTTTGAGATAGAGGTATTGCAGTAATTGTGAAAAATGCAGCATAGCAGCGCCACCTATTGGGCGATTTATACCAAAACATAATCAGCACCAATATTTATCAAGGTATATTTGCATCTGAAGTTTGAGGAAAATTCGTGCATTAGTTCTTGAGATAGAGCTATTGCGGAAATAGTGAAAAATGCAGCATAGCAGCACCACCTGTTCGGCGATATACACCAAAAACTATTCAGCACCAGTTTACATCAAGGTTTAACTGAATCTAAAGTTTTGTGAAACTCCGTGCATTAGTTCTTGAGATAGAGCGCCCACAAAAGTCACATATACACACGACTCACACAGTGACAGACAGACTCACAGACAGACATTTTCTAAAAAACCATCTTATCGTGTTCGGGACCTTTTAAAACGTATAAATCCATCGAAAACCAGAAGTCGAAAATTTTCACGAATCCGATACTTTCTTCTTGTAAAGATAAATAAAGTAAAAATAGGCACACAAATACCACTTGGCATATTTTAACAATTATGCGAGCAAAGCCGCTGGTTTTGCTAGTATGCTATATAAGGTTTAAAACCTAGGTTATTTAAAAATTTTCATTTTCTAATTTTTTATAAATTTCTTCTAATTTGAGGTTCTAATGCTCTCAATTCACAAGTAAATATTTTCATGTTCAACAAAAATATTTTACAGGCAAACATGATAAGTTGACAGCATTAAAATTAGCATGAATAGCATTTTGTTACTCTTGCATGTATATAAATTCAGCCACGTAGCTGAAGAGATTTTGTTTTTAATAAGGCTTCTTTAAATCTCAAAAATATATTGGTTTCTGAGTTTTCTAAAAATAAAAAACGCTTTTCAGAAACTAACAAGAGGTTACATTATATTTTCCTAAATTAAGAAATGTTTTTCTTTTGTGTGTGTGATGTATGTAGCGTAGTAGTTATATATTTGCTAAATGCAGTTCAAAAGAAGTAGTATACGAGAAGTCTTTTATAGAAATTAGGGATAAACCCGAGCTTCTCGGGTAACAGAATATATTTGAAAACCATCATATATTATTTCTGATATCAATATATAAGTATTGCGCGGCAGCGCAATACTTATTTATTTCCAGTGTCACTTCTCAATGTTAATTTAACATAGAAAAGCCTATGGAGATCATAACTTTTTCATTTTTTCTTCCCATCTTTTTGTCCTTCATGCCACTCATTTTTAATTCTTTGCTAATTCTAATAATATTATAAATTCAGAGTGTAAAAACACTTGCCTAAACATCATAAAATGCCTTTGCATATAGGTGGATTATAATCTAGAGAGTAACATGGGCTAATTTTTATTTACATCATTCAAATATTTTTCTTAATAATTCCAACTTTCACTTTATTCATTGAGATGCAACGGATATTTTCTAATAAAATTTAACATTTTTCCTTCATCGTTGTAACTAATTCAAAAGCCGTAATAATAATTTGCCTATTTTTAGTTGAATGATTTTCACGTGAAACATGAAACTGAAGAAACTGAAATAGTTTTTTTTTAAGAATTAAAAAGAAGATGAATATGACGTCATAGTGGAAATAAAAACATCTGCTTGAAAATGTCATTTTTAAGTTCAGATTGGAATTTTTCGTCCAAACTACAGCAATAGTCATTACTGTACTGGTGAAAATTTTTGAATTATACATAGGTAAATTACATCACAAATTGTGATGCGATATTGCACAAATCAAAGCCTGATGATTATACCCTCCATTAATTTTGAAATGTGTTCGTCTGAATGCAGTAGTTATTAAAAAACTTGACATATTAAACAAAAACCTAATTTGCAGAACAAATTAAAATAACAAAATTTATTTCTTAAATTGTTTAAGCCCGAGAAGAGGCTGATATTAAGATATTTCATTCAATTCGTTCTACATTTAATGTTAAATTTTTATAACAAATAAGTTAAACCAATTGAAGATTAAAAAATAAAAATGAAATTCATACAATATAATACTTTAAACACCTATATACTTAGATTCCGTTCAAATGAAATCGAAATAAATCGTAGACTTTTTCCATTTTTAAGTTGTAAATATTTGTACTGCAGATTTTGCATTATGTTTATGACAATTGTACATAATATGATAAGATACATGCAAAATACAAAACTTTAAAAAAAGTCTAAGATTTATTTCGGTTTCATTTGAACGGAATCTAAGTATATAGGTGTTTAAAGTATTATATTGTATGAATTTCATTTTTATTTTTTAATGTTCAATTGGTTTAACTTATTTGTTACAAAAATTTAACATTAAATATAGAACGAATTGAATGAAATACATTAATATTAGCCTCTTCTCGGGCTTAAACAATTTAGGAAATAAATTTTGTTATTTTAATTTGTTCTGCAAATTAGGTTTTTGTTTAATTCTTTTTTTCTCTGCACATACTACACGTAAAAACATAGCGATGTATGTGGTATTTTTCGAAAGGCTCTGTAAAAGGCTTTTGATATAGTATATTTGTATCGTAACATGCGTTATTTGATTTAAAAAAAATGAAAAAACATATAAATAAATAATATCAATGATTGCGGTGAAAAAGCCTCGCACGGATCTACTGCTTTTTTTTTTTTTTTTTTTTTTTTTTTTTTTTACCCGACTGCCAAGAAGGGTCATGTGCTTCACGTGTTACTGGGTATGTGGATATCTTTATACCCTCGAAACATCCCAACGGCTGGATGGATTTTAATGAATGAGGTCTCTATCGCTTTGTTTTAACCGTCCAATGGTTATAGACTAGATTTTCTTTTTATAAATTCAAAATGGCGGCCGTAAAATACAAAATGGCGGTAGCGACGAAAAAAAAAAATTACGTACCATATTGAGTGGCATATCATTGGATAGGTCTTTCAAAATGAAGACGATGTTTCACTGATTGTTTGATAATTAATAGATTTTTTTACATTGAATACATTTTTTAGAATGCCCATTAACAATACTAAAAATCATATCAGCCTTTTTGATTCCGTTCATTTCAGTAGTTTAAGCGCGAAATGGGATTGCATGTCTTAAATTTATATTTTATTGTTTTACTTATTGATTAATGGATGTTTTATCAATTTCGTCATAGAATACAAGCTGGAAACAAATTACGAGCTATTTATATTAATTTAAGTGCAAACGGATTTATACTTCACAATCGTGTGTACACGATAAAGATAGGTTTGAAAAAAATTCATGCTTGAAAATTATTTTTGAAACAATAAAATTGAGTAAATGGCAACAAATTGCATTTAAAAACACAATTTTTTTCCCCTATTCGACGATGTAAAAATAGAAAATGTGCGATTTTTGGAAGTTTAAAAAATTTTTAAAAATGATGTAAAAGCGAAATTGAATCGTCTGCTGTTGCCTTTCGCAAAATGATGTCCGCGTTACGCACAGACACGTTTGACCTTTATAATATAGATACTTTACTTGCGTTGGTTATTTTGTTTCTAAATGAAAACCATATAGTTTAGTCAAATTAGGCAGATTTTGGGCGAGTTTGGGACATAATTCCGAAAGTTTTGAAACTTTCGGAACACTATTGTTTGAAAGGGTCTAATAATGAACATACTAAAAGTCATGATGGTTGGGGAGTGGGCAGGAGGAGGGGGAGGTGAAAAAAATCTTGCCAATATGACATTTGTGCCAAACTTTCATATGAAAGGCGAACGGATCAGACCGTATTTGTTTATGGCAGTTGATGACTTGAACTATTATAATATAGATGAAATGATGGCGATAGAATAATATTTGGCGACTTATCGCCTGTGCCTGGCTAACATTAAAGTACCAAAATGGCACCTAGAGTATAAAAAGCGAAGTGGTCCGTCCGGAACTGTTGATGATAGTCACATGACTTAGGCTATTGTTATACAGATTGTTTTAAAATACCGGGAGGCAAAGACTCTGTATACTTAATTCATTTTATTTTAGCTTCTTTTCAAATCATTTAAATGATCCTCTTTAATCAAAAGCGAAAACAACCATTGGATGTCTTAACAGCAACTGAATCGGCCTTAATTTTTTGCAATCAAAGGGAATTGAATGGAAACCCGTTTACAAGGAGATCTGCACAGCTTTTTTTTCAGTATAATTCAGTCTTCTCTAATATTTTTAAAACTCACCAGATTAGCGTGTTTTTAGATTCTGCGGTGTCTGAACGGTGGTTGGCGAGCGTAGTTTGCAGGGGGCAGAGCCCCTAGTCAGTTTATTTGAAAAAAAAAATTGAATCAAAATGGATCGCTTTTGCATAGTTGATATTGCATATGGATACTTAATATTCATTAAGTTCACTTGAAGTGCCATTGCTAATTCTATGAATAAACTTTTCTTTAAAATATCGAAAGATGAGCAGATATAATCAATAAACCGTGGAATATGCAAAATAATTTGTTACAAGTAAAACCACCACAAAATGTCTCCAAAAGACATAGGTAGATCCATATCTATCTCGGGGACTCGATACCCTTTAAAGAATGTTTTTGACTGATTTACATTTATTTATTATATACAGTATAACTTCAAAAATCCGGCATCATCGGGACCGAGACTATGCCGGATTTTAGAAGGAATGTCAAAAGTAGTACTATATTCTTAATGTGTTTCAGCGATAATTTATTTCATTATTAAGTGATAATTATGTAAGAAAAAGAGAAAATGAAATATAAAAATAAACTTAGATTAATTGATATTTTCTATGTTACAGAAAAAAAAAATCTAACAAAGAGTGAAATTATCTCTTCTCGTGTAATTTCGGAAACATC
Organism: Maratus speciosus; assembly: GCA_963932465.1. NCBI lineage: Eukaryota > Metazoa > Arthropoda > Arachnida > Araneae > Salticidae > Maratus > Maratus speciosus. The sequence goes on from OZ010786.1 coordinate 154,306,555, forward strand.
GATGTGGATTTTGTTTGCTTCAGTTTTTTTTTGGCCATTCCTTAACAAGTTTTTCTTGTATTTTATATTACGAAATTTCTATTACGGATATATTTCGAAATATAGTCTTGTTCTCTAAAACAACTATTAATTCTCGAGTTAAATTTATGCATTTTTCTAGTGATACCTTTTCTTCTGCCTGTTGTTTATCCTCGTATTCGGAGCTGTTACTAGCGTTATCAACAGTTCTTATTTAGCACAGCATCAGAAGAGAGACTCCAAAGAACTTGTGTACTAGTCTCCACGCCGTTGCTAAGCAACAGTGAAGCTCCCAGAAAATTTGTTCAGAAAATAATCGCCTCTGACAAATGAAAAAAAAACGTCAAATATTACTTTTTTCCATTTTAACTTTGATCTTGCAGTTTTTAATTCATAAACAATTCCTGTTTTTCTTCTACCATAACTTGAAACTGTAAAAAAAAAGGAAGGGTAAAAGATGGTTTTGATGCCGAATTTCTGAATGCCGGATTTTTGAAGTCACATTGTACACATATTATTATAAGTAATACTTAGACAAGCTGATTTTGACACACCTTTTGTGAGTAAAAATTAAGAATTTAAATTTTTTTAATTTAAAGAATTTAAAAGTTTGCTGTTTTTTGATACAGTAGGGGGCTCGGCCCCCTACGAGCTACGCTCGTCAACCCCCGTTCAGACACCGCAGTTTCTAAAAGCACGCTAATTTGATTGGCTTTAAAAAGATTTTGAAAGATTGAATTATAATTTAAAAAACAGTTGCGATCTTCCTATAAACGGGTTTCTATTCATTTCTCTTTGATTGGGGAATTTTAAGGAAAAATCAGCTGCTGTTAAAATACACTATGGCTGTTTTCCTCTTTGATTAAATAAAACCAGTTAAACATTTCAAAATAAGCTAATGTAAAATGAATTAAGTAAACAGAGTCTTTGTCTCCTGGTACTTTTTAACAAAGCGAAAAGAAAGTTCTTTTAAATAAGACATTTTCAGCGGGCTCTCATGTCAAGCACACAAGTCGTATGTTTGTTGTTCAATAAATAAATAAATAAATGAAAGACATTTTAAATGTATCGTTTTTAATCTCAGCAATTTTCACCAAACTTTTATTTCTCTTTTTAATATTCATGTGAAAATACTTTTGTTAGAAATGAAATATTATTTGCGCTGTCCCAACAAAAATAGTTGAAAAGTTCATCTCGAAATATCAAATAAATGTCTCGCGCAGTTTTTAAATTTAAACTGTTTTGCAATATTATTTTTTGGTCATTTTACGTAATAACTGTAATGTGACGTAAATGTGACGTAATTTCTCCTATTTAAGACTTCTAACGCATGTTAATGAATTTATTATTTTACAATATCCTTTCTCTGTTAAAATTCACGTGTAAATATAGTTTTTATGAAGTAATTTTCAACAAGTTCCTGCTTTTTATACGTAATTATTTAATTCTAATTTGAAAGTTTTTTTTTCTGTTTATAATAGTCACGTGTAAATATTTTTTTAATTTGAAGCAAACATTATTGTTTGCGCTGTTTATACAGTTGGCAACATGTTAAATTAGTACAATTTTCTAAGATAAGTAAAAAATATTTCTCGAAATGCTTAAAATTTGTATTAAAAATAGAAATAAAAGCTCAAAAAAACGAGTCAAATTTAAAAAATAAATGTATTCTGCACACCGGGAAATTATAACGTATAAAATGATCTAAAAATGATTAAATTCCGATGTATAGTTTTTCCTCCTATAAAACTTTTTTAATAGAACGACTTTGTCCAACTTTAGCATTAAATATCTCTTAAAATAATTCTTCGATTTGAAAACTGTCTGCATCAGCGTCTTTATCAAACATTTCTCTATAATACCGCCGATTTTCATATTTTTGTATGCAATATTTTTCTTAATATTAACGGAGAAAGACCTCCGGTCACAAAAGATTCAAAACCGGCGGCGGCGGCGGTGGTGACAGGGTAAGTTACTTTTTTTTAGAATAGAGGGAAGAGATTACTGTTTTTAAAACTCTAAAACTTCTACAAATATTTGTCAAATTTATAAAGTTCATCACTTAATAAAGTTAGGGATCCATTTTACAATAAATGAATTATTTTATGAGACAAAAAATAAAATATACAAACATAGGCAAAAACGCAGCAAAAAACATTTCTTCAACGTTTCATTTTTTTTTCATTATATTGTAAAAGCCACCCCTAATGTTATTAAATACACTAAATTGAAGATATAAAAAAATAATGGAGGGGTTTGATAAATATTTGTAGAAGTTTTAGTGCTTTAAACACAGAAAAATATCAAAAAACAGCAAACTTTTAAATTCTTTTTAAAAAAATTTAATTAAAATTCTCAATTTTACCCACAAAATGATTTTTTTCTTGTCAAAATCAGTTTTTCTAAGTATTACCTATGATTCACAATGATAATATGTGTATATAATAAGTAAATGTACATCAGTAAAAAAAAAAAAAAAAAAAAAAAAAAAAACTTTAAAGTGTACCGAGTCCGCTTAAGGCTCCTGTCCCTGCAGGCGAAGACAGTCGTGATCTAATGCTAAATCTATGGAGCAGGTCCGAAACTAAGGGGGGGGGGGGCAGAGGGGGGACGTGCCCTGGGCGCCAGAACAAAGGGGCGCCAAATGAAGGATTATACCTTTGGAAAGAATCATTTTCTTCTGATGGACTGATGGCTTCCGTTATTATGAAACAGCCTTTATAAATGAAGTGTTAGGTGTAGATGAAAGAGCAGCCGTAAAAAGTTAGAACTCTGATTTTCTGGTCTGAATGTGAAAAAAATGGCCACAATTAAAAAAAAAAAAAAAAAAAAAAAAATTATGGCCATTTTTTTTTTCCCATTCGGACCAGAAAATCAGAGTTCTAACTTTTTACGGCTGCTCTTTCATCTTCACCTAACACTTCATTTATAATCGCTGTTTCATAATAATGGAAGCCATCAGTCCATCAGAAGAAAATAACTCTGTGAAAGCGGAAACTCGGTTAGGCGGGATTCGGATAATCGGAACTCTACTGAATATGTCATTTTAAAAATGATCTTTAGAATATTTTTGTTGATGTTCAGAGGGACCTCCCTCATGGATCCGCCACTTTAGATTACGTAGTTCAGTATTACATATTTTATGATTACATATTTTAAATTTTAAAATAAGTCGTCTATTATAAAATTAGTAAAATTCTCTTTGTAAATATACTTTGTGGAAGAGGGGGGGGGGGCAAAATCCATGTTTGCCCCGGGTGCAAAAAAGGCTAGTTTCGGCCCTGCTATGGAGAAGCTATTTTCTAATATCTCGTTTGCATTTCGACATTTAATTTCTTTTTTCATTGGATAGCTTAGCTACATCTCTCCTTTTTTACTTTTTCGATTTTTCTTGCAGATATTTTTATAAAGTTACTTTCAGTTTCTAAACCGGTTCCGAGAATGAAAGTATCATTCTAAAAAATATCTCCAACCAAAATCGAAAAAGTAAAAAAAAAAAAAAAAAACGATGTAGAGATGGACCTCAGCTATCCAATGCAAAAAAAAAAAAAAAAAAAAAAAATATTTAAAAATGTCGAAATGCAAACGATATATTAGAAAATAATCTCCCCATAGAAATAGATCGCGAGTGTCTTCGCGTCCTAAGGAGCCTTAACACGCAATTTCAATTCCGAGGAGTGTATTTTATAACTTAAGACATGTGGGCAGTAAGAGGTTCTTCCTTCCTTTTCTTTTTTTCTTTAGTTTGTTTTTCTTTTAGCATAAATTTTTATGGAATCGATGAATGAAATTGTTTGTTTGATTTTTCAACATCCGGATATTACTGTTTTGTTGAAGTATGAATCGAATTTTGCTGGATCCGTTTTCACTTGCAGAAACACTACCAAGCAAGTGAAAGTACTACCAACCACCTGAAAAAGAAAAAGTGAAATTTAAGAAAATGTCCATAAAAAGTATAATATTTTGGTTTTTTAAATTATTTTGTAATTAAAAATAAAATGCAATATAACATTTAAATGGAAACATGAAAGTTTTCGAAATTGTATTTAAGAAGCTAAAAATGCACTAATTAACATATAAACATTAGTAAATTCTCGAATAATATAATTCTTCATGTTTTTATGATAGAACAGAACTACAACAGTTACACGTTTATAGTGTTTGCCAGATTTATCCCAGAAAACAATTGACACTATAGTTAGTTTTGGTTTTATCGCGCTGTCATTCTTTTTTATATCACACTAAACTATATTGAGTGTGTCTGTAATGTTTTCGGTAACAAATTTGTTTAAAAGACGTTATTAATTAATCGATTTAATTGTTATTTTCCAACTGTATTTGTATTATATTATTCTATTAACATTGTTTAACTAAATTTGCAGTCATATATAACATTATAAATGAAAATTTTTTTGAATTGTAGGAACAAAAATAAATCAAAACATCCTACAATCCAATGGTGATCATGAAAATTTTAGTAATGGACGCCCTACAAAAATAAATGTTTGTATTTAAGCATAAAGGGAGATAATAAATCAAACAAAATATTAAAACTTATAAGACACAGATATACTGAATTAAAAATTTTATAATGTAGATACTTATAGTCTATATTAATGTCAAATTGAGATGATCTAATCCTACCCAAGAATTTGTGAATGCGCAGTTAATATTACACAACTCTCCAAGATTTTTGTCATCCTGATCGGAAAAAAGCCGTTTTTACATTTGATGCGCATGTGGATAACTTTTTTTCGGTAAAATATGAAATTTTGAATCAAGGTGAAACAGAAAAAAATCTTCAAACTATCAAAAGTAAGCTGTGGTAGAAAACAGAAGAAATCGTCGTACGGATGAAATTTAAACGTACACTGCACGATAGGTGTAAAAAATGCCCAAAACGTACAACTTACCGGAAAAATGTACAACGTTGTATAACCCTAGGTTATAGTTAGACACTTCAAATTATAAGTCAAATGTAAACACGACAGGTGCTGCCATCTACTGAGCAGAATCTTTTGTGTGTCTCTGTAAATGAACGCTAAACGTTATGCACATCAACGTCATGTTATACAACAAGCGTCTTGTAGTAAGCCTCAGTAATGTATAAAAATTTCATTGAAATGGTGTAACAGAACTAAAATACGCTGCAAACAATTTTTCCCTGTAGACCTTTATGAAACGGGATACTTTTGTATGGCTCTGTAGATGAATAATAAATGCTTTTCACTCCATATTCTACAGAATGCATGCCTTAGTGCACTTCATAAAAGCATATCAATTTCATTATATGTTAAATGGTCTAACGTCTAACATCATTAAAATGAACTTGAAACGAATTTTTCCCATTGACCGTAATGTAACGGAATACTTTTGACCGTCCCTGTAAATGAACTATAAATGCTACACCTTTATTTTTCAATAGTGATCGTGCTATAGTAATTATCAATAACATACAAAAAATTCAGGGCGATCCGAGTATATTTACGAGACTTAGAGCTCGGACAGAGAAACCGAAGTCATAAACACTAAATAGTTCTCAACTATATGTTGGAAAGTGTTAGAAAGGATTTCACTTGCGAAACAGGTTTTCTCCCATCACAGGTCAAAAATCCAATGCTAACCTGAAACGAAATTTGAACATAGAATTACTTAATACCTAATGTAATTATTAAAATTTGAATTTCGCCATCAAGGAGTTGATGGCCGTAAACGACATAATGCGGTATCAAAAAATATTTTTCTGATTTTAAATGCTTTTTAAAACACAAAAAAATTTTAAACTCTTAACTTCGACATTTTTTTAAATGTATAGCCTTAAGTTTAATTAATATTAAAGAAGACAATATTTAAAAACGCATTGCGACGATATCGGGACGAGAATGACAGTCTATTTTCAGCGGTGTAAACCAAATTTTGATAATTGTATTAAGTAATGCAAAGTCACTTTTTTTATTGCTCCGCTGGTTAATGTCGCATTTTGCGATGGGAGAGAATCGCTGAAGCATATTCTGAAAATAAGAGTTTTTAATTTTTCTAAAACAGAGCAATAAATGATAATATCTAAATAATTATTTTTATCACTTTAATTCTTTCTTAGCTATGTCTCTGTCTATGTATCTGCCTATCTACCTTTTAATTAAAAAAACTATTTATAATTAAGTTATTAATTATAAATTTTTAAATGAATCAAAATACTCAAAAACATCACCAGTTTTTTTTTAAACAAGCAATGAAAACAATTAATTTGCTTGACGAATGTTCGCTTTTTTTCAGCTGTTGAAAACTTTCACTATAAACGTTAAAACATACATATAAATGCTTAAAAGGTGCTAAAAACATATAAATATATTGTAGTTAATATAGCCCTGAGATCTGTCGAACGCACACGTGTTCATTTTGAGAGGGGAAAGGTGACTGACTGGAATAGAAAAAAACAAATGTAAAACAAAACAAAATACTACGCATGCGCAAGCGAAGTTCAGTCCACTGCTCTAGAAGAGGGGTGAACATGAACAGATCAAGTCATATTTTCAGGAGCTCTTGAAATAACCAGAATTTTAAACCAAATCGCGGGTTGCTCTAAAAGAGGGAGCTCTTGAAATATCCAGAATTTTAAACCAAATTTAAATTCTGGGTATTTCAAGAACTCCTGAAAATATGACTTGATCTTTTCACTCCTCTTCTAGAGCAGTGGGCTCAACTTCGCTTGCGCATGCGTAGTATTTTTGTTTATTTTATGTTTGTTTTCTTCTATTCCAGTCAGTGATCTTTCCCCTTTGAAAATGAACGCGTGTGCATTCGAAAGATCTCGGGGTTATATTAACTAATATCTTTATATGTTTTTAGCACCTTTTAAGTATTTATATGTATGTTTTAACGCTTATATTAATAACAAGATGAAAAATCCTTCATGACACTAGTTTTAGTACATTGTTTTGATTCTATTAAAAACTTTCACTTTTTAAAGACATGTTGATTTGTATGCATATACACTCAACTTTTGTTTCATATGTTCATGTACAATTTGTCTAAAAATGTATATATGTATCAGAAGAAAACTTTTTTTTTAACGCTTTTCAACATAGTTGAAAAAGTGTTTATGAATTCGGTTTGTCTGACCGTCTGTCTGCCCACACTCTAACTCGCTTAAATGTACTGGGATTTTCATGCAATTGATATATGTTAATGATTAAACTACACATACATTTTTTACGTCTGAATTAAAATATTTAAACTAATTATGAAACTCTAGACAGACTTGACTAAATTACAAAAGAGAAATTAAATTAAAAATTAAATAAAAAATATACATAAAACATTTAATTAAAAGCAAAAATATACAATAATAGACGTTTCGCCGTACAACAGTCAGTACATCCCTCACCAGTACACCTCATCAGTACAACATCAGCAATAACAAATCATCAAACATGCCCTGGACAAAGTCAAAATCAAAGTTAAAGTTATTCTTTAAAAAACACGAAATATTCCTTCGGAATCGAAGGAATATTTTTGCTTTTAATTAAATGTTTTTAGGTATATTTTTAATTTAATTTCTCTCTTTTTTTTAAAAATGTAATGAAGTCTGCCTAGTGTTTCGTAATTAGTTTAAATATGTTAATAATGTGTCCCATGGCATGTTCGGTAATGAATATGTAGTGTGTAGCATTAATAGTTTTTTTTGCAGGGGCACTCTAAATAATTCCGTTACATTATGGTGAATGGGGAAAAATCGTTTGCAATGTACCGGGTGTCCTAAAAAGGACTGACTGATTTTAAAATTCAATAACTTGCAAACGGTGACAGATATTTAAAAAAATCTTGCAGGAGGGTTATGCATGAGGTCAAAAGTCTTTTTTACAGTAATTCTCGATTTTAGTTCGAATTACAAACAACAGATGGCGCTGTAAGCAATAGACGCTAAATTCAGGCTCGCTTTTTGGTACTTCGTGGCCCGCTCAATACAATTTAATCTCCTTTTTCCGCATGGAGAAAGAGAAATGAAATGCCCTGGACAAAGTCAAAATCAAAGTTAAAGTTATTCTTTAAAAAACACGAAATATTCTTTCGGAATCGAAGGAATATTTTTGCTTTTAATTAATTCAGGCTCGCTTTTTGGTACTTCGTGGCCCGCTCAATACAATTTAATCTCCTTTTTCCGCATGGAGAAAGAGAAAGGACCAAAAATTGGGCCTGTATTTAGCGACTATTGCTTACAGCGCCATCTGTTGTTTGTAATTCGAACTAAAATCGAAAATCACTGTAAAAAAACTTTTGACCTCATGCATAACCCTCCTGCAAGAATTTTTTAAATATCTGTCACCGTTTGCAAGTTATTGAATTTTAAAATCCGTCAGTCCTTTTTAGGACAGCCGGTATTTTAATGATATTATGCTATTTCAAATGTATTGAAATTGATATAAATCACTGAATTTCACTACAAGATGACTACTATAGAATAGGACGTTCATAGCATTTATCGTTCATTTACAGGGACACACAAAGGAAATCTGTTACAGTACTGTCTTTGAACAATTACTGCTGAAAGTGCGTTTTCAATTTTGGTATGCGATTTTAAAATTAACTAACCTTTTGAATGCTACTCGCTGTGTATAAATTCTATATATATCGTGTACTGGGATGCACAAAAGAATTTACGTACCCATTCTCATTATTAGCAGAAATTACTGAAGGGGAATTTTTAACTGTGATATGTAATTCCTAACTGAACTAAATGTTTGCATGTAATTTATAGGAACTACACTGCTCAAAGAATGCGCATAATTTTCTGACTAATGGGAATGGGAATTGCTGAAATTGAGTTTTCGAATGTGTTTTGCGTTTCCAAATGGTTCAACTATTACATTTCACCTTATTGAACGGTGAAGTTTTGTTATATTATTTTGAATATGTTAGAAAGTATTTCATCGCATTATTTTTTTCTTTCTTGGTCCTTTTTTCTTTAGGAGTACTGATATTTAAGTATAGTTAATTAAACAGTTACAAACACAGTGAGAAATAATGAATAATAATAGTTAAATTATTTTTTGTATTTACCGTAAGTAAAAAGGGCCGTGTTAGAGCAAAAAATTGACAAGCAGAAGCTACTGGAGGGCTGATAGATGCTAATAATCGTATCTAAAAAAGAAAATATTTTATAAATAATAACAGTGTTAATAAGCATGTAATTATTTATTTAGATCACAAATTCGCATCAAATAGGCTAAATTAAAAAGAAATTTCTATTTTTATAATAAGAACATCATACACTATTTTTCCAAAGCCTTAAACTAGTTCAACTATTCCTGATGAATTATATTATTGTTTCCCAAAAATTAGATAAACTACACGAAGAACAGAGAATATCTACCAACCACAAAAACTAGTAACTACAATGTACGCACGCACACACACATACGAAGGAATTTCGTATGTGTGTGTATGTTTGTAATCCGAACATGAAAGATTTTGAGTCACCAGAAAGCCAACCAAATAACAAAAGTACGCAGCAGAAAATTGTCCTTAACATTTTAAAATTGCTTCAAGATTAATTTACTCATTTAAAAATATCTTTTTACGTAAAAATAAGTATTAATTCTAAATACTCCCTCATAACAATGTTTTGAGATTTCTATGTCCCTGAAAATCTGTTCACAATAGCAAATTGTTACTTATACCCAACCACTGGCTTAAATCGGTTAAACTAACAATTCTTATTCTTTTTAAAAATGATTGTACAACTATGGAAGAAAGGTTCGAGTTCTGTTTTTCACTAATTCTGAAAAACGACTTCAACCAGAAAGCAAAGATAGACAAGGGTTATCTTACAGTTATTAACACTGACTGTGCAATGGTATCAGACAGATAAAATATTTCTTCTTATATCCCATCAATAAAAATTCTATTCTCTTTGAAAATGCTTTATGCACTTTATGCAATTTGCTTTAGAAAAAAAGGATTGGTCGGGTGTAATGACGTTGTATTACGTTCTATTCCTGTTTTATAAAAGTGGAGAAATAATTTCCACTCGTTTTAAAAATACACGAAGGTAAAGAATTCACAAACGGTGAGATTTTAAAAGTTTTAAAATTGAAATCACAAAATAAAACTGTTTCTGAAATTCCAAAAATTTTAAATCAATCATTGCGAGTTGTATATCAAGTTCTCTTTATAAATGATAATTTCAACCGGAAACCAAGATGTGGGCGACAACTGTTCTGGCGGATCGGAGAATACGGAGATCAGTGTCTGGACAAAATATGTCCACACGGCAAATTAAAAATAATCTCGGTGTACATGTGGCCAAAGGCACTGTACATAAACCTATTAAAGAATGTTATTATACCATACCAAAGAAAATGGCTGGCAAACCTTTTCTCAAACTACACTACAAACAGGCAAGAATGAACTGGACTAAAAATCACATGTCTTGCGGGGACAGCTGTCTTATTGTTTTATTCACTGAAGAGTTAAAATGGAACTTAGATGACCTGATGGGTGGAACACGCATTGGCAGGATCTACGGAAGGAAACAAAAGACTTTTTTCAGCAGGCAGCAAGGTGGTAAATCTTTTATGGTTTGGAGGCATTCGACTTCAACGACCAGACGTCTCTGGCTTTTCGGAAAGGAAGACAAAATTCCCAAAAATATCAACAGACGCTGAACCAACATTTGATTCCATTCGGTGACATTTGGCGGGGGGGGGGGGGGGTCCTGAATGGATCTTTCAGCAAGATAATGCCGCAATCCACATATTACATTCTACAAAACTGTGACTTTCACAGAAAAATGTTAAAATTCTTGACTGGCCAGCTTTAAGTTCAGACATAAACCCGATTGAGAATATCTGGGGCATTCCAACCCGCCAGGTTTACAGCAATGGAAAGCAGTACGATTCTATTCAAGAACTCCAAGCGGCCATTGAGAAAGTATGGTACTCGTTGCCACCAGAAATCCTACAAAAACTATTAATTTCGATGGGCGTACGTTTATTTGAACAAATCCGAAATTATGGAAAAATAATTTGTATGTAACAGTTTTGTAAAAATGATAAATGTAGTTGTATTTGCCACTGTGCATAAACTTTTGGGACAGTTTTGTTTGAACACATTTTAAATTATATTTTTTTCTACTTTTGATATCATTTATTTAAATGAAGTTGCGAAATCCGCAAATTAAAAAATGTTATTTATTCTAACTTTGTTATTCTTTAACCCTTAAATGCCTGATTTTTCAAAAATCATTGTAATAATGATTTTCGGCTTTCACTTTTTAAATAGATAATGGGAAAAATACTTAAAAAATTATATTTTGTTTTAAGTATGGTTTACGGCTAAAAAACAGTTTGTTACTAATCGGCAATACTGGTCTTTAATTGAAAAAAATAATTTTCCTTGATAAAATTCGATAATATTAAACACACAAGAATTATAGGAACTATAATAAGAAAAAAAATTTACTTGCCCACCGCAGAACAAAATAAGGTATTTCGTAAGCTTCCAAACAAAACAAAAAGAACAAGTAGCAACAATTCAAAAAATAAATCTATCTTTATTCTTAAACAACACAAGTGTGACCATCTGCATGTTGAAAATCGATTTAATAATATTTTCAGAATGTATTTTATTGGCAACATTAGGCATTATAGCTTCAATATTATTCTAATAGTATTTTATAGCCTAAATTGGGCACGTTGCCGAAAAGCAACACCCGGCATTTAAGGGTTAAAAATCAACATTTTATGCTTGTGCTTAAACTTTTGAGACGGACTTTAAAACACTGAAAGTATTCTATCTATATAGAAAAAATAAATTTTCAGCACACGTGTCGCACGCATCCTTATAACAACGTAAACTAATTTGTAATTTCATTTTTTAGTCTTTATTAAAATAAATACATGAGATATAAAAGTACACTTAATTTTAATAAATCCTATAAAAAAATTTAGCTGTAAAAGGTTATATGTCCAAATCCTATATTACTATTATAATCACAACAAATAAAATTTACATCGGTTAATTGACCAAAAAAGTAGGTAGATATTGTAAGTAGAAAAATTTTATCCATAGCAGTGCAAAAATAAATGATCTGTCTGTAAATATTTTTTTATAATGTGAGCAAAAAAAACTACAACGTAGTTTTGAGAAAAACGCTTGAAAAGTTAAAAATAGATTAAAGTTTGCGTTGAAACACACAATTTCAATTTAAAATTGATCTGATTCCAATTTTAATATTTTCATACGATTTTTTTTTGTTTGGTTCAAAACTGTATAAACTTAAAAAAAAAAAAAAAAAAAAACCTGAAAAACATGAAATTGATTTTCTAAAAGTTTTAAACTGATGACGTCTTTTAAACTGTATTATAAATAGCCGTGGACCCGTTCGAGACTGAAATTTTTGAGATAATTTGCTTATATATTTTGCATTAATTTTTAATTAACTTCAAATTTTAATCGACGTGCTTTAACGACATGTTATTGCACTATGTCAAAAACCGATTCAAAAACCTTTTTATGATACCCCATTCATCGCCGTGCGTTTTGTATGCGCTCATAAAAGGTATACTGACATAAGAAATAACACATGTGCTTTTCAGATTTTGAAATGAATTTTGAAAAACCTCACCAGGGTGGACAAAATGTGGAAGAAATTTTAACAAAACAAACCCTAAAGAATTAAAAGATATATTTACTAAGCATAAAGATATTTGGCATAAGTAAAGTTATGTCAGTATCATTCTTCCTTTTTAAAATAAATAATTTAAATTTTTTAAACACGGCTAATCTTAATGGCGTAGCATATAAGCGATCGCTCCTAGCGTAGAATTTTTAGGGATGCCGGAAAGTTTATCCCTAAATAATGATAGTATAAAAATGATAGCCACTAAGGAAGGGACGTGATATTTTGAATTGCCCAGGGCGCACAAAACCTAGGTTAACGCCACTTCTGATCTAGAATAATCCTGTTTAAATAAAAATGCGTGAAATATATACAGTAAAACCTCTCTAAAGCGACTACGTTCCGTTTCAATATAAAGTGATCGCTCCCAGAGGTAGTCTCTTAATGGAGGTCATGTTTAAATGTAGATTTTAATTATTAATATAAAGTAACAATTAATGTTACTAACATTTATTTTTCACGTTAGAAAAAAATATAAAAATGTAAGTATCAAAGCAAAAGTTAATTACATAAGTTAATTACTGCAGAGTTTAAAAAATGAATACATTGACGTTTGCTTTGAATTAACGGTTTTATCTTTTATACCTTTTATTTCTAAGTCCTTTCGAAGTTCAGTAAATAAATGCAATTATTTTAATTTTTTTTTTTTTAGGAGGGGAGGAAATAATGACAAAATCATTAATTTATCAATTTCTTTGAGGGTTTCCTGACAGAAGAGGGCATGAGAGTTTATTGACCGTTATTCTTAATTTGTCATCGGAGTTAAATTCATTGCCTAAAAAGGCGCAAAGGGATTTAAAGACTTAAAAATTAACTTAATTTTAAAAAATCTAAACTTAGTTTAGAAGTTTGATGAAAAATGCGTTGTTCGGAATTATTTTTCTAATAAAACCTTTTTTAAGTGACCAGGAAAAAACGGAATTTGTTTCATTTTCTTCAAAGAAATGGGTCGCTCATGGCGGAAGTTCAACAGGGATGGTCTCTGAATAGAAGTAAAATTAGTATCGAGCCTATGGGATTTCGTTCCATGAAAAAATGGTCGTTCGGTCGCTTAATGGAGGTGGTCTCACAGGGAGGTGTCACTGTACTTGTAACTTGTAACCCTGCAATATGACCTAAAACATTTGACTTTTTAGCCCCCGATATGCTATTTCATTCGGGCAACAATTAAAGAGTCGTCCCTAAAAAATAACGTTCCGTTGCATAAGCCAGCCGTAAAACAAAGCAGATGTATCATTGCACCGTTAAATGCTGGAAATCTCTTCTGCAGTTTTTTTTTACTTCTAAACATTGTACATTTTCAATTTTTACACTTGTCGTATAGGGGAAAAGAGTCCTTTTAAATGCAATTTGTTTGAAAACTACATCTCAATTTATTTTTGAGATATAATTTATTTTTGTAGTTTTTAACGCCATTTCTGTAATGATGGCAAATGAAGTTCTCCATTTCTGTAGAAAGTAAAGGAAAAATAGTTGGAAAATAGTAGATTATTATATCCTTTTGTTGCCATTTCCCCATAACAACTGAAAAAGTGTAATTAAAATACGTGCTATTTTGAAAAAATATAAATGAATGATTTCTGATAAAACATGGAGCTATTATAAACTATGTTTAATTTTAAGTATCCAAATTACTGTTACAAACAAATGAAGGCATATAAATCATTAGATAGCCGATTTTTTATTTATTTATTTATTTATTTATTTATTTTGTGTGTGTGTGTGTGTGTGTGTGTGTGTGTGTCGAGTGACTTGAATGACGACATCGCTTTTTGCTGGGTTTGTGTATTATTCTGCGATAGTGACGTCATATGCATACTTTTCTGCAGATGTTGTTTAAGACTGGATCGTAAATGTGGAATTCTTCAGCAGATGCGAATGACATCATTTTATATAAAATAAAAGCGTGTGTTTTAAGTCTTAAAACTGAAATATGTTTTGAACTATCTGTATTTACATATATATATATTTTTCATCGGGGAAGACTCTACGTTCTGGAAAGGCAGAATTCCTGTTTTCTAGCATTTTATTTTTTATCATATTATTGAATAGTTATATTCATTTTAACATGTTTGTTCAGAACAACATTTCCACTTTTTTATCCATTTAGTTTGGCACAGCATGTCCCTTAAGGGATTGGAACAGATGTCATATTCGCCCCATATTGGCGCAATTTTTTTCTGTCGCCAATATCATATAGGCAACAGGTACTTAACTTTCGCCAAAGTGTCGTTATTTTGTTTGATGTGGTAACCCGCATTATGTTGTTTATGCTGTTGATGTTTTCGCCAAATTGGCAACCGAAAAAAATCGCGCCAATATGGGGCGAATATGACACCTGTACCAAGTGATTTTGCGCAATAAAACTTCATACAACCAACCAACCAACCAACCAGAACAACATTTCTGATATTTGCTTTCTCATTTCGTGCATTATTAAATATTTTTAATTACATTTAACATATTAGAAAACGCTGAACATGGAAATAAATAGTATTTCATATATCATATACTTGCCTGAAACTGTATAGAATTTGGTAACCCGAAAATTTGAGCTTTCACCAATTTTGACGGCAACTCAAGGGTCTGAAAAACAAAAATGACAAAGGTATAGTTTCTTTCAAATGTAGAAATTATTTACTATGTTTTGCTAGTAACTAAAGATTAATTAAAAAAAAGTAATCTATAAATAAAAAATTACCCCAGTGATGCTGCCCATTCTTTAAATACGAAGCAGAATTTTGTAGAATAGATAAATCCTTCTATATATATAAAAAAAGTTTTGATTTGGAAATGGACCAATAAAAAATCTGCGTAGATACCGTGAAATGCATCTGATTGGTCAGAGCTTTATGACGCTATAAGGGAGGTTACCAATGGGGGACTCGTCTCTCTGTGGCCAACTTGGCACTATTTCCAGTATTTCGCCAAAATTAAGGGTACTTTTCCGTTATACGGACAGCATGCCAAAATGTATGCTAATGCGCCAATTATTTCAGCCCTCATCGTGAAAAGGCTTTTTCTTCTAAACCATGCGAAACATTGTGATTTGTTATTTATGAAACGTGAATTACGTGAATGATTATTATTTAACCTTAACCTTGGAAAGCTTTTTAATTTGCTATTATTCGAAATAAAAATGCTTTTTTTATATAAAATTATAATTTACTTTTACTGCTGACGCTGAGATGGATTTTACTATTTCTCAATTACCAGATGATGAGAAAGTTGCGATAAAACTGTTTCAGGAACTTTGAATTCTGCATAATAAAAGGTTGTGTTCAAACAACCATGAAATAAAATTATGGATGAGTTCTGGAAATCCGAAATGGAGATGTAGCTTACGATCATGCGAAGAAAGCGTAGGAATACGACAAAAAACATGGTTTGAAGGATCGCGGTTGTCTTTACTTAATGCTTTGAGGTTTATATATTTATGGTGCCAAGAGTTGACATCGATTGAGCTTTGTGAGCTGCAACTTGATATGAACCACAACACAACAGTGGACTGGAATAGCTATTTTAGAGAAGTTTGTGCAAATGCTTTATGTTCACGACCAAATAGAAAAATCGGTGGACCTAATAAAATTATAGAAGTAGATGAAAGTCTTTTTACCAGAAGAAAAAGCAACGTAGGGCGTGTTCTTCCTCCTCAATGGGTGTTAGATGGTTTATGCCGGGAAACACGGGGATGTTTCCTTACTCCTATTTCCGATCGCACAGCTGAAACTTTAATGGCGGCAATAGAAAACAATGTAGCTGATGGAAGTATTATTTATACAGATTACTGGAAAGGATATAAAACATATGAACTGCGAAGTGCTGGTTATGATCATTTCACAGTAAATCACAAATACAATTTTGTCGACCCTAATACTGGAAGTCATACTCAAAATGTTGAGAGATTATGGGGCATCGCAATGTGGCGCAACAAAAGTCATCGGGGAACAGTTCGTCATCCTTTAGAGTCGTATCTCATAGAGTTTATGTGGCGACGTCTTTATTCAAAAAATGAAATGTTTACTGCAATACTAAAAGATATGGCACAGATGTCATATTCGCCCCATATTGGCGCGATTTTTTCCTGACGCCAATGTCATATACGCAACGGGTACTTAACTGGCGCCAAAGTGTCGTTATTTTGCTTGATGTGGTAACCCGGATTATGTTGTGGCACAGATGTCATATTCGCCCCATATTGGCGCGATTTTTTTCCGATGCCAATTTGGCGAAAATATCAACAGCATAAACAGCAACATCCGGGTTACCATATCAAGCAAGATAACGACACTTTGGCGCCAGTTAAATACCCGTTGCGTATATGACATTGGCGTCAGAAAAAAATCGCTCCAATATATATCCAGAAGTATATGACATCTGTACCTATGTTGTTTACGCTGTTGATGTTTTCGCCAAATTGGCATCCGAAAAAAAATCGCGCCAATATGGGGCAAATATGACATCTGTGCCAAAGATATTTGTAATGTTATGGCAGCAGTTTAATATGATTTTTTTATTTTATTACTTTATTGTATAACAGTTATTTGTTCACTTATTTTAATTATATATTTGTGATTTAATAAAATAGTTCGTAAAATTCTGTAATTTTCAAATGTTATATTTTTAAAGTGCTCACTTTACTATCGACAATGTTTTTCTTTTATTTTTCAAATGTTTCAATTCACATGATTTTCATTTTGCGCCAACTATTGCGCTTGGCGACAACGCTGTCCGTATAACGGAAAAGTACCAAAAAGGGTTAAGATGTCATATTCGCCCCATATTGGCGCGATTTTTTTCTGTCGCCAATATCATATAGGCAACGGGTACTTCTTGCGCCAAAGTGTCGTTATTTTGCTTGATGTGGTAACCCGGATTATGTTGTTTACGCTGTTGATGTTTTTGCCAAATTGGCAACCGAAAAAAATCGAGCCAATATGGGGCGAATATGACATCTGTACCCCAAAAAGCATAGCCTACTATGATATATACGGCCCACGCATTTCGCCGAAAACCGTCGAAAAAGTGAAATTGGATTCATCTTCAAACTCTGAACCAAAACATCACGGTACAGATGTCATATTCGGCCCATATTGGCGCGATTTTTTTTCGGTTGCCAATTTGGCGAAAACATCAACAGCATAAACAACATAATCCGGGTTACCACATCAAACAAAATAACGACACTTTGACTCAAGTTAAGTACCTGTTGCCTATATGATATTGGCGACAGAAAAAAATCGCGCCAATATGGGGCGAATATGACATCTGTTCCAACATCACAACGTGCTCTTTTTTGTTAACATTTATACCCTGACCTGATAGCGGCTTGTTTCTCATCGTCGAAGTTTCAGAATCATTGATCATATTTTCAGAATAATAAATTAAATACTTATATTCTTCAATTTCCTTCGATTTAAAAGGATATTTTACACAGCTTGTAGTATTTTAGTGTTCACATACTTTTAAGATTAGCTAAATTACTTATTGTTTACGTGATCGTTTGGTTCATTCTGTTATTCTTTTTTGAATGTCCCGTATTTACATAAAAATAGCTTGTGTTTCATATACACGTTTTAAAATTAAAATTTGGTTTTTATCAAACTACAGTTCTCATAACTGGCTTGAAGCAGTTATTTTTGATGAATTTATTGCTACCCGTAAAATGTTTGTGTTTGATATCGTCCGAACTAAATAATAATAATAATAGTAAAAAAAAATAAAAGGCGATCTTCCTTAAACATTAAATATTCTTATTTTTAATCATAGAAAGAAATGGTGATCGCAGATTTAAATATCGTTGCAATATTTTATGTTATCCAATCAATTTTGATTAAATCATGTAAGTGTATTTGTTACTTAAAAAATTATAGTTATTAATTATTACAAGGAATTTTATGAGTACTTTAATATATTTAAAAGAAATTCCATTAGTTTTATTGTTTCAGCAGTGAAGATAGCAAATAAATTTGTGACATTGATGTTTTTAGACTATGCATGGTTTTATTTATTGGGGTGAATCGTAGAATACTCTACTGCTCCCCAACCTGGCGATAAATGCGCCAAAGTGGCAACCTTGGTATTTAGTATTAATTTGGTATTAAGTAGCAACCTTGGAAGTATTCTTCGGTCGCACCATTTATTATTCCGATAGTTGTTAAAATGATAATTTTTTTCTGATGATTAGAGTTAATATTTTTATTAAACTCTTTTGAATCATATCTATACGGAAGAAAAAAAGTAAACACATTGGAATTCTCTGAACCCTGCCCAGAGCGGTTTGATTGGTTCTCGTCGATGAAGTTACGGTCAGAGTCAAATTTCTGTTTTGGGCAGCGTATCAGAGTCCTCTGGCGAGCAACTTCATACATTAAACGCAAATCGGTCTGCCGGTAGTAGTATCTAAGTATGCCTTGCAAAAAGTAATGCTTTGGAAATGGAACAATGAAAATCTGCGTAGATACCGTGAAATGCAACTGATTGGTCAGAGCTTTATGACGCTATAAGAGAGGTTACCAAGGGGAGACCCGTCTCTCTGTCACCAAAAGTGACGCCAACATAGCGCTATTTCCAGTATTTCGCCAAATTTCCATAGACTCCCATTGAAATACAATAGGGTTTACTTGCATGCAGGAAATCAACAAATTGAGATATTTTAATGCAACAAAAACTAATATTAGCTTATGAATAGAGCTTAATTGAGCTATTTACATTATTTTTAAGCACAAACAATAATCTGGGGTTGGCTAGAAAATAGGAATTGCTTCGCTATACCGAATGGAATAGATAAGCGATTACGCGAGGGGTTGGTGAGCGTAGCGAGCAGGGGGGCACCGCCCCCCTAGTCTGGTAAAATGATTTTTTCAAAAGTTTTGTACAAGTTGTGGCTTACGCTAACGCGCATTTCGTTTCAAATGACCTCATGATACAGACCTCAACAAAAATACAACAATATTCTTTAGACTATAAGCAGGGTGGTTGTCAATGTTCCGGGTATATTTAGTTAAAGATGATAAAAAAATAAGCTAAAATTCATTAAAAAAAAGCAATTTAACAAATTACAACGACCATTTGGAAAATGATTTTTTCAAAGACTAAAATTTAAGACATAAAAAATCACACGGAGTTGATCCTACATTACGTACGCCATGAATTAAACATTAATAGTGTTATTACACGTAAAAATTCCAAGCGACAAAAATCGCCTGCGACTCGTATTTGGTGTGAAATATTTATATGTATTCATTCCTGTCCTATTTAACTTTTTTTTTTTTTTTTAATTGACTTATTCCATTTTTCTTTTGCACGTGAAAATCTTACTAATTAAAATTAACTCTTTGGCAGAAATTGTTATTCATTTTCTTTCATTTTCATTAGTTATTATCCACCTGAAACTTACGTATTATCCAAGCATTTCATTGGCTGTTCGGGAAAAGGCATTTCCATCGTCAGATTTCCAAGAAATCTGACTACCAATTTTAAATGAAATTTCATTCTTAAACTTCTAAACATCCGACATTTTTACACCGTCGGATAGAGAAAAAAAATGTACTTTTAAATGCAATTTGTTTGAAAGCTGTATCTCAATTTGTTTCTGAGTTATTAATTTTTTTTTTTGTAGTTTTTATTACTTTTTTGTCATAGTGGCAACACTCTGTCGTCCATCTCTGTTGAAAGTAAAGGGAAATGCAGATTACTGTATAGACCAATCAGAAAACGAATAAAATACGGATTAAACCAATAAAAACCTTCAGATATGCTTTTGATTTCCTACCCTGACGAGGACAATAACCATTTTTCCAAATGGTTAAAAACGCAGAAGAGGATTCTCCCAAACGACTTTCTAAATTCAAACATACTCAAATCAAAATGGCCGTTCAGCAGGAACTTGAGAAAAAGTCAGTTTAACTCACGAAACGTTACTATAAACACTGTAATGTAACCATAATACAGGGTTCGTACGGGCCCTTGAATTTTTAAATTAAGAAATTCTTCGGTACCGGCAGTGGCGTAGCTACATATTCAGCACCCTGGAGCAAGCAAAGTTTGTGCGCCCTCTTGTCTCTCAAAAAAGTTCTGAGTAATTTTGTTGGAAGTTACACACACACACATATATGTGTGTGTGTGTGTGTGTGTAACTAGCTGACCCGCCCGGCGTTGCCCGGGCCCGTTATAATAACGTAAACAAAAATCAAGTTTGTATGATTTTATATATTCATAAGTAATTCAAATGAACATGGTTTTAGGGGTGGCCCACTGCCTTCGGTAGCGTCTAGTGTGTTCCCGACACACCTCTTTCAGAACGAAACTGTGGCTTGGGTCCCCGCTACCAAAGGCAGTGTATGCCAGGAGTATTCCGTACGCGACGGAGACAATCGAAAATTGAATGAGTAAACCCTGTAGTAATCGAGCCTATAGAACCCGAGATAAGAATGCGAATCCTGGCGGTGGAACTATAATCTTTAAAACAATCGTAAGCAAAGTTGAATGGACCAATTTCCGTTGAATTAGAGCCCATAACAGCCGAGAAAAGAATGCGCCGTTAGTGTTCGAAAATGGTGGTAACAGAAGTCTAAGATAGACTTTCACAATGCAGAAAGTAGCTGAATAGTAAGCTAAGCTTAATTATCCATTTACCGTTGAAATCGGACATACTGAACCCGAGAAAAGAATGCACCATTAATGTTCGAAAATGCTAGTAAATGAAGTCTAAGACAAATTTTCATAATACGGAGCTGAATCGTAATCTAGGTTGAATTAACCAATTCCCGTTGAAATCGGCTCCTAGAATTCGAGGAAAGAATGCATCCCAAAGTAGTGGAAGGTGCTTGTTGCACCCACCCCCTGTAAATTTAACGAATTACCTTTAACATTAACGTGATATTTAATTTACGCAGGAAATCCCACCCCTCTATTAAGTGAACAACTTACCTTTAACAGCAGCGCAAATTTTAATTCACGGCTGTAGTGAGTAAACGTAAGTTGACGCCGTAAAAGAAGATTAATATTCGAAAAAAGTGGTAGCTGGAGTAAAAGAAATTTTTTAGTGGTTTCCAAAGTAGCCAGAGGACCCTAGAACTATGCTAAAGAAAATTGCAATACTATCAGATAATTTTTAATGAAACTGCACCAAGGGCTCTAAGAAGGCGATTAATATTCAAAATTGGTGGTAGCTGAAGTGTGAGTAATTTTTTTGTTATTCATGTAGTAGCTGGGGCACCTAAGAAATAGTTAGGGAAAAAAATCCTAGTGAATCGGACCATTTTTATAGGGGACCAAAAGGAGCTTATTGATAATTGAGAGCAAGGCCTAAGATGAAAACACGATAAAAGGTCCTAGTACTTAGCGCTTTAGATTTCCAATTAGTCGAAATTAAGTATAGGGTATAAGTATTAATCATTAGAAAAAAATTTCAAAGAAATGCTTTGAAAAAGAGCTCTAGAATCCCAATAAAAATATGAAGGTGTTGGCTCGGGGAGAGAAGGCCAAGACTCAATTTTGAAGTTATGCAATGAGAATGTAACAGAATTAGTGGGTGAAAAATGCATGGCGCACAAAAAGTTACCCTAGGGGGCTAGTGTCTGAACTGAAATGTAGAAACGAAAAAAAAAGCCAAATGGAAAAAGAGCCCCAAAAACGAAGGACGGATTAAAAGGGGCGATTTATTAACAATTTAGGGCACAAAAACTTAAAGTGGCCTTGTACCAAGCTCCAGGGGTCCAGGGTCTCAACTGGAATGTAGCTGGGCAAGGGCCCCCAAGAAGGCGATCAATTTTAAAATTTGGTGGTAGCTGAAGTCTGAAAAATTTTTATGTTGTTCGCGTAGTAGCTGGATTTCCTATCATGTTGTTACAAAAAAAAAGTTAGTGAATCAGACCATTTTTAAGGGAGATATAATAGGAGGTCCAAAAGGGGCCAACTGTTAGTTGAGAGCAGGGCCCTAAATTGGAAACATGTTAAAAGGTTCTAGTACTTAGCCCCTTTGATCTCAATAAGTCGAAATTAAGCATAGGGTATTTATTATTCATTCGAATAAAATCTTAAAGAAGCGCGAAAAAAAATGGGGGAAATTCTTAAAAAAGGCCACTAAGTGCCCAATAAAAATATGAGGGTGCTGGCCCAGGGAGAGGAGTCCAAGTCTCATTTTTAAAGTTATGCATTGATTGCAGGGCCGAAACTAGCCTTTTTTGCACCCGGGGCAAAGATGGATTTTGGCACCCCCCCCCCCCTCTTCCGCAAAGTATATTTACAAAGATAATTTTACAAATTTTCTAATAGCCGACTTATTTTAAAATTTAAAATATGTATAATAGTGAACTACGTAATCTACAATGGCGGATCCAAGGGGGAGGTCACGGGGATCATGACCCCCCCCCCCCCCCTCAGAACACCAACAAAAATATTCTAAAGATAATTTTTAAAATGAAATATAAAGTAGAGTCCCGATTATCCGAGTTCCGCTTAACCAAGTTTCTGCTTTAACCAAGTTATTTTCTTTTGATGGACTGATGTCTTCCATTATTACGAAACAGCCATTATAAATGAAGTGTTATTTGAAGATGAAAGAGCAGCCAAAAAAAAATATGGCCATTTTTTCCCCCATTCTGGCCAGAAAATCAGAGCTCTAACTTTTTAAGGCTGCTCTTTCATCTTCACCTCATTTATAATGGGTGTTTCATAATAATGGAAGACATCAGTCCATCAGAAGAAAATGATCCAGTCCAAAGGTATAATCCTTCATTTGGCACCCCTTCGTTCTGGCGCCCGGGGCACATGCCCCCTCTGCCCCCCCCCCCTAGTTTCGGCCCTGATTGATTGGTTGACAATATTAGGGTGTGGAAAATGCATGGCGCAGAAAAATTTCAAGGGGTCCAGTGTCTTAACTGGAATGTAGAAACGGAGAATAATTAAATGGGAAAGAGGCCCCCAAAACGAAGAAGATCGGATAAAAAGGGGCAAGTTCTGAGCAGTTCAGGGCATACAAACTGAAAGGTGCTAAGGGGGTCATAAAAAATTAAAAATCTGAGCTCCAGGTGTATCAGGACCTGTCTTTGGACTACCCTCATCCAAATTTTCAGACTTCTACGTGTAATATATTTCACTAGCCACCACACACAAATCGAAACTTCCTTTTATTAGTATAGACTAGTTGACCTACCGGGTGTTGCCCGGGCCCGTGATAATATTCTTAAATGAACCTGAAATTTTTATGATTTTATTTCTTAAGGCTGTTCTTAAATCCAAAGGGGCAATTTTATGACATGCATTTTAATTAATTTTTGCTCTAGAACTGGCATGTGTTGTTATTCAGAAACTTTGCAATCGAAAGACGTTTTCCGGATTTTTTGTAAACACAATAGATCTTACTGAAAACATTGTCAAAGATGGCGTTTTCAACGGAATTTCCCGACGAAAGTAGAAAAAACAGTCAACGAAGGGAAAAATCTTGTCATATATCTTTAACACAATTTTGTCTGAAATACGAGCTCGATGACTGCGTGAAAAATCTATTTAAAAATTTTAAAAAAAAACAGTCCTGTTCTAACGTATATACAAAATAGCTTACCGCCGTTCTGATTATCACATTTATAGACAATATTGAAAAAGTCCCGTTTTCATATTAAAATGTAATTTTTAACAAAAAAGAATGTTTGAATTACATTTTCTTCGCCGAAAATATTCTTTATAAATACTTTTGCACATCAAGCGCAAAAATCAACATAATACACATATATATATAGGGGAAATTACAATCACAGCATTGTACGAATACACGAAGCCTACACATTTCAAACAAATACTTGATAAATGATTTTACAAAAAACTAAATAAAATAAAATACGTATATATATATTTAAAGAGAGGCCGCGCTGTTTGGTACCAGATAGGCTGGGAATTCTTGGGGCAGACCATGTCACTATTGGTCACAAAGAAAATTACAGAACATACACATTAGGTTTTAAAAGATTTAAATGGTCCTCTGAAGCAAAGAAACTTTCAAGAAAAAAAATCAATTCTTCTGCCTTGCAAAGAGAAATAAAAATCATTAATAAAAAATGACTCAAAAAAGTGATTAAAAAAAAAAATTGTTATAAGACTTTTCATGTGTAATGCGTATAACAAATTTTAAAACTATTAGCTTCACCTAAGGGAGGGAGCAGCTTTACCTGGTTTAGGGCGCACAGACCTGCAGGTCGGTTGCCCGGCGGGCCAGTCAGCCTTATTTAATCCTAAAATTATGCGATTAAGTAAGGTTTAATGCGGAAAAATACTGTTACCAAAAAGTGGTGTAATTTTGCGTAGGCTATAATCAGGCCCTAAGGAACACTGAATTGGGTACTTAACTTTTTCTCTCTTTTTGAAGCTTATCGATTCTGCAACATTTGCAATATTTTCAAAATCTCAAAAACAATACTCACAAAATTTAAGTTGCTGCTTCCCCTTACCTGCATCCCCCCCCCCTCCCGTCTAAATTTTGTCGCCGTGAGGTGATGTGGAATATGTTTAAATCCAGCTATCCAGCTCTTATTATTGTTTTGTAATCTGTATTAATGCATGTTTAGTTTCCACAAAACAAACAAAAAAAACCCTTCAAAATTTTCGTTTTCTTAAATTTCGTCTGTAAAATGGTCAATAATTTTCTTCAACTTGTCAGGTTATTTTTTCCAAATCGTAAAATAATTATCGTAAATTACTACTGTTACATCGTACATATAGATTCCTCAGCGGTGAATTCTTTGGCTACCATTATTTCCGCACAGTAATCATCATGATAAATTTCTAAAACATTTTTAATAGAAATGTACCAGAAAGATTATTTTTTGGAAATAGTGGTAGCCAGTAAAGTGACCGATGAGAGCCCTGTTAAATAAGTTTTGATTACTTTAAGATCTGAAAATCTTCAACGGTCGTCGCCAGAAAAGTTACTGAAAATGATCAGGCATGCTGAAACGCTGTTGGAGAAGTTACTTGAGGCTGCAATATGGTGGTATGAATTAAAATTAAAACTTCCTGAATAGAAGTCATTTCTTTCAACTGTGTATGAAAACATATTTTAAATCGAAATAGTTGAGATTAAACACAAGGTAAAATATCATAGGAATTCGCTGATTGTAACAAGATTCATCTATAATGTCTGATTAATAATGAAAAAAAAAATACAAATATTTTAAGATATCTTTATTTCGCTTTTTCTAATTTTGCGCCCTTAGGAATCGTGCGCCTGGAGCAGTCTGCTCCAACTGCTCCACGGTAGCTACGCCCCTGGGTACCGGTATTTTCTTATAGAAAATCTCTTCTTTAAAAAAGGCGAAATTTCGCGCGTTTAACCTAGATTTATTTTTCTGTAAAAAAATGCTGATATTTGGCCTTGAAAATAATGGTATCCGTACGAACCCTGTAATATGAAACCTCATGGATACCAATAAGCCTTTAATTCTTAACACGAAATTTAACTTGCCACGCTGCAAAATTCCCAGCCATATTCTTATTCAAAGCAGCAAATGGGAAACTCTGCTTGCCTTAACACGTGGAGAACTCGCCGTTCACAATCTAGAAGTCTAGAACTCATGTACCCAGAGGAAGGATGCGTTCCAAATCCACCGAATCCAACTCCTACCATAGTTTTTTTTATATCAACTACACAACCACAGATACCTAATTATCATGTCATTGCAAGAAATAATTGCGACGATTAAATTCCTGGAGATTGAGACTTAGAGTCAAAACACTGTTTTAAACACTAGTGTCGTGAAGGAAATTTTCACCTTGTTATTAATAAACTTTATAATATACTTTATAATATACTTTATAATATACTTTTTAATATAATAATACTTTTTAATATACTTTATAATATACTAGGGGGCTCTGCCCCCTACGAGCTACGCTCGCCAATCCCCGTTCAGGCACACCAAAATCCAAAAAGCACGCTAATTTGATCGGCTTTAAAAATATTGAATTAAAATTTAAAAAAAAAAAAAAACAGTAGCGATCTCTCTGTAAACGGGTTTCCATTCGTTTTCCTCGGATTGGGGATTTTTAAGGCCAAATCTGCTGCTGTTAAGAGATACAATGGCTTTTTTCGTATTTAATTAAAAAAATTAGTTAAACTGGTACTTCTTAGTTATCCCGTCGACCAATTTCGCCAATTTATATAAATCGCCAAATTATACACATTGACATAATTTTTATTTTAAATTACGAAAGAACAAATAAATTAGTAAAACATTAATAAAAATACAAATAAAACGTCGAATTAATGGTTTTATTGACCATTGTTGGCATTTAATCTTGCAATTATTTAATTAATGGCAACCATTATTGGCATTTAATCTTACAATTTGGCGACAGTAATTTGGTCGACGAGATAACTAAGAAGTAACGTTAAACATTTGAAATAAGCTAATGTAAAATGAATTAAGTAAACAGTGTCATTGTCTCCCAGTATTTTTTAACAGTGCTATAAGATAGTTCTTTTAAATAATTCATTTTAAATGTATCGTTTCAAATCTGACGTAATTTACACAAAAGTTTTATTTCTCTTATTAATATTCACGTGAAAATAGAAGGAAATATTATTTGCGCTGTCTTCGAATTCACGATTATAGTTGAAAAGATTATCTCCAAATATCTCGCGAAAATATATTTTTCAATTTAAATTGTTTTGCTTTTTTTTTTTTTTTTTTTTTTTTTTTTTTTTTGCCATTTTAAATATGACGTAATTTCCTCAAATTACAAGTTTTAACGCATAATAATGATTTTTTTTAAATTTTAAGATTTCGTTTCTCTTTTTAAATTCAAGTGTAAATATGGTTCGGCACAGATGTCATTGGCGCAATTTTTTTCTGACGCCAATTTCATATACGCAACGGTTACTTAACTGGTGCTAAAGTGTCGTTATTTTGCTTGATATGGTAACCCGGATGTTGATGTTTATGCTATTGATTCGCCAAATTGGCGTCGGAAAAAAATTGCGTCAAATTGGTATATGACACCTGTGCCTATGGTTCTTATGACGTAATTTTCCAGCTTTTAACATGTAATCATTTAATTCTAATTTTAAAGTTTTTTTCTGTTTGTAATAGTCACGTGTAAATAAATTTTTAATTTGAAGTAAAATTTATTGTTTGCGCTGTTTATACAACTGGCAACAGTTTAAATTAATAACATTTTCTAAAATTTGTAAAAAATATCTCTCGAAATGCTGAAAATTTGAATTTAAAATTGAAATAAAACCTCAAAAAATGAGTCAAATAAGAAAAATAAATACAATCTGCCCACCGGGAACTTATAACGTATAAAATGATCTAAAAATGATTAAATTCTCATGTATAGTTTTTGCTCCAATAAAACTTTTTTAAGGGAACGATTTTGTCCAACTTTAGCATTAAATATCTCTTAAAATAATTTTTCGATTTGAAAACTGCCTGCATCAACGTGTTTATCAAACATTTCTCTATAATACCACCGATTTTCATATTTTTGTATGCAACAGTTTTTTTAATATTAACGATGAAAGGCCATGCTTAAGCATTCAAATTGGATGTGGATCTACCCGGAATATCTACGCAGATGTTCATTGGTCCATTTCCAAATCAAAACTTTTTTTTATATATAGAAGGATAACTACTTAAAAAGTGACAAAAACATATAAAAACATATAAAAATATTATTTAATGTAACCCGAGATCTTTCGAACACACACGCGTTCATTTTCAAAGGGACAAAGATGATTGACTGAATAGAAATACATTTTAAAAACAAAAACAAAAATAGTACGCATGCGCAAGCGGAGTTCAGTCCATTTCTCTGCAGAAGGGTGAAAAGATCAGTTCATATTATCAGGAGGTAGTGAAATATTTAGGATATTGTACCAAATTGCGGGAATATTATAGGAAAGGACATCGTTACAAACATTATCACTTCTAAGTAAAATTTCAATGGATTCACGGATTATTGATGAGTAGTGGTTAGACGTTGAAATGATAATTTTAGCTTTTTCGAAATTTATCTTAATATTTTCTGTTTGATGCAATCTGGATAAAGTTAATATATAATATTATTTAAATTGTTAAGTGATATTAAGCAAGATATAAGCGCAATTAAGCAATTGCGCATGTCTTGACTATGATTTTGAGACGTACTTTGCGAAACTTAAAGAAATAACAAAATAGGTTAAATCCATGCACAAACGTTAGACAGGACACTAAGATGTAAGGCGAAATCTCGAAACTCACTCGACCACAAGACTACCTTTATAAAAGAGTAGCTAGGTACTGTTCTTCAAAGTTCATAAGTAAGATAAGCTTTAATGCGCAAGCATAATTTAATTCAACAAATCTTAAGTATAATACATCAGCTATGTCGACGTATCACACAATTAGAATATAATATATATATATATATATATATAATATCAATATGATTTCTACTTTATAGTCATCTGATACCAGCTCATAAGAAATTCCCTTAGAAGCTGCAATATTATCTTCTCAAAGTATCACTTAAAAATTCAAAACATAATCTAAAATTAAATTTGAATAAATTCCTTTTTACTTTCTTCTATCTTTACAAGAAGAAAGTATTGGATTCATGAAAATTTTCGAATTCCGGTTTTCGACGGATTTACACGTTTTAGGGGTCAGAGATTCCAAAAAACATGTTTTTACAAAATGTCTGTCTGTGACTCTGTGAGTCTGTCTGTCTGTCTGTCTGTGTGTATGTGACACAAATTTTGTGGGCGCTCTATCTCAAGAACTAATGCACGGAATTTAATAAAAATTGGTATTCTGTTAGTGCCTAATACAAATTGATGCTGATTAGTTTTTGGTGTAAATCGCTCAACAGGTGGCGCTGCAATGCTGCATTTTTCACGATTTTCGCAATAGCTTTATCTCAAGAACTAATGCACGGATTTTGATCAAACTTCAGATTTAGTTAGTCCTTGATATGAATTGATGATGATTACGTTTTGGTGTAAATCGCCCAAGAGGTGGCGCTGTTATGATGAATTTTGCAGGATTTACACGATTTCCCCAATAGCTCTATCTTAAGAACTAACGCACGGATTTTCATCAAACTTCAGATTAATTTAGTCCTTGATATGACTTGCTACTGATAAGGTGTTGGTGTAAATCGCCCAACAGGTGGCGCTTCTCTGCTGCCTTTTCCACGATTGCCTCAATAGCTCTATCAATAGAACTAATGGACCAATTTTCATCTAACTTCAGATTTAGTTGTATATTGACACAAGTTGTTGTTAATTAGGTTTTGGTGTTAATCACCCAATAGGTGGCTCTGCTATGCAGAAATTTTCACGATTTTCGCTATTGCTCTATCTCAAAAACTAATGTACGGATTTTCTCCAAACTTCAGATTCAGTCAGACGTTGACATAAATTGTTGCTGATTAGGATTTGGTATAAATCACCCAATAGGTGGCGCTGCTAGGCAACATTTTGCTGAATTTAGACGATTTCAGCGATAGTCATATTTCAAGAACTAATGCACGGAATTTCATATCGTTAGAATCCTCATGAGATGCATAGATTGCCATTTAATTTTGGCAGTGTGATAGCGAATTTTGAAGTATTAACATGTATGAGATAGAAGAAAGTTTTGGGATTGGTACATCCGACTAGTTTATTTATAAATTCACATTAGTTGTTGAGGATTTGTATTGGTTTATAATGATTTTATATTAGCATTCAAATTATTATGCTGCATATGCGCATGTAATTATGAATGCAAGTCTATTTTAATATATTTAGTTATCTTTTCATTCTGAATGTCAAAATTATTTTTGAAATATTTTTTCTTATTATCAATGGCATCTTATATATATTTTTAAATATATAACAATGGTAGCTAAATGTATTTAGCAATCTTTTAAATATTATGCGCTTAGTTCATTGCTGCAATTGCGCATTATCAAAATGTATTATCAATATGATTACTACTTTGTAGTCATCTGATACCAGTTCATAAGGAATTCCATTAAAAGCTGCAATATTATCTTCTCAAAGTATCACTTAACAATTCAAAAAAATTAAAATTAAATTTGAATAGATTTCTTTATTATTTATACATTCACATTAGTTGTTGAATATTTGTATTGGTTTATAATGGTTTTATATTAGCATTCAAATTATTATGCTGCATATGCGCATGTAATTAATTATAATCCAAGTCTATTTCGATATATTTAGTTATCTTTTCATTCTGAATATCAAAAATTATTTTTGAAATATTTTTTCTTATTATCAATGGTATCTTATATATTTTTTAAATATATAACAATGGTAGCTAAAAATATTTTGCAATCTTATAAATATTATGCGCTTAGTTCATTGCTGCAATTGCGCATTATCAAAGTGTATTATCAATACGATTTCTACTTTGTAGTCATCTGACACCAGTTCATAAGAAATTCCATTAGAAGCTGCAATGTTATCTTCTCAAAGTATCACTTAAAAATTCAAAACATAATTTAAAATTAAATTTGAATAAATTTCTTTATTATTTAATAATATTTAAATTTGAATAAATTTCTTTGTTGAAAATTTGTATTGGTTTATATTGGTATTGTTATTGGTTGTTATTGGTTGTTATTGGTATACATACATATATGTATATATATATATATATATATATGTGTGTGTGTGTGTGTGTTTAAATATTCTCTATAAAAATATATCCTAATGAATTCCTAATTTAGAAATGTGAAAACTAAGCACGTTAATTTATGTATATTTTTTTATAATTTTATATTGCAACCTATAATTTTTTTTGATGGATTAAGTCCTGCTTTATGAAAAACCAAAATTTCACATTTTTCTTCCAAGTAGTTTTCAAATTATGCTTAAAAAACGGCAAAATGATGGTTTAAGGGGCCGTCTATGATGGAAGTGAGTAGACATTTTGAAATTTATTCTGTTGTTCTGTAATCTAACAGGCTTCATTGACTCCTTGAGTGGCACTTAAGGTGGCTTGATCAAGAAAGGGGCTCTCTCGGTTAACAATCGAGTACGGAACTTCAATTTGGATACAGCCCTTAAAATACGCTCGTTTTAAAATACACTGCTCAAAACAATTAAAGGATATTTGAAGTTTTATATAAAATAAAGATATAAACGGAATTTTTTTTGCCGAAAATAGAAGAAGAGAATCACAAATGCAAATTTTTCTGGTTTTCAAACTGTGGAGTATGCAAATTTTGAGTTCGACGTCAAAAACGTCGCTTCAGCGGCAGCGAATGAAATTTGACTTTCAACTGGATAAAAGAGAATGAAGACAAGGATGATCGGCATTCAGTGATTGCTTTGTTTCGATGAGTACGATGTCTCAGCGAAGTCATTTGACAGATTCAGAAACTTTGAGAATTGTTGGTAGGTTAAAAGGGGGCCAAACTCAAGCCGAAGTAGCGCAAGCCATTGGAGTGTCACAAAGTGTCATTTCCAGGATCTGGAACCGTTTTTAGGTGCGTTCGTAATTATATAAATACGCAGCACCTATAGTCGTCGTTCAGTCCGTCTGTCTGTCCGTCCGTCTGCCTGTCCGTCCGTCTGCCCGTCCGTCTGTCTGTCCGTCCGTCCGCATATAATAGAGCAAAAACTACCCAACCGAATGGTCTGAAATTTTAAATATATGATTGTTGTAAAATTTTGTCGAGCCATTTCAAATTTTATGAAAATCGGATGTATAGTTAAATTACAGGGACAGTCAAAAGTTTTTCTTTACATTACGGCCAATGGGAAAAATTATTGCACGTGCATTTTAATGATGTTAAAGCTTTCCGAATGGTCTCAAATTTTAAACATATAATTATTGCGACATTTTGTCGAGCCATTTCAAATTTTATGAAAATCGGATGTATAGTTTAATTATAGGGACAGTCAAAAGTTTTTCTTTACATTAAAGCCAATGGGAAAAATTATTGCAAGTGCATTTTAATGATGTTACAGCTTTCCGAATGGGCTGAAATTTTAAACGTATAATTGCTGCAAAATTTTGTCGAGCCATTTCAAATTTCATGAAAATCGGATGTATAGCTTAATTACACGGACAGTCAAAAGTTTTCCGTTACATTAAGGGGAATGGGAAAAAAATATTGCAAGTGCATTTTAATGATGTTACAGACTATGCACTTATGAATTGCAAATAAATACACATTCAGTACAATATGGGGTGCAAAAAATAATTATAAAACTAGTTATAGTACGAACGCACCTCATTTGCCACGTTTGACGAGCAATTTCCAACTTGTTTGGAGAGTGGATGTGCAGGCCGAAGACCAGGGCAAGGTCGTAGATGGGCAACAACGCCCAATGAAGATCGGTATTTAGCGTTAACAGCTCGGAGACACCGAACCATGAACGCTACTCTTCTCCAACAACACCTTCGCTCGGCTACAGGCACCACGATTTCAACTCAGACTGTCCGAAACTGGCTCCATGCTGTAGGTCTGTATGCTCGCCTACCGATGGTATGTGTTAGATTAACATCAAGGCATCGTCGCGACCGCAGGGAGTGGGCAACCGAGCATGTCAACTGGAGGAGAAATGAATGGAGCAATATTCTGTTTTCTGACGAGTCCCGTTTTTCTGTGCATCCGGATAATAGGCGTATTTTCATCTGAAGGGACCGTGGCAGTAGGAATAATCCTGCGTTCGCGCACGAAAGTGTCAGATTTGGCGGTGGAGGAGTGTTGGTGTATGGTGGCATCTCCATTGACGGGCGCACTGACCTCTACATCATTCGAGATGGAGCTCTGACTGGTCGCGATATAGGGATGAGATCCTCAGACCTATTGTAGTCCCTTACGCTGCAGCAATCGGAGATAACTTCATTTTAATGGACGATAACTGCAGGCCACATCGTGCAAACCTGGTGGAGGATTTCCTTTTCGAGGAAGGAATCGTTCGAATGGAATGGCCAGCGTGTTCTTCAGACATGAATCCAATCGAGCACGTTTGGGACGCTCTAGGAAGACGAGTTTCTGGCCGCCAACAACCCCCACAAACTCTCCAAGAACTGGAAAGAGCTCTTCTGGAAGAGTGGGGCAGAATACCCCAACTCGTCATTAATAGCCTCATTGAGTCCATGACTCAAAGGTGTTCAACGTTGCTGGCCGCCCGTGGAAACCATACCCCCTACTGAAAATGATTTTCTTTGAAGAAAACACCTTTTCTTATTCTTTTTTTCTCATATGCACAAATTGTGTTTTTTTCCTTTAGTACACAAATGCGCAATAAAATGCATTTTTTTCTGCCAAACATGTGTAATTTATTCTCATATAACCTACTATGTCTGTCGACCATGTATCAATCAGCTAAACAGTTTACCAGATACAAAATCCACCTAAAACTGCAATATCCTTTAATTGCTATGAGCAGTGTAATTAATTTCTCGGAAACTTATGGTACGAATTGCATAAAAATTCGTTTTTAAGCTAATTGAAGGGTGTAGACTTCATTTATGCTGTCAGAATTGTGTGTTGCCATTGAAAAAACCAAAGTTTGGGTTCGTTTTAATATGTAGATGGCTTCCTAAGC
Organism: Maratus speciosus; assembly: GCA_963932465.1. NCBI lineage: Eukaryota > Metazoa > Arthropoda > Arachnida > Araneae > Salticidae > Maratus > Maratus speciosus. The sequence goes on from OZ010786.1 coordinate 154,340,808, forward strand.
AAATTTTATATACATCATTTAAAAGTAGACTTTATTTCCAATCGTTCTGTACCAGTAACTTTCTTCTACGATAATTTGTTGAAGAGTTAGTAGGGGGTGTTTACCTTTTTTTTTTCCACGACTGTACATTAGGGTACTGTTCATTACATGAGGCAATGACAATTTTGTACCATTTTAATAACATTTTAACAAAACCCATATCCATATCCATTCGTGAAACATCGTAAGACTTGAGATTGGGGAGAAAGAGGTTTCATTCTTCTTCTTTTTAGATCTTTAGGAATACTATAATACTAAATTAGCTCGCTGTTTTGGAATCTCAAAATGCATGAAATTTGTTAGCATGGGAATATATAAGATACAACAAAAGAAATCTAAAATTTCTTTTCTTTATTTTCTAGAATATAACACTCTATGTTAGCCATAGTCTTACATATATAAGAATATTCGTCGCCTCAGAGCAACAGTAGGATATCTACAAAAACATCAACAACTTCTGAAACACAAAGTTATGTTTAATACTACATCTCAGATGTGTTTTACAAAAAATTCCCTACTGTTTATTCCACTATAGTTGCAGACACAGTTCTTCATAGCAGTAAGTCAGACGTCTCATTTTCGATTATTACTAGATGTCCTACTATTGCTCTGAGGCGACAATATGTATGTGTACATTTCGTCACAAATCTGACTTTCTGAAGCTCGAATTGCACCAAGTTTTTTTTTTATTTTTTTTATTTTTTTTTTAAGCCGAGGCCTCTATAGTGGAAAAGTACCCAATTTTTCATTAGAGTACTCTACATTACATAAGGCAATGATAATTTTATACACTTTTAATAAAAGTTTAACAAAACCAGTATCCATATCTGTATCCATTTGGTGAACCATCGTAAGACATTGAGTTTGAGGAGAAAGAAGTTTTATTCTTCTTCTCTTTAGATCTTTAGGAATACTAAAATACTAAATTAACTCAACTTGCTGTTTTCGAATCACAAAATGCATGAAATTCGTTAACAGGAGAATCGCTATAACGCATCTAAGATGCAACAAAAGAAATCGAGAATTTCTTCTATTTACTTTCTAGAATACTATCAAACCCCGCGGCTTTGCTCGCGTAATAGTAAAATATGCCAAGTGATATTCGCATGACTATTTTTTATTAGAAGAACACTTTTTGAAATAATTCAAAAATTACAAACTAAGCCATAGTTTCACTAAACTTCATTATAAAAGTGCAATAGACATAAATGAGATTTTAATTAATAAGGAGAACTAAAACTAATTCCAATTAAATGATAAATTAGAAAGTATTTTGAGATTATTATGCTCATTTCAGTATTCATTTGAAGATTTGAATTTTTTAGAAACCACCTTAACACATTTACATCTTAAAATTAACCATCATGTCAAATTCCAAGCTTCTTGTCTAAAAGTCTACCACCTCTCTGGTGTTAGTGGCACCAACATAAAATGCCGAAACAGAGTTGAAATAGAATGACTCGAAAAATGTTGAAACAGAGACTGTCACCTTAATTTGACGACATTAAACTTGAAATTTGTTTGGTATTTCCTAATATTCTATAGAAAACGGAATTTAGATGTTTTTAAAGGCTTTCTTGTTGTTAATGCCAACCAGGTGGTACTGACACCGGTATAAAATATAGCCCGCGTAGGATCAGGGAATATCACTCTTGATTTGCAACCAATAACTTCTGTAATCAGTTTATTATTTCCTGAGATTCCATAGATAACGTAATTTAGGACTCTTTTAGAATGTTTTTCGCTTCTTCCCTTCGCTGCATCCCTTTTTAAATTCGAATTTATTTTCGACTGATCTTAGAGGACATTTATATTTTATAAGTAACTACCGTGCTATATTTAAAGTTTCTAGCCTCTTCAGTACCGCAGAAATCGTCATTTAGAAAATTTTGCTCCTGCAACCCTCGACATAAAATATAGCTTATGTTTGAGCAGGTTCTATCACCATCAATTTGCAACCATTATGTTAGAAATCGGTTTCGTATTTCATACGATTGCATTAAAATTGTAATTTAGAACGCTTTTCGCTCACTTCATCCTTTTAAATTTGGAATTGTCTTTTGACAATTCTTAGAAAGCATTTGCATCTTTGAAGTAATTACCCTTCCAAATTTAAAATGTTAGACCCACCTTAGTAACACAAAAAACGCAATTTACAATCGTTTTTGCTCCTGTAACCCCTGTACCGCCGTATAAGAACTCACTTAAGAAAGGCTCTTAACTAGAAATTAAAAGAACTTGGCGTTCGTTTCTTTTTTAGAGTTTTTATTAGACGATACGGGACACACACATAACAAGCACACATTTATATTTACACGGCAAAAAGTTAATCTTTTCCGGAGCGAGACGCTCCTTTCGGCAGGACCGAGAACTTGGCCGTCTGGAGTCGTGTCACAGCAAAGTGTGCTTCTCTCTACGGGGCCTTATTTTTCTGCTCTCCGTTTATCTCCTAGATACCCCACGTGAGGTCTTGACTCATCTTAGTCAACAAGTTCAGTTTATAACACTTCTACGCAGCACCTTTTCTCCAGATATTTACATGATTAAAACTGTTTACATGTTCCATCTGGTTTTTTTGGTGAAACTGACAGGCGAAGTTATAGCAGGCATCTGGAGGGTCCAATTAAAGATGTTTATTTCGTTAGGGCATCTGGTCTCCGAGTCATCTCAAATAAAACGTCACAGCCCCTCCATGCCCCATATAAATTTTTCCTTAAGGGAAAAATTTCCACACTTGGGTGCACAATCATAGTGAAATTCGGAGTTAATGCTATCCCTAACAATGCTATCTACTCCAAAATTAATAAAATTTTAAATTTTAAAATCAAAACATTTATCAGAAGTACTTCGTTACCATGGAAGGGATTCAGCATAACACACAACAAACATAATAAATACAGTAAACAATAAACACATTGCAATTGCACACCGTTATATAGTAATACTAAGATTTATAATAAGCACTTCAACAATTTTATAATAAACCAGAACCTTCATTAATAATTTTCCGTTAACATAATCAGAATAGATAAAGTTTTTAAACATCACAGGTAATTACAATAAAGTTCGCTCTCTCGTGTTCACATGGATAACCAACAATAATAATATATATATATAGATAAATTTCTTAAGAATGAATTCTAATACACTAATAAAACCAAACACTTTTAAACCTTTTATATACAATAAGTTACTTAAAAGAATTTTAACACAATAACAAAACACACTCTTAAACTTTTTTTTATCAATTAAATTTCTAGTCTTCAAACGTTACTCTGCTTAGACTATCAGCGTTTTGGTGTTTTTTTCCTACTCGATGTTCGACTGTAAAATCGTACGGTTGTAACGCGAGGCTCCAACGCATAAGCCTTGGGTTGGAACTCGCATGAGTTTGTAAGAAGCGCAGAGGATTATGATCCGTTATAATCCTAAATTTTCTTCCATCTAGATAGTAATGTAATCTTTTTACGGCGAAAACAATACTGGCGCACTCCCGCTCGGTGGTGCTATAGCGTTGTTCTACCGGAGAGAATTTCCGACTCAAATACAAAATCGGGTGTTCCTCTCCCTTCTCGTTTACCTGGCTCAACACAGCTCCGGCACCGCGTAACGATGCATCGACCTGAATAAGGAATTCACGATGAAAATTCGGCGCATGCAAGACCGGCCGTTCGGTTAGTTTCGCTTTCAGAGACCGAAAAGCGCTCTCGCACGTGGGAGTCCACTCGACTTTACCTCAACGGGTTTTCCCTTTTAGCGCGTCAGTCAAGGGGGCTGCTATTATGGAAAAATTCCTTATGTATCTCTGGTAGTATCCGGCCAGCCCTAGAAATGCGCGAATTTGCGTTTTGGTTTCGGGGGTAGGGAATTTTTTTACGCATTCAATCTTGACTTCTGCTGGAGTGCGGGAACCATTTCCTACAATATGGCCTAAATATTTTACACTACTCTGGGCAAATTTACACTTAGAGGGCTTTATTTTAAGATTTGCCTTATGAATTTTATCTAGAACTAATGCGACATGTTTTAAGTGGTCTTCCCAGGTGTTCGAAAATACAGCGACGTCATCTAAATAAGGAACTGCAAATTCTTCCATCTCTCTTAATAGTTCTGCCATCATTTTGCTAAAGACAAATGGCGCATTTTTTAATCCAAAAGCCATTTTCAAACACCTAAAAGTACCAAAAGTTGTACAGAAGGCTGCATACCGTTGAGTTCTGGGGCTCAAGGGAATCTGCCAATAACCTTTCGCTAAATCTAGGACGGTTATGTATTTAGCAGATGAGACTTTCTCAACTCTTTCTTCGATATTGGGGATGGGGAAATACTCTGTCCTAATTATCTCATTGAGACGCCTGAAATCCACACATGGACGAGGATCCTTACCCGGAACCTCTACTAAAATTAAAGGTGACGTGTAATCCGACTCGCCAACTTTAATAACCCCCAATCTTAACATCTTTTGAATCTCCATTTTTACGATTTCAGTTTGTCTTTGCGACATCCGATAAGGTTTTGATCGTACGGGCTTATCGCTAATTAAAGTTATATCATGCTCCACCAAATCTGTTGTACCAGGGTCGTTTGAAAAGCACGCGGCATATTTATTTAAAAGCTCCCTTAATTGGCTAATTTGTGCTTCGTTTAGGTTTTTTTCTAACTCACTAAGCCGAACTATTTCCTGAAAGTCAAAAATCGTAGGATTATTCTCTAAATACGGAATATCTAAATCCTGATCTTCTATTAAATTTGAATTGTCTTTGGAGCACAACAAATTTACATGTTCGGGTCGCGTATAATATGGTTTCAGCATATTAACATGATAAATTTGGGTTTTATTCCTACTTCCTGGCAGTTCTACTACATAATTAGTCTCAGATATTTTATTCTTGATTTTTCCCGGACCTATCCATTGCACGGACAGTTTATTTGGTCTCGTCATGGCTAAAACCAACACTAAATCTCCCTCCTTGAATTCTCGTTTTACCGCGTTTTTGTCATACCAAACCTTTCGTTTACCTTGCATTTCTTCCATGTGCGAAACAGCTACCTCGCGACATCGTTTCAACCGATTAATTAATTTAAAAACATATTTGGTCACTACGTCATTTTCAGGTAGAGGGTCGGACCATCGTTCCATTATCAAGGTCTCGGGTGTTCGAAGATTTTTTCCATACACCAACTCGGCTGGTGAGTAACCTGTGCTTTCATGAACTACGTTTCGAAGAGCCAATAGAATCGCAGGCAACTTTTTATCCCAATCGGCGCCTAATTCAATACACAGAGCCCTCAAAAGTCGTTTTAAGGTCCTATTATACCGTTCCACGGGATTACTCTGGGGATGATAAACAGAACTATGAGTGATCTTAATGCCAAATTTATTAAGAAATTCGGTCGTTAAAGCTGAGGTAAAGGACTTTCCCTGATCGCACTGGAGTTGGCTGGGGAATCCGATGCGACTGAAAATATTCAGCAGGGCCTCAGTCACTCTAATAGAGGAGAGGTCCACCAGCGGAACCGCCTACGGGTATTTGGACGCCATGCATACTGCCGTTAAAATATACCGGTGTCCATCCGTGGTCAGTGGTAAAGGCCCACATGCGTCGATATTTATTTTACTGAAAACTTCCTGAATTATTGGGACAAGTTTTAACGGGGCTTTCTTTTTCTCGTTCGCTCGACCCGCTCTTTGACAAACATCGCAACTGCGCACATATTCATCCATTTCTTTATAACAGTTAGGCCAATAAAAATATCGAATTAATTTATCCTTTGACTTCGTCCCACCTAAATGTACTGACGTGCCTTCATGACACAATGCTTTTATTTTCTGCCTTAACCCTTTTGGAATAACTAGCAATCTGGTAACGTTTCCAAAACGATCCTCGCGATTTCTAACTAGTAACCCGTTAACAACTGAATAAGTTTTCGTCGTACCTTCCGTTTTGTCCGCCCCCACTCGGCTAAACAATTCCTTTAACTCTGCACATTCGTGCTGCGCTTTCAAAAACCCTTCTTTATCGATTTTTAACAAATCCAACTCCGGGGCTTCAACTTCTAACGCCGGAATTTCAATGGGGTCCTCACCTTCCGTTGAATCCCGCAGTCCTGATTCTTCCTGATTCGCTACGTTCGATTCCTTGGGTGTCTCCACATCTTGAGCTACCCGTTCGAGCTCCCTTTTCTCTTCCTTTAAACGTCTAGTAGTCGCACGCGTCTGGACTGCATTTACCTGTCCAGTTGGCAAAAATTCATACCCCGTTCTCTCTCTTATCATCGCGGCAGTTTTATTTCCTAAAATATATCGGTTTTGGTTTAAATGATTTCCGCAAACAGCGGCTTTCGTACAAATTTTCCCGAAATCTCCCTCTATCTCTACCCGCGCTAACGGTAGACAAACTAACTCCAAACTAAGTGGTTGTTGGATCCAGATTTTCTCTCCACGAAAATCCTGCGGATCTACAAATTTCCTACAAATTAAATCAAGCGTCGCTCCCGAATCTCTTAAATTCCTATCTTTCGGTTGTTAACAACCCCAGGAAATGTATAAGAGTCCAATAAATCGTCCTTTCGTACATCTTGCAAATTATTTACGGAGCCTGACGGAGGTTTTTTTTGCAACTTCGGGCACGATGAACGCAGGGGCGTTTCGGACCCGCAATTAAAACATTTCAAATTCGCTCTTTTTTCAAAGGCTCTATCTCGGTTTACTGGTCTGTGCACGGCATTTGCATTCGAAGAGGGGGAGAACCGTGGTCTAGTTTCTCGAGACCTTTCTTGAAAAAACGGCCGCGTTTTTTCCACCCTAACATCTCTGGTATCCTTGGCCTTCGGAGTAGAGGCCCTTATACTCTCATATCCATCCAATAATTCCACTATTGCTGCTTCAGTCTTAAGCTGTGGCCATTTGTCAATGAAGTGTTCACGCATTTCAAACGTCGCACGCCGTTTAATCTGATCGGTGACCAAAAGGTCTTTTAGTTCGTCTAAAGAAGTTATTCCTAAACCTGCTAACCATTCATTTAAATAATTGCGGATTTCGAAACCGAAATCCTGCCAATTTAAAGATTGCGACTTCTGGTGGCTAACAAATTTCTGCCGAAAACTCTCTGGGTTTAATTTAAATTTTTTTAACAATATACTTTTTACGTTATAGTAATCTTCTGACTCTGTCTCGGGTTGTCTGGCAATAATGGAAATAATGTCTACTGGCAGAAGCCCAATTAAATGAGAGACCCAATTTTCCTTCGGTATCCCAACCCGTTTTGCTTGGCGTTCAAACAGAACCAAATACAAGCTAATATCTGTTTTTCCTGGATTAAAATCCGGGATTAATTTTTTTAAGTTCTGTTCAGGGGAACGCGAATGTATATTATTTGTATTTACTGAAGACGGGCAATTCCTTTCTCGATTTTTAGTTTTTCTAACTCGAATTTATTTTTTAATTCTAATTCCTTTAATTCTTTCTCTTGCTCAAATTTTTCCTTCCTAATGGCTTGATCACGCTCCCATGTCTGTTTATGCAACATGTCCTCCCGCTCGATAGCTTGTAACCGTGCGCGCTGATTTTCTTCCCTCTCTAATTCCTCTTTAGCGGTCTCTAATATAGTCTAATACAGAGCCCGTACTATTTCTTCTTCATACTCCTCAGATTCCAGCACCAAGTGCGTTAACTGAATCCGAGTTTCGTTTCCGGTCCTGGCAAGTTCCTGTTCATCCACTAACTTTTTTATATTTTCCTTTTTTCCTTTACCCAGGAAAGCCATATCTACCCCTTTTTTTGTTTTTCAAACAAAATTTCTCTATAAAAAGGTACTTCTCTACACTAATACAACAACAAAAAAAATATATACTATATTAACAATAATCACAATCAGTCATAAAATTTCTTTCAATAACACAGCAATATGTAAATACTGACTCACTTCCATGACTAGTACCTGTTCAATTTTTTGTCATTCCCGTTTTTGAATTTTCCCAACAAAATCAGCAATTTTAAATAATTAAAAATCACTAAACATTATCTCCAAATTCAAAATTGTGACTTACCCCAATGAAGGCTCAGACACTAAACGGTAATCCACACTTTTTCTTCAGCCGGATGGCTCATTGAACACAACTTCTGACCATAAGGTCCACTAAAAATAATATATCCAGAGGCACGGAACACTGAACACTATCTTCGACCCAAAACGGGGCCCACTCACATTCCCAATCTTCTTCTATCCACCGATCCACCGCTACAATCACAGTTTTGTTTCAGGCCTTGGCTCCCTAAAATCACAGAATTATCTTCTTTTTTTCCACTCTTCCGCAATCCTTTCATCACCAAACAGCGGCGTTGTAACTCTGTTTCTTTTCCGCAGTCGAACAGCTGATCACAGACGGGGGAAAAAACAATCTTCCTCTTTTTCCGACACTGGGTAAGGATTTCTCAAGCTTCCTTTCTCCAAGTCTTCTTAAACCGAAACCAGATAACACCAAGCAGGGACGTAGCTACAGGGGGGGTGTGGGGGGGGGGGGGTGCGACACCCCCCCCCCCCACTTCGGTAAACTCGTATACATTCGGTAATTTCACTTTCGTTCAAAAATTGCATCATTTGGCTCTGATTTTTTTTCTTTTTTTTTTTTAAGAATTTTTAAAAACATATTACAAAATGTATTGCAAAACAGAAAACAATGTCAAACCATATTTGAAATTATTAAATATTTTAAATATATAGATTTTCTAATTAGAAACTTCCTTTCTCTTTGCACTGTGTATTTTTTTTTTTTTTTTTTTTTTTTCGCTGGGAGTCGATTGCAATTTCACCTTTTAACTATTCCATGGGTGTAAGAAGGGGAGGGAGAGGGGTCCAGGTTACAGTATCCCTTAGAAGATTAAGTATAGCTTCTTCCTATTTCTATGCAGTGTCCCTGTAAGCTAGAAGATAAGGGTAGAAAATATCTTCGCTTCATTCAAGAAAGGAATCTGGAGAAGAGTGCTTTGAGGGTAAATGGGTACACTCCTTGACCAATGCAAATGAAATTAGAAGGCCAGACTTCTTGTTCGTTAAAATTCGTTTTGCTTGACTCTGAAAGCTATCGGGAGTTGATATTTCGCGGTTTTTTCGGTGGACAGGATGTCGCCAGATTTTTTTCCGTTGTATTGCCTGTTTTTCAAAGCAAAAAATAAGAGAGAACAGGGAATCTTTTCTTATCAAAGAAAATTAAAACGGTGTAATAAAATTACATCAGCTACTAAGGATGTACCGAATAGTGATTTTGACCGAATACCGAATACTCGGCCTACAGGCGAACCGGATACCGAATATTCAGCTAGCCGAGTAGTAACTATTCGGCCAAATACCAAATATTCGGCTGGTCGAATATTTAAAAATTTTATTAATTAAAAAAGTTTCATATTTCATGGCTTCTTATGGTGAATTAAACCACCAAGGGAATATATATTTTTTAATTCTAAAACAAACAACTCAGCAAAAATAGCTTTTCTACCGAATATTCGGCCTACAAGCGAACCGTATACCGAATATTCGGTTAGCCGAATTAACTGTTAGGCCGAGTACCGAATATTCGGCCAGCTGAGTAGTAACTATTCGGCCAAATACCAAGTACTCAGCTTGTCGAATACTTTTATATTTCAAAGATTAAAGGCATTAAAATGTTAAATTTTAAAATAATTTTACACAATATTTAATGCAGAAATTTACATATTGATAAACAAGAACTTTTTACAAGTAAACTTTATACATGAAAAAAATCTTTGTGTTATTTAAGAAGAGAATTTTAAAATTTTATTAATTAAAAAAGTTTGATATTTCATTGCTTCTTCTGGTGAATTAAACCAAGTGAATATATATGTCGTAGGCTAATTGAGAAATCCGGCTCTTTGCAAACAGCCTAGGCTGTTTGCAAAGAGCCGGGCTAATTGGAGAATCATCTCTCTTTTTCCAATTAGCCTGATATTTTTCAGGCTTATTGCAAACAGCCTAGACACTTTTAGGCTAATTGAAAAATGACCACTTATTTCCCAATCAGAATGCTTTTTTTAGGCTTAATTACCGATAACCCGACCCGAACCCGAAAAATAAATTACAACAGACCGTACTCCGATCCGAGCAAAACAAAATAATTTCAGTCTACAAGCAACCCGACCCGAACCTAAAAATTCCATTTAAAAAAAACCGGAATCTGAACCGAACCAAATCTGAACCCGATAAAAATATTCCAATGAACCATAACCGATCCGAGCAAGTCAAAATAATTTCTGAGGACATACAAGCCGACCCGAACCTAAAAATTCTATTTGAAAAAAAGCCGGAATCTGAACCCGACAAAAATATTCCAATGAACCATAACCGTTCCGTTCAAGACAAAATAATTTCTGAAGACATGCGACCCAACCAGAACCTAAAAATTTAATTTGAGAAAAGCTCCGAAATCTGACGCGAACCAAATCTGAACCCGACATAATTATTCCAAAGAACCATAAACGGATCCGAGCAACGCAAAATAATTTCCGTGGACATGTTACCCGGCACGAACCTAAAAATTCCATTTGAAGAAAATTCGGAATTTGAACCGAACAAAATCTGAACCCGACAAAAATATTCTAATAAACCATAATCGATCCCAGCAAGACAAAATAATTTCTGAGGACATGCAACCCGACCCGAACCTAAAAATTCTAATTGAAAAAAACCCGGAATCTGAACCCGACAAAAATATTCCAATGAACCATAACCGATCGGAGCAAGACAAAATAATTTCTTAGGACATACAAACAAACCAGAACCTAAAATTTCAATTTGAAAAAAACCCTAAATCTGACTTGAACCAAATCTGAACCCGAAAAAATTATTCCAAGGAAACATAAACGGATACGAGCAACACAAATTAATTTCTGTGGACATGTTACCCGACACGAACCTAAAAATTCCATTTGAAAAAAAAATCAGAATCTTAACCGAACCAAATCTGAACCCGATAAAAATATTCCAATGAACCATAACCGATCCGAGCAAGAGAAAATAATTTCTGAGGACATGCAACCCGACCCGAACCTAAAAATTCTAATTGAAAACCCGGAATCTGAACCCGACAAAAATATTCCAATGAACCATAACCGATCCGAGGAAGAAAAAATAATTTCTGAGGACATATAACCAAACCAGAACTTAAAAATTCAATTTGAAAAAAACCCTAAATCTGACTTGAACCAAATCTGAACCCGATAAAATTATTCCAAAGAAACATAAACGGATCCGAGCAAAACAAAATAATTTCCATGGACATGTTACCCGACGTGAACCTAAAAATTCCATTTGAAAATAAATCGAAATCTGACCCGAATCAGATCTGGACCCGCTAAAAATTTTCCAATGAACCATAACCCGATCCGAGCAAGACAAAATATTTTTTAGCAATCCGAGCAAGACAAAACTATGTCCATGGACATACACCCCAACCGGAACCTAAAATTTCATTTGAAAAAAAAACGACATTTGAACCCGTCAAAAATATTCCAAAGATCAATAATCCTATACGAGCAAGACAAAATAATTTCCGTGGACGCGCACCCCGAGCCCAACTAAAAATTCCATTTGAAAAAACCCGAATCAAATCTGAACCCGACAAAAATATTCCAAAGAACCATAACCGGATCGGAGCAAGGCAAATTAATTTCCGTGGACAGGCAACACTACCAGAACCTAAAAATTCCATTTGAAGTCAACCTGCAACCCGACCCGAACCAAATTTTAACCCGACAAAAATATTCCAAAGAACCATAACTCGATCCGAGCAAGACAAAATAATTTCTGTCGACAGGCAACCCGATTCGAACCTGAAAGTTCTAGTTAAGCTCAATCCGAAATTTGACCAGAACGCGGGTTATGGAAGGTTTTCGGGTTGACTTCAAATGAAACTTTTAGGTTCGAATCCGATTGTATGTCGAAGAAAATTATATTGTCTTTCTCAGATCGGGTTACGGTTCTTTGAAATATGTTTGTCGTGTTCCGATCGGGTTCGTGTCGGGTTTCAGGTTGACGTCCAGTGGAATTTTTAGATTCTGGTCGTACTGCGTGTACGCGAAAAATAATTTGCATAGCTCGGATCGGGGTATACGGCCTGATGTATTTTAATTTCGGGTTCTGGTCAGGTTTCGGGTTAACTTCAAGTAGAACTTTCAGGTTCGGATCGGGTTTCATGCCGACTGAAATTATTTTGTCTTGCTCGGATCCGGTTATGGTTTTTTGGAATATTTTTGACGGATTCAGATTTGGTTCGGTTCAGATTTCGGGGGTTTTCTAATGGGATTTTTAGGTTCGGGTCGGGTTGCGTGTCCACGAAAATTATTTTTTCTTTCTCGGATCTGGTTATGGTTTTGGGGCATATTTTTGTCGGATTCAGATTTTGTTCGGGTTAGATTTCAGGGTTTTTTCAAATGGAATTTTTATGTTCCGGTCCGGTTGCGTGTCCACGGAAATTACTGTCTTGCTCGGATCGGGTTATGGTTCATTAGAATATTTTTGTCGGTTATCATATTTGGTTCGGGTAATATTTCGCGTTTTTTTAAACAAAATTTTTAGGTTCGGATAGGGTTGCGTGTCCATGGAAGTTATTTTGTCTTTCTCCGATCGGGCTATGGTTCTTTGGATTATTTTTCTCGGGTTCAGATTTGATTCGCGTCAGATTTCGGGTTTTTTTTCAAATAGAATTTTTAGGTTCGAGTCGGGTTGCGTGACCACGGAAATTATTTTGCCTTACTCGGATCTGTTTATGGTTCTTTGGAATAATTTTGTTGGGTTCAAATTTGGTTCGCGTCAGATTTCGGTTTTTTTTAATTGAATTTTTAGGTTCGAGTCAGGTGCGTGTCCACGGAAATAATTCTGCCTTGCTCGGATCCGGTAATGGTTCTTTGGAATAATTTTGTCGGATTCAGATTTGGTTCGTGACAGATTTCGTTTTTTTTTCAAATAGAATTTTTAGGTTCGGATCGGGTTGCATGTCCTCAGAAATCAATTTGTCTTGCTCGGATCGGTTACGGTTCATTGGAATATTGTTGTCTTGTTCAGATTTGGTTCGGTTCAGATTCCGGGTTTTTTTAAAATGGAATTTTTAGGTTCGGGTCGGGTTGCGTGCAGACTGAAATTATTTTGTCTTGCTCAGATCGAGATACGGTCTGTTGTAATTTATTTTTCGGGTTCGGGCCGGGTTATGGGTTAATAAGCGTAAAAAATCATCGTGACTGGGATATAAGTGGTCATTTTTCAATTAGCCTAACGGTGTATAGGCTCTTTGCAATAAGCCTGAAAAATATCAGGCTAATTGGGAAAAGAAAGACGATTCTCCAATTAGCCCGGCTCTTTGCAAACAGCCTAGGCTCTTTGCAAAGAGCCTGATTTCACAATTAGCCTACAACATATATATATATATATATAAATTCTAAAACAATCAACTCAGCAAAAATAACTTTTCTACTGTCTTTGATTTAGCAAGGAAGTTTTTAAATGCATCTTAGATCAGTGTTTCGAATGGGCGATTATTTTCAGAGATTGTAAACATACACAATGTTCCTAGAAAATTGTAAAAAACAGAGATAATATGGTCAAGACAAAAAAATTTTGAACAAAAAACAACACCTCACTCCATTTATTTCATTAAAATTACAATATATTTAGTCAAAAATTCTGGGTGTGCAACTACAAGCCGAAACTGAATTTTCGTTCACAACTTTATCAGTAAATGAAGATATTTTAGCAAGATTTGTTTCATATTGTTGGAACGCTCTGTGCACATTAATTAATCAACAAGAGAAATTACAAAAAATGAGCATTTAAATCCAACATGCAGAGAGAGTGAAATTAAGAGATTATTGAACATTTATGTCGTGATATATTCGTATAGTAGTGCACCACAATTCTGGGTTCTTGTGTGCAATTTAAATTGATATGTGCTATTGTATCAATTAAAATTACGTAGTTTAAATTTAATCGCGTTGTGTGTTTTCGAAGCACAAGAACCTTATGAATTGCACAGAGATTACAGGTGACCCGAAGAGATTATATTTCAGGTTGTAGAATGGCCCTAATTTATAACCTACTCTGTGAAGAAAGAAGAAAAAAAAATAATTCCGGAAATGGTAATAGAATAATTAAATGCAAGGCATAAATAGAAGAGAAACTTTTTTTTGACTTAAATAAAAAAAATTTATTTACACACACATTTCATATTTCATAAGAATTCGAAATTTAGAAGAATTTCAAATATTTTATATTAGGTGAAAATCCTGAATTTTCATGATTAAAATTGAATACACATCTTGAATATATAATACTTGAGTAATTATAAAGAATGACTTATTACAAAACAAAAAAAAAAAAATGACTTATTATAGAAATGACTCACTATAAAAATAAATTGTTGCCATTCCCACTCTTCCACTGAAATATGTGATTGCAATTTTTACTTCCTCAATGGAACTATTAAGAGCATTCGTACCTTAATAAAGCTTGTTTCCATCGTCAGTTCCGACATTTTTTTAAAATCACCACCGTTTCTTTATAACATTATTCCATGGTCTCTCACATGACTCAATATTGAAATTATTTGTCGCAATTCAGGCATCCGAGAGCTAAAGAAAACTTTAGGCTTCTCCCTTGAAGGAATGGTATTAGACTCCTCAAGAGCGCATTTCCTTCCTCTTAAGATGCTATGTTTTCATCATCTCAGTATTTTTTTTCACTCCTCATCCTTCGAGCAGCAAAAAACAAGAGAGAAAAAAATCCTTTTTTCTTTGGAAAGTCAGGGGGCAAAGGTTCCGTGTTCCCTGACCAATAGAAATTGTCTTCCCTCTTTTTTCATCGGATATGTGTTCAGCATATCTTATGGGGTACACATAATTTTGTCGAAATTTGCATAGCCACTCCTTTTAATTTCAGTGGAAGAGATATGGTTTATTTTTGTTTTTATTATTGTTAAAGTTACTGTAAATTTTTTTGATTATTTCATGTATTGTAATAATCCAGTTTATACTTGATTAAGCATTGTATGTATTTAAAAGATGGAATTGTGTTGAACAATCCATCACATATTAATTTAGTTTGTATTAAATGTGATGATATCATTGAAAATGATTGAATTTTGGCCAGTGACACAGTATAAATACTATAAATTGCATTCTGAATAAAGGAATGTCTACCTCATAGTTGTTTAAATATGAAAAATGGCAATTTCCAGCACTCCTCATCATGATATTATATTTCACAGAAATCAAAGCAAGTTTGTTAAAAAATATAGCTATGATATCTTCGTTAGGGTTAACAAATGAAAATCCAAGTTTGACCTCGAATGAGATGAGATACACTTTATTTATAACTGAATAAGTGGATTTCGATTGTGGTTTTCTGAGCAAAAATTGTCTTTCTTGATGTGTATTATCAACCCTGAAAGTTTTTCTGTTTCGATTAGAAGCGCACTTTTGTGTGAAAAAGCAAGAAACCGATTATTTACTAGAAAAGGTTCAGGAAGTTGCATTTTTACATTGTTAATTCCTATGAAATTCTCCATTATGGTTAATTTTCTTAAGTAATACTTTACAAAAAGCAAATAATGTAAAAATATTCTCTTTTACTTAAATATGATTCTGTTTCTAATTTTTATGAACATCTTTATAATTTGACAGTTAAAAGAAATTGTGTAAGATTTTTAAAAATGTTTTAAAAGTTTTTTTTAAGTATTCGGTTTGGCCGAATATCTTGATATTCGGCCTAACGGAATATTCGGTAATATGGCCGAAAAGGCCGAATACAGAATAGATACCGAATATTCATTACATCCCTATTAGCTACTATATATAATGGTATATTGTATCTTCGAAAAACTAAAAGTTTCTTGAAAAACTTATTTTTAAAAAAAATGCGGGAAAAAAATCATTAAGGGTATTCTCAAATCAGAAGAGCTACTTTCTGAGACATTTCTGAATTCATTTTTGTTCGGAAATTGGCAGGTGTTGTTATTCAGAAACTATGTAGTCGAAAGACGTTTTCCATTTTTTGGTAAACGCAAAAGATTTTTCAGAAAATATTTTCAAAGTTAACGTTTTGAACCTAAATTCAGACACGGCAGCTCGAGAAAGGCAAAAAACTTGTCGTCATGTGACAACATTTGCTTATAACGTGATAAGTAATTTTATCAAAAAAATGTAAAACTAGTTTCCATTGTATTCCGCTTCAACAGTCAAGCCTGCCAATATGCTTAAAATGAGACAGAAAATGTGTCAGAAAAATTTTTGCGTTGTTCAGTAGGAAGCTCGAGAACCGCTTTAAAGAAAAATAATATAAGACAGAGAACTATAAAATATTGGATTTTTTCCTTTGTAACTTAATATAAACCGACGATATGTTTTAAGATCTGGATCTGTTTTTGTCACGTAGTAGTGGAGGGTATACGGAGATATACGCCGTATACCCTCACTCTGGATTTTTTTAAGAAGCTCCGCATACCCTCTGCTTCTCAAATAAAGCATTGGCGTATACTGTATCCATGAATGTTCATGACTATAGCGTATACCCTTTGTTTTTTTACGACTGCAACACTGGTTCTTGTCATTCAGTTAGAAAAGATATTTTTTATTTATGTTTTTGAACTTGTTTTAAAATCATCAGTTGTATTGATATATAAAGCAAGTGCATTGATGATAAAACATTAATTTTTCTTCTAATTGGCGTATTGAGACATACATTTACATTCTGCTGCAAAAACTGAAAGCCATTTTTTTCTTTGTTTTCTGAAATGAAGGGATCTCAAAGTTAATTTAAATTGATTTAAAAAAATCCTTTGACTTCAATCAGGCTAATTCGTGTAATAGAATCAACGCTACAGCTCACAAAAAAATGCAAGCAAAGTAATTTTGCAGAACACAAAATAATTTTCCACACTGTCTACTCTCTCTCCCCTTCCCCTTCTCCATCTAAAAAAATTCTTTTTGTGTTCAAGACTCTTTATCTATTATTGCAAATTAAAATAATATTTAATTTTTGTATACTTATGCTCAATTGCTCAACATGATATTTGACTATTTCAATTCTGATAACTTTCTATATTACGAGTTCCAGCTTCAAAATTCAACAGAAAAAATATCCTACAAATAAAGTGCAGGTTTGATTAGCCACATTTTGTGGTTTTTAAAAACTATTTAAAGCTGATCTGAAATCGTAACTTGTATCTTTTTTTACACTTTCGTGAAGAAATTTTCATTTTTAAATGCACGAAATTTGCAGATATTCTTTCTTATTCGTAAACGAATAGCGTTTCTCTTTTTTCCTATAAAGGTAACTGGTCTTTCAGAAAATGGTGCCAAAGTTGACGTTTGGAACAGATTTTTTTTAAACATGACAATAGGCAAAAGATCATTATGAAATAGCGATTGATTATAACTTAATATGTAATACATTTATTAGAAAATTTAAAAGTGCTATTTGATTTCAAAGCACTTCATACCTCATGCGGTCATGCCTGCTGATTACATACTTCTGGATAAAAAAATGTCTACTTAAATGTGTCAGAAAATTTAACATTCTTGAGAGAAGTAAAACTATTTTTTAAGAACAAGTGTTTTTTTTTTCATAAACGTGGCTTTTAATACGAAGTTAGAAAACTGTTTAGTTATTTCAAATCTGAATCCGTGTATGGTGTGTATTTGATAATTTTGATCATATGTGAAAGAAAAATGCACAATATAAGAATAGGAGGGTTTGAATTTTTTTTCTTTTATTTCTTTCACTTTTTTCTATAATTCCAAGTAAAAACGTTCTGTAAAAAAGTTCCAAGTAAAAAAATTCTTCTGTCCGGTTTTATGCAACATTGTCTACTAAATGTTTCCGTCGTTCTCCGTAGTTTGTTTTGGTCTTTTGATCTGCTTTGGGGGGAAGACAGTTGAAATGTACTCATTGAAGTAATCTGCAACAATTATCCTTATTCTAATTACCAGAGAAAATAAAAACTACTAATCAACCAATTCTCTCATATATTTTTATTTAATTTTTATTAATTTTCTTATTTTATCTTACGTTTTTACTTGGATAAATATTTATGGAAAAAGAGAAATAAAAAAAAAGAAAAGAAAAAATAAAATCCAAAAATCCTCCTATTCTTATATTGTGCATTTTTCTGTCACATATCATCAAAATTATCAAATATACCATACACGGATTAAAATTTGAAATAACTAAATAATTTTCTAACTTCGAATTAAATGCCACGTTTATGAAAAAAAACCAAACAAACAAACAAACAAAAAAAAACACTTGTTCTTAAAAAATATTTTTACTCCTCTTACGAATGGTAAATTTTCTGACACATTTAAGTAGACATTTTTTTAATCCAGAAGCATGAAATCAGCAGGCATAAGGCATGAAGTGCTTTGAAATCCAATAGACTTTTTTAATTTTCTGATAAATGTATCACATATAAAATTATAATCAATTGCTACCTCATAATCATCTTTTGCCACGTTTTAAAAAAATCTGTTACAAACGTCAGCTTTGGCAAAACATAAATAAGGCCTGACTAGGCCTAATTAATGTTTTCTGTACAGAGCCGGGACTGGTTTCATTCTTCCAAGTCTTCATGGGCCAAAATTTTCAGTTCCTGTTTTCACCCAACCCGTATGAAAATCATTGTCTGAGCGTGGCCTGGTAGCAAAATAAAGCTAAATTAAAATATAGCAACGCGTGTGAAAAAGAACCTGCCTATGCATAATCCTGTTTTAAACTGAAAAAGGTGTTGATCCATGCAAAATTAATATAATAATATGTGAGAAAAGGATATATAATACATTTACACCTATTAAGAAGGGAACTTGTCTGTAATGCATTTTTTTACTTTACAGTGCGATTCCGTCTTAGAAGATTTCACTGTATAGCATTTTCTAGATTTTTAAGTCTCCAATACATGGAATATGGATTAACAAAAATAATGATAGTCGAAGCATTTGCATATAACAAATAGAGATTTATTTAAAAAAAAAAAAAAATATCGCAACCTACGGCATTTCTATAAAAATAAGGATTACAAGGAAAAAAAAAAAAAAAAAGCTAAGATTAAGTATTTTTGATCAAGATTCCTCGTACAGACAAAATTTTAACCAAATCGACGTAAAAATCAATGTTTTGTAAAAATTCACTCGGGCCGTGCCAGGCTCGGGTCGAGATTTTCATTTTTTTTTTCGGGCCAGAATGGTCTCAGGCTGAACTTTTAGCTGCTATAACGCCGGGCCAGTCCAATAATTTTTTTGACAGGTCTGTCCGAGTTCAGGCCTATCTTTTATAATGGGCCGGGTTGACTTTTTTTCTATGGGTCGGCCTGGCCCGGGCCTGAAAATTTCTACCCGTACAGACTTCTAACTTAAAATTTAAAAAGTATTGCAAATTTCAAACTTTGAGTTACAAATAAAAGAAAAAAATAATTATTTTTAAAATATTTTCTGTTAAACTTATTTTTATTGTAATAATAAATAATCAATCTAAATCTGTCTTTTTACACCTCAACCCAAATTACTCCTTTTACCTTTGCCCCCTCCCCCCTCACTGAAGTATCGAGCACGAAAAGCCTAAACCTTAAGTGATGAGGTGATTTATATATATATATATAACGTGGTGAGGTGGTGTGTATACAACCCCAAAATTTGATTTCTTGTCTTGTGCACTCAACAAAATTTACGAATTAAAGTAAGAAAATCTCATGTGAATTTTGCATTATTTACTTGAATAAAAACAACTGAAAAAGTACTGTAAGTGTACATACATATACATATAAATACACGTATCTAAATACCACAAAAAAAATTTCTTCATAAATGAAATTTCTCTGGGGTGGAAAACACCTTACCTGATCAGTTAAGGGTTAAAGTCTTTAAAATTACTTTTTTCCTCTGCTTTATTTGTAATTGTGCAATACGATAAATAAATCAGCAGTTATCTATTTCACTCCCTCCATTCATAATTTCTACTACCCTCGCTCCTCCAGTTTGTAAAATTTTAAATGGTTGAAATTATTTAGTTTTTTGTTAAAATTTTTTGGTCTGCTTATTTATATATTACTGAAATAATAAATAAATGTCTAATCCCCCCCCCCCCTCGCCCAAAAGAAAACAATGTGAAAAAATACAAAATACAAATAAATACAAATACAGTATAGGACCCATTATCCGGAATTCCAAAATCCGGAAAGACCCGAAATCCGAAAAAAATAATTATTTGAAAATTTTCTAAATTTGTAACTTTGTACTAAAATTTTGAAATTTTTTGAAAATTTTACCGATTCCTAATTTTTTTTCAATCCATTGTGTTACGACGTGTAACCACTAAAATATGTTATTTCAGCCGCCAGATAACACGAAGCCGTCCTCCCCTCCCCCCGACATTAGGAAAAAATCATTTTTTCTCTCCAATTTTAGTATAAAATTAATTTATATTAAGATTCGTTAAAAAAAGAAAATCGTCAGATATTTCACCGGGGGTGATTAATTCTGTTCTGAATTTTCCGAAAATTAAAAAAAAATTGGTCTTCAGTCCGAAAATTCGGACATAAAAAAAATCGCGATTTTCGACAAATGGGCGCCGAAAAAAAATCAATTACGTCAATCGTTCGCAGAAGAAATCGCCAATTTCTCCAAAAAATTGCAGAAAAAACGCGAATTTTGTCAAGGAATTGCGAAAAAAAACACAAATTCCGTCAAAGAATCGCAAAAAACCCGCAAATTTCATCACAGGATTCTGAAAAAAATGCAAATTTCGTCAAAGAGTCGCGAAAAAAATGCGAATTTTGACAAAGGATCGCGAAAAAAAACGATAATTTCGTCAAAGGATCGTTAAAAAATGCTAATTTCGTCAAAAAATTGCAGAGAAACGTGAATTTCGTCAAAGAATCACAGAAAAAACGCGAATTTCGTAAAAGAATGCGAACGTCTTTCAAAGAATCGCGAATATCGTCAAAGGATCGCGATAAAACACAAACTTTGTCAAAGAATCGCGAAAAAAACAGGAATTTCGTCAAATGATCGCGAAAAAACGCTAACTTCGTCAAATGATCGTAGAAAAAATACGCAAATTTTGTCAAAGAATCGCGGAAAGAACGCGAATTTTGTCAAAGGATCCTGAAATAAAACGCAAATTTTGTCAAAGAATCGCGGAAAAATCGCTAATTTTGTCAAAGGATCGCGAAAAAACGCTAATTTCGTCAAATGATCATAGAAAAAGTATGCAAATTTTGTCAAAGAATCGCGGAAAAAACGCTAATTTCGTCAAATGATCGTGAAAAAACGGTAAATTCGTCAAATCATCGTAGAAAAAATATGCTAATTTTGTCAAAGAATTGCGGAAAAAACGCTAATTTCGTCAAATGATCATATAAAATATGCAAATTTTGTCAAGGAATCGCGGAAAAAACGCGAATTTTGTCAAAGGTTCCCGAAAAAACGCAAATTTTGTCAAAGAATCGCGGAAAAAACGCTAATTTCGTCACATGATCGCGAAAAAACGCTCATTTTGTCAAATGATCCTAAAAAAATCTGAAAGTTTGTCAAAGAATCGCGGGGAAAAAACGCTAATTTCGTCAAATGATCGCGAAAAAACGCTAATTTCGTCAAAGGATCGTAGAAAAAATACGCAAATGTTGTCAAAGAATCGCGAAAAAACTCAAATTTTGTCAAATGATCGCGAAAAAACCCCCACAAATTTCGTCAAAGGATCGTGAAAAAAAAACGCAAATTTCGTCAAAGGATCGCGAAAAAAACGTGAAATTTGAGAGGACCCGAAATCTGGAAAATTCCAAAATCCAGAAAGCCTTCGGTTCCGAGGATCCTGGGTATTAGGTCCTGTACTGTAAATACAAAAAAAAAAAAAAATTACTATGAACATTCGGTAAATTCGATCTTCACACCCCCCCAAACGAAATGCTCTAGCTACGCCACTGACACCAAGCTTCTTTTTTTCTTTCCTCCAACACGGGAGTGAAAACAACACCCTTCTCTTCTCTGACCGGGTGAAAATCGAAACTAGCTCCTTCTTCACAAACAATTTCAGGCCTTGTGTGCGTGTGTGCCCAACCTTTTTGAACAACTCGAGTCCCAACTCTGACACCAACTGTACCGCCGTATAAGAACTCACTTAAGAAAGGCTCTTAACTAGAAATTAAAAGAACTTGGCGTTCGTTTCTTTTTCAGAGTTTTTATTAGACGATACGGGACACACACATAACAAGCACACATTTATATTTACACGGCAAAAAGTTAATCTTTTCCGGAGCGAGACGCTCCTTTCGGCAGGACCGAGAACTTGACCGTCTGGGGTCGTGTCACAGCAAAGTCTGCTTCTCTCTACGGGGCCTTGTTTTTCTGCTCTCCGTTTATCTCCTAGATACCCCACGTGAGGTCTTGACTCATCTTAGTCAACAAGTTCAGTTTATAACACTTCTACGCAGCACCTTTTCTCCAGATATTTACATGATTAAAACTGTTTACATGTTCCATCTGGTTTTTTTGGTGAAACTGACAGGCGAAGTTATAGCAGGCATCTGGAGGGTCCAATTAAAGATGTTTATTTCGTTAGGGCATCTGGTCTCCGAGTCATCTCACATAAAACGTCACACCCCCAGCTGGTTGTGAGAACAACGTAAATTATAGACTGTATTGCAGCGGGGCCTGTCACCATCAATTTGAAACCATTACTTCTGAAATCGTTTTCTATTTCCTGGGATTGCGTAGAAATCGCTGCTTAGAACGTCTTTCGTTCATTTTCACCCCTTTTAAATTTCAAATTTTTAAGGAACTCTTCTCAGAGAGTATTTACTTCCCATAAGTAATTACCATGCCAAATTTCAAGTTCTAGCCCCTTCAGTATCACAAAAATCACAATTTAGAACGTCTTTTAAAATGCAACCGCAAGGTGTTAGTGACGCCGTCATGATATAGATCCTGTATTGGAGCAAGGGCTGTCGTCATCAATTTCCAACTATTGCTTTTGAAATCGGTTGGGTACTTTCTGAGATTGTGTAGAACGTTTTTTAGAAAATTTTTCGTCCATTTTCACCCCTTTTAAATTTCTAATTATTTAGGAAATGTTCTTAGAGATCATTTATATCTTATAAGTAACTACCGTGCCTCGTTTCAAGTTGCTAGCACCTACAGTATTACAAAAAACTCAATTTAGATCGTTTTGTGCTCCTTTACCCTCTTGGGGGTAGTGGCACCGACATAAAATAGAGCCTATGTTGAATCGAGGGATGTCACCAGTCACCATCGTTTTCACACCATTATTTTTTGAATCGGTTCGGTACTTCCTGAGATTGCGTAGAAATCGCAATTTAGAAAGTTTTTTAGAACGCTTTTCGCTCATTTTCACCCCTTTTAAATTTCGATTTTTTAGGAAATGTTCTTAGAGATCATTTGTATCATATAAATAACTGCCCTGCCTAATTTCAGGATTCTAGGCCCTCAGTAACACAAAAATCGCAATTTAGAACATTTTTTGCTACTGCAACCCCTAGGTGGTAGTGATACCGATATGAAATTGAGCGTATGTTGGAGCAAGGGCTGTCATAATCAATTTCCAACCATTACTTTTGAAATAACTTGGGTACTTTCTGAGATTGCGTAGAAATCGCCATTTAGAACGTTTTTTAGAATTCTTTTCTGGCATTTTCACCCCTTTTAATTTTCGAATTTTTTAAGAAATGTTCTTGGAGATCATTTATATCTTATAACTACCATTCCAAATTCCATGTATCTGGGCCCTTCAGTAACACAAAAATCGCAATTTCGAACGTTTTTTTTTTGCTCCTGCACCGCCATTAGGGATAGTGGCACCGACAAAAATGTAGTCTATATTGGAGCAAGTGTTGACACCATTATTTTTTAAATCGATTTGCTACTTCTTGAGATTGCGTAAAAATCGCCATATAGAACGATTTTTAGAACACTTTTTGCGCATTTTCACACCCTTTTAAATTTCGAATTTTTTAAGAAATGTTCTTTCAGATCAATTATATCTAATAAGTAACTACCATGCCAAATTCCATGTATCTGGACCCTTCAGTAACACAAAAATCGCAATTTTGAACGTTTTTTGCACCTGAACCCCCTTTAGGGGTAGAGGCACAGACATAAAATGTAGACTATGTTAGAGGAAGGGTTGTCACCATCATTTTGGCGCCATTATTTTTTAAATCGGTTTGCTACTTCTTGAGACTGCGTAAAAATCGCCATTTAGAACGTTTTTTGCGCATTTTCACCCCTTTTAAATTTCGATTTTTTTTTAATAAATGTTCTTAGAGATCATTTATATCTAATAAGGAACTACCATGCCAAATTTCATGTATCTGGACCCTTCAGTAACACTAAAATAGCAATTTCGAACGTTTTTTGCTCCTGAACCCCCTTTAGGGTTAGTAGCACTGACATAAATTGTAGCCTATGTTGGAGCAAGGATTGTCACTATCATTTTGACACCATTATTTTTTAAATCGGTTTAGTATTTCCAGAAATTGCGTAAAAATCGCCATTTAGAACGTTTTCTAGGGCGCTTTTTGCGCATTTTCACCTCTTTTTAATTTAGATTTTTTTTAAGAAATGTCCCTAGAAATCATTAGTATCTTATAAGTAACTACCATTCCAAATTTCATGTTTCTAGGAACTTCAGTAACACAAAAATCGCATTTTTAGAACGTTTTTTGCTCCTGCACCCGCTTTTGGCCAGTGGCACGGACATAAGATATAGCCTATATTCTAAGTTGGACGAACACCTTCATTTTGATACCATCACTTTTGGAGTCGGTTCAGTAGTTCCAGAGCTTACCTCCTACAAATAAACAATTTTTACCTCTTTATAATATTAGTATAGATAACACCGCATGTTAGCCATATTCTTATACAAATATGTATATAGTATTGAGATTTCCTAGTAGGTTCCATTTTCCAACTAACTTTTTTTTAATATATGTTTTAGTCTAACAATTAATGTATAATATTATTACATGTCATCTTCGTTTAGCATTTTGGTCAATATTGTTACCTGAATTTGTAAGATAAACTTTGATTCATAGGTACTTTATACATATACACAAATCTAACTTTCTGAAGCACGAATTGTGCCAAGTTTTTTAAAAAAAGCCTAGACCCCTATATTGGAAAAGTATCCAATTGTTTGTATAGAAAGCCAGGGTCACAATTAATTTATTTAGTAAAACTTACAAGGTGTATCACTTTAATCCAAATTCGGATATTTATACATAACTTTAACAACAAAGATGTTATTTTAACGAAATTTGGAGCAGACCTGGCTTTCTTTCTATAAGATGTAACGATACCACGAGAAAATATGGAAATGGTCACTATCTGCATCCAAATAAGACGAAACTAGATGCTTCATATTTCATACTATAGTTTACACTATATACGGGTCACTGACCATATTACTGTTAAATTCCAGCATTTTCGGGGCTATCATACAGTTTCACACAAAGCAAGTTAAGTCTGTTGAAAATTTCGTTAAGGTATTATTTTTATTGTTTAAATTAGGAATTGATATTTTCGTTTAACTTGAAGTGCGATACCCTGCATTTTTGTCTAAATAAGTGAAATGCGGCCGATCCTATACTTCTGTGAGATTTGTTTTTGATGATTTTACTTTTCAGATTTAGCAGATATTTTAGATTCACCCTGTATTTTCTGATTTTAACTTATCATCAAAAATCAAAAGTTACACACCAGTTTATATTCCTTTTATGCTTATGAATAAACTTTTATGGTAAGATTGGATTTATGATATTTTCATTAACAAAAGGATAAAATATATACATTTCATTCTAAATTCTTCCAAACATTAGATTTCGAAAAAGGCAAATTATTCTGTCTTCGCAAGGTTATTTCAAGATATCCATCATCAATCTATATTATAAATCTAAAGCTTGTCCGCGAGTAACGCTGACGTCATATCGACGGTGACAACAATCTGCACAATCCATTTTGCTTTTACCGAAAATTTATTAATTTGTAAGCATACCACAATTTAAATTTTAACACCTATTTGATGGTGTTTAAAATAAATTTAAATCATGGTTTTATTTTTTTTTTCATCGTCTCTATCGAGTGAAGCTCGATTACAGAAGGTTAACTAGTTTGCACTTAAAACACTGTAAATTTGTTTCCGGCTACTATTCCATAAGGACTTCTATTTAATTTAAATGAATTTATATTTTTCTTTGTTATTCAATATGTTTTTAAGTTCTATTCTTCTTATAGAGAGCACGTAACAAGGTTAATTTTTTTTTTCATAATTTTTACTTTCTTCTATCTTTACTAGAAAAAAAGTATTGGATTTGTGAAAATTTTCGACGAATTTAGACGTTTTAGGGGTCAGAGATCTCGAAAAACATGTTTTTACAAAATGTCTTTCTGCGAGCTTGTGACTCTGCCTGTCTGTATGTGACACAAATTTTGTGGGCGCTCTGTCTCAAGAACTAATGCACGGAATTTAATATAAATTTATAAATTGATGCTGATTAGTTTTTGGTGTAAATCGCCCAACAGGTGCGTTGCATTTTTCACGATTTCCACAATAGCTCTATCTCAAGAACTAATGCACGAATTTTCATCAAATTTCAGATTCAAGTATACCTTGATAAATATTGGTGTTGTTTATGTTTTGATGTAAATCGCCCAATAGGTGGCGCAGTTATGCTGGATTTTTCACGATTTGCACAATAGCTCTACCTCAAAAACTATTGAATGGATTTTCATCAAACTTCAGATTCAGTAAGGCGTCGCCATAAGTTGTTGCTAATTAGACTTTAGTATAAATCAACCAACAGGTGGCGCTGCTATGCTGCATTCTGCAAGATTTACACGATTTTAACGATAGTCCCTACTCAAGAACTAATGCACAGAATTTCATATCTTTAGAATCTTCATGATGGACAAAGACTGACATTTATTTTTGGCACTGTAAGAGCGAATTTTGAAATATTAGCATATATGAAATAGAAGAAAGTTTTGGGATTGGCACATCCGACTACTTTAATTAGGGCTCAATTTTAAACATGCTAATAATCTTATCAAGATTTTATTCGCATTGTCGATATATTAAAGAGATATATTAATATTATAAAAATTCGTAATATTAAACACCAAAATAATCAAAGAAAAAGGCTGCTGTAAGTTTTTTAGAAAACTGTATTTCAGTATACTGATTACTTAGTGTCTTTAAAATAGTTTTCAAGTGTGAATTATATTTAAATATGTCTCTATCGAATGCACCTCGATTACGAAAGATAATCAGTTTGCTCTCAAAAACAAGTATTCGTTTCCGGCTCCAGAACGAAATGAAAACTTCACAAATAGAAAACTAAAACTAATATCAATAAAATACTAATTTAACACACATGTAATCGAACTCGTGCTTCGAACGTGTAATCGAACATGTAATCTTATGCGCTTAACACTTTGAGGTCTGAAAAATCTGAGGTCATTATTTGGTACTTTTCATTATTATTATTTTTTAATATTTGGAAGATAGGTACTTTAATATATATTTTTTTTGTTATAAACTTCAAACAGTTCTTATTCATAATCAAGGAACTATTTAAATGTACGAGAAATTAATATTTAATGAGAAATTACTGAAAAAACATGTTTTACATTTTTAAAAAAGTTCCGCATAAGAAAATATCAATTTTTTAACATTACCTAGATGTTGCCTAGAAAAAATT
Source organism: Maratus speciosus (assembly GCA_963932465.1). Lineage (NCBI taxonomy): Eukaryota > Metazoa > Arthropoda > Arachnida > Araneae > Salticidae > Maratus > Maratus speciosus. Next base: position 154,368,612 of record OZ010786.1, read on the forward strand.
CCCTAGATGTTGTACAAATATCTGAAAATAGGTTTTATTTGTATATAAACATTATTTAGTAAAATTTGTTTTTGTGCGATACAGAAACACCACAAGGTTCACAATAAGTTCGAATTAAGCTCTGATTCTAGATATTTTCATCTACTTACTTCTGTTTAGTGCTGCCACCTATATTATTTTCTCAAAATAAAAGTTTCGTAGACAATATCTGAAAAGACCGCGAACGAATATAGTAGGTATTTTTATAGCTCGGAGAGTGAAAAGTTGACCTCGAGACTCTCGAGCTTAGTTCGCTTCACCAAAAACGGAAACCCGAGTGACACTCGAACTTAGACCTCAAAGTGACACAAACAGAACTCTCTGTTTATGAAATAACCCCTTCAAGGGCGGCGGTTCATTTTTGGACCACTTAATTTCAATTCCTGGATGCCATATAAGCACCAGAATATTGGAATGAAAATTTTCCTTTTATTAAGTACGCGAACAAGAAAAATGCCCTTCCGCCATTACGTGTGTTTGACGTGTTTTTGTGAGCTCCTGATATTACAAGTTTTAAGTTGGTAAATATTCATTATTTTGACTCAGTATTACATGCATAGTTTTCTTGTGCTTCCTCTTATTATAATTATATACTAATTTTGTATTTTGGCTGCTTTTTTCTATGTTTTCTGGAACTTTGAAATTTTTGAAGTTCCGAGAACATGTGCTTTAGTTATTGCCGTTAGTTGTAGCCTTACCGTTCTGCATTTATGTTATTTTTACTTTAATTTATGCATTTTTCTTACATTTATTTATACTAATTAATTTCCTGGTATCTTTCCTTGCTTTTCGCTTTCATTTGAGACTTCTGTGGCTTAATTTAATGCAGTTTTAGTTAGTTTATCCATTTTCTTGATGTCGGTATTTCCGTGACTGTCTTCTATTTACGTCGCCATCTTGACGCCTTGTTGTGTTGAGTTGTTTTGTGCTTCTGATCTGTTTGGGAATTATTTTTGATTTAGAGATTTATTTTGGTGGAGCGGTCTTATGGTGTGTTGTATTTTATGACTTATATTTGACATGGAGATTTGGTTTGGTGGAGCGGTCTTGTAGTGTGCTGTATTTTGTGACTTATTTTCGATTTGGAGATTTATTTTGGTGGAGCGGTCTTCTGGTGTACTGTATTTTGTGAATTATTTTTGATTTGGAGATTTATTTTGGTGGAGCGGTTCTGTGGTGTACTATATTTCTGCGATTTATGTTTGATTTGGAGATTTATTTTGGTGGATTGGTCTTGTGGTGTACTGTAGTTTTTCGGGTTTTTTGAGTTTTTGGTAATTTTTGATTATTTATAACTTAGTGCCGTGTGTTGCATTTAATGTCAAGGAAAGCTAATGTGATGGAGGCTTCTATGCAGTCTCTATTTCAGGAAGCAGAGGATTTGGAATTTCCGGAAGTTGTGAATAAGGTGCATGCTTTTTTATATAGTGTTTTCGAGGGTCAGCGAAACAAGGGTGGAAAATTCACTGCGGAGATTATGTCAACAACAAGAAAATGTTTTGACCATATAGGTTTAAGTCTTGTTCGTGCTCATCGTGATTATGTGGCTAGCGAGGCCAAATTAAAGACTCTGGTTTCGAATTCTAAGGCATATGAAGCTCTTGCAGAGAAATTTTTTTGCTCGTCAGGCCATCCTGCGTTTCCCCAGCGTGTTTCTGTTCAGATGGCGGAACCACCAGCTGAGCCAAGCTTCTCCGTTGTGAAACGGTCTTCTGGAGAGAAACAAATTGAAGAAATAAAGAGGGAAATTAAAAATGCATGTCGTTCTGGAGTACAGATGCCTCTTCCGGAGGATGTGGTTACGACGAAGGAATGGCGGCTCATATTCAAAGTTAAAACTAAGGCCGACACGCAAAGATTCAAGGAGACCTTAAATAAAATGGACACTTTAAAGGAAGAAATAAAGGTCACCGTGCCCAGGCGAAGACTTGACCGGGTCCTAGTTCTTAGTGTGGAGCCTGACGTTGATGAAGATGCTGTTCGTGCTTCTCTTCACAGATCGTTGTTCGTTGAGGGACGTGCCGGCGGAGACGGAGACGATGATGGAATTGAAATTGTCAAGAAAATACAGACTCGTTCGGGGAAGGTTAATTGGTTAGTTGGCGTCAAAAGGGGGGACTGCGAAATTTTGGTTAAGAAGCGTCGTATCTGTATAGATATGGAGAGATACAGGGTCGTAAGTTTTATTCCTATAGTTCGTTGCTTCAATTGTCAATCTTTCGGACGCACCGCAGCCAAATGTGAGAATGATATGAAATGTGTTAAGTGTGCAGGACATCATTCTATTAAGGACTGTACGGTTTCGGAGATAGCTTGTGCTAACTGTCTTTTTGCGGAGGATACTGACACTGATGCTGGTCATAGAGCCGATAGCAGGCATTGTCCCACTTTTAAATCTTATCGAGCGGAGACTCTTAGCAAACGGTTGTGATAGTTGTTACTGAGTCTTTTGTCAATAGCTCTGGTTTACGTTTTGTTCAAATTAACTTACACCATTGTTCTGATGCCTCTAATGCTCTTTTTCATTATATGGACGATTTCAATATAACCTTTGCTCTTTGCCAAGATCCTTACATCTATGACGGTTCCCTGGTTGGTCTCCCCACAGGCTAGATCTGCTTCCTCTCTTTAACTGGTTCTGCTGCTATTATCTGTACATCGGACGACTATGCATATGTAAATACTCTGAGTTTAAACAATAGTGTCTTTATTAATATAACTATAGATCAAGGTTCTTTAATCATCGGATCGGTGTATGCTGCACCTTCTAAACCAATAGAGAATGACCTCAGAGACTGGTGTTACTACTTCCCAGACTTTTCTAAAATCATCGTTGGAGGGGACTTCAATGTACCTATTATTTCTCTCGGGTATACCAGAGAAAGCGAAAGGACGGAAATTTTCCAAGAATATTTGATGATCACTAACCTATCCATAGTTAACTCATCGGACTCGCATCACACCTTTGTTCAAGACGGGAGACGTGGTCGTCCTGACCTCACTTTGATCGGACAAGATCTTTTACCTTTTTTACAAGATTGGAAAGTTGATATAGATCATTACTCGCACAGTGATCATCGATATATCTGTTTTACCCTGAGTTTGTCTCCAGTCCAACATTTCTATACAAGATTTAAGACTAAGAATAAAAATATGTGTAAATTCAATGCTTTGTTCTCACAACACTTGCTTCGTCTAAATGCTACTCTGGACGGAATTCCTAATCAAAGTGCATTAGATACTTGGACTGAGGAGTTTTCCGCTTTACTACAGGATATCATGAATCAGTGTTTTCGTAGAGGTCGCCTACGTCATTGTCCAACTATTACTTGGTACGATGAAGATCTTCGAAGGGAACGAAACAGAGTCAGTGCCTTGCATAAGAGATATTTAAAAAACTTAGATGTTATTACGTATAAAGAAAGCTATAACATAGCTCGACGTGAGTATAAGAAGAACCTTCGCAAGGCGAAGCGAAATGCTTGGCTTAAGTTCTGCGATTCAACAAATAATGCATACGGATCCTTCTATAAATTTATTTCTAAGAAGAAATTGTCACATGAAGATTTAATATTTACTATTTTAGAAAATTCTCATGTGTTTGCGAGCTATGACGACGTGGCCGAAGTCCTAATGAATCATCACTTTGATGCTAATGCTGATTTTACAGATCCGCATGAATTTACCAGTACAAATTATTATACTAATCAGGAGTATTTCCATCCCATTACAAAAAGAGAATTGTTTTATGTTATGCGCCAGCAGGGTAACAATAAGGCTCCAGGATTTGATGAGATAGATGCCTTGGTAGTAAAAAATCTTTGTAAAAGTTTCACGCCTTTTGTTCTTAAGCTTTTTAATACTGGTCTTCGTTTTGCTCATTTCCCTATGTGTTGGAAAAAGCGTCTTGTTTTGTTTTTTCGTAAGCGCAACCGACCACCTGAGTTGCCTAAGTCTTACCGACCAATTACATTGCTGCCGATTATTGCCAAGATTTTGGAGAGAATAGTGAAAATGCGAATAATTACAGTTCTGGAATCTTCTACATATTTGGACGAAGGTCAACATGGATTTAGAGAGTCTAAGAGCACTATAACGGCAATGGCTGCTGTAAAGAATTTTGTTAGGGAGACTTTGAATGATTTTAAATATTGTGCCTTAATTAGTTTCGATATCGTTAGTGCTTTCGACGTAATCGATTATCGAATACTTACTAGTATTATAGATGACCTTCCTATACAGGATTATTTAAAAGAGATCTTGAAGAACTAAATAAGTCATAGATTCATAGGATTCAAGTTTATGAGAGGGATTCGCTGGTTTCATGCTTTTCGAGGTTGTCCACAGGGGTCCTGTTTGGGTCCCTTGTTGTGGACTCTGGTTGCTGATAAAATATTAAAATATTATAAGCGTCGTTTTAGAAAAATCATTTCATACGCTGATGATTCAGCTATTGTGGAAGGGGCCGATACTCGTGCAGCGCTGGAACATAGTGTTAACGGATGTATCGAATATTTTTTGAACGCATGTGAAGAGTTTGGCTTGACAATCAGCGCTCAGAAATCATCAGCAATGCTTTTCGGTAAATATACTTTGAACAAACGCCGTCCGATTTTTAAGCTTAGGAATACCAGCATTTCGGTCAAGGACAATGTACTATACCTGGGATTTTTTCTGGATAACCGTTTCCGTTGGCTTGATCATTTGGATCTTGTTCGTAACAAAGTTATAGACTTTTCGTGCTCCATGCGCAAAACCCGTATTAGAGATAAGGGTCTTCCCTTGGACTACATGAAAACTTGGTATCATTCGGTAATTAAGAAGCAGATATCATATGGATATGAAATTTGGTACCGGGACTTGAGATACCATGGAATTAGACGCTTGTCTTCATGCCAGCGTCTTTGTTTATTATCAATAATCAGAGTTTACAGATCTGTATCTACGGAAGCTCTTTGCGTAATTTCGGGTATACCTCCCCTGGAGCTGGAGTTGGAACAGATGTCTGGTCACTATAACACGGTGCATCATGAAGATCTAGTATGGATAAATGATATTTGTGTAACTAAGGAAAATATTATGCCACATTTACATACATTTGATTATCCTTATTTTGTGTCAACTCATTATATACAGTTTGTAAAGTCAGTCACTTCTGTAGTACCTATTTTTAACCACCCTGTAATTTACACAGACGGTTCCAAGATGAACAACACAGTTGGTTCCGCTTTTGTTGTTTATAATGATGGAAAGATCCTTTTAGATCCTTTTTAAACTTTACGCTTATAATACTGTTTATCAGGCTGAATTATCAGCCATTGACAAGGCAATCGACTGGTGATGCAGGGCTGATTTCAGAGAATTCCACATCTACACTGATAGTTTTTCTTCAATACAAGCCTTGCAGAACTTATTTCCAACTGATAAGATTTTGTATAACATATATTCTAACTTGAGACTGTTGAGTGGTAAAATTATTTTTATGGGTTGGATTAAATCTCATACTGGCCTTGCTGGTAACGAAAGGGCTGACTATCTGGCAAAGTCTGTTATTCTGGATGATGAGTTTGATGAGAGGTTGGATATTCCAATGCCTGTTTCCTTCGTCAAGCGTTTTTATAAGAGTAACATTATCACGAGGTGGACTAATGATTGGAAAATTAGTGAAAAGTGTAGGGATACCTTCCTCATCTTGCGTTCACCGGACGTTTCTTATTTGTGTTATTCAAGGGTAGTAGCCTATTTCATTTCCTCGCATGGTGCTTTTCCAGTGTATTTATTTAAGATTGGCAAGCGACCAACAGATAAGTGTGATTGCGGTTACGTCGGTGACGTTAAGCATTTTATTTTCGGCAAGTGTCCTCTGATGCCTCTGTTCTTTAACTTTGTGCGAAATAGAACTCTGTCTTGGAATTTGCAAAATGTTCTCTTGCTGACATCGAATTATTATAAACTGACAGTTATTTATAATGAACTGAATAAATTGTATTCATTCATAAAGTACAGATTTTGATTATTTTGGTGTAATTAAAGAATCTTTGGTGGACTTTTGCCGGACTGTTATCCACATAGTGCTTTGCTAATCTTTCTGCCTTCACGCATTTTTGAGTTGTTTCTGGACTTTCAGGGTCTGATCGTCTGATGGTCTTTTGTAACTTGAATTGACCTAAAATGTGTTATTGGCTTAATGTTTTATCTTGTCTTGATTATTAGTGTAAATCGTACTTTTATACAGTTATTTGTAACTGAAAATAACTTAAAATTTTGTTTTTCAGTTTCACTCAGTCTTAGTTTTAGTTTTGGCTTTATTTTTATTTTATAGTAAGTAGGGTTACAGTCATATGTTAAAACTTGTACATGACTTTAATTTTTGTATTTTATTTTCTAGGCAGAGTGTGCCATATTTTTGTGACTTTTTAGTTTTATTATTTGTCGCTGTTTCCGGGTCTGTTTCGGCGGCTGGGGTTGAGTTAGATGGTGGAGGACGTTTTTCTGCCAGGGATTCAGGGCCTTTGCCATTATTTGGTTGGCTCCCTGGTAGAGTGATCAAGTACGCGAACAAAAAAGGTCCTTTAACCATTGCATGTGTTTGACGTGTTTTTGTGAACTCCTGATATTACAAGTTTTAAGTTGGTAAATATTCATTATTTTGACTCAGTAATACATGCATAGTTTTCTTGTCCTTTCTCTTATTATAATTATATACTTATTTTGTATTTTTGCTGTGTTTTTTTCTATGTTTTCTGGAATTTTGAAATTTTTGAAGTTCCGAGAACATGCGCAATTTATGCATTTTTCTTACATTTATTTATACTAATTCATTTACTGATATCTTTCCTTGCTTTTCGCGGAACAGATGTGTTATTATCCCACCCTCCGCCATCTTGGATTTTTTTTGGCGAGAAAACCCCTTTTTCACCAAGTAGAAAATGTCGCCAAGTACCGATATATGCGTATGTTAGGCTTAACGAAAAAAAATGTAAATAATGAAGAAAACATGCGCATGTTAGGCTTAACAAAAACAATATAAATTTGTCTAATTTACATCTTTTTTCGTTAAGCCTAACATGCGCATGTTTTATTCATTATTTTCATTTTTTTTCGTTAAGCCTAACATACACATAAATCACTAAAAATCACATTAAAGAAAATGTAACCAAAATTAATTCCACTAAAATTAACCCAAAATTAATTCCCCTCTAAATTAAAAGCAATATTTCCGAAAAAAATACAAAAATGACATTAGATTCTCTGTAATAAAACCAATATTTCTGGAAAAATACACATAAAAATATTAGATTTTCAAGATTACTTACCTTTTTGGGTTTTTTTTTTACACTTGAAATACACACTTTAAATAAACAAATTCCGAAAAAATTAAAAAATAAAATTCTGGATTATAATAAGTTTTATATTTCCGACTTGAAATACACACTTTAAATAAACAAATTCCGAAAAAATGAAAATTCTGGATTATAATAAGTTATATTTCCGATACCAGGTTCTATCTCCCGATTACTTAAAATATGAAAAAAAATCTGACTTACTCTCAATATATTCCAACACCTGCTCGTTGATAAACTGCCTCCAATCGGCCATAGTATGACTATTAAACTTATATTGCGATACAATTTGATTTGTCTTTGTCCCAATAACAATTTCAAAAGTTAGCAAAAAATCTCCTCAATCGTCAATTTACTACAACCACTAAACCAGAAACCATATCTAAAAGACATTTCAGTGTTACACTTTTTATTCTGACCATCCACAACTCTCCTATTACGACAAACCCACGTGCAACAGTTAGAGAATTGCGTTCTTTTTCTAATTTTCATATCGCCACTACATTTATTACAACACATGCTAGATTTCAATAAGCCAATCTCTTTTAAAAAACTAAAAAACAATTCTCTGTCGCGTATCCTCAAAAATCCTCAAAATAAAATGAAAAAAAAAAGATACAACCTGGTACAAGAGTCAAGCAACCGTCAGCAACGACACCCGGTAGTGAAATGAATGTTCACGCAAAAAGCACGCTCTCGCGTCGTAAAAAAGGGGGTTGCCATAATAAGTTACTAGACGCCAATCGCCGGGGTTGCCAGAGCGATAAAAATTGCCAAATACTCAACATCGCGGAGGGTGGGATAATAACACATCTTAGCCCTTTTCGCGGAACAGTTGTCATATTCGCCCCATATTGGCGCGATTTTTTTCTGTCGTCAATATCATATAGGCAACAGGTACTTAACCTGCGCCAAAGTGCTTGATGTGGTAACCCGGATTATGTTGTTTATGCTGTTGATGTTTTCGCCAAATTGGCAACCGAAAAAAATCGCGCCAATATGGGGCGAATATGACATCTGTAACTTTTTCGCTTTCATTTGAGACTTCTGTGGCTTAATTTAATGCAGTTTTAGTTAGTTTGTCCATTTTCTTGATGTGGGTGTTTCCGCGACTGTCTTCTGTTTACGTCGCCCACGGAGTAAAAGAGGCGTAAAAAGAGAAAACCTTTTTTACTCCGTGACGTCGCCATCTTGACGGCTGGTTGTGTTGAGTTCTTTTGTGCTTCTGCTCTGTTTGTGAATTATTTTTGATTTGGAGATTTATTTTGGTGGAGCGGTGTTGCAGTGTACTGTATTTTGTCACTTATTTTGATTTGGAGATTTTTTGGGGGGGTTCGGTCCTGTGGTGTACTGTATTTTGTGAATTACATTTGATTTGGAGATTTATTTTGGCGGAGCGGTCTTGCGGTGTACTGTAGTTTTTTCGGGTTTTTTGAGTTTTTGGTTATTTTTTAATATTTATAACTTAATGGCGTGTGCTGTATTTAATGTCGAAGAAAGCTAATGTGATGGAGGCTTCTATGACGTCTCTGTTTCAGGAAGCAGAGGATTTGAAATTTCCGGAAGATGTGAATAAGCTGCATGCTTTTTATATGAGCTTTTCGAGAGTTAGTGAAACAGGGGTGGAAAATTCACCGCGTAGATTATGTCAACAACAAGAAAATGTTTTGACTATATAGATTTAAGTCTTGTTCGTGCTCATCGTGATTATGTGGCTAGCTAGGCCACATTAAAGACTTTGGTTTCGAATTCTAAGGCATATGAAGCTCTTGCGGAGAAATTTTTTTGCTCGTCAGGCCATCCTGCGTTTCCCCAGCGTGTTCCTGTTCAGATGGCGGAACCACCAGCTGAGCCAAGCTTCTCCGTTGTGAAACGGTCTTCTGGAGAGAAAGAAATTGAAGAAACAAGCCAACAGGAATTCTGCTTTTTCAGAATTTAGTGTCGCACCCGATGAAAAAAAAATATGTATATATAAATAGTACAAAACATATTTCAATTTTAAGATTTACAGCACACGCTTTTATTTTATGTAAAATGACGTCATTCACATCTGCTTAAGAATTCCACATTTACGAACCACTCTTAAACATCTACAGTAAAGCATGCATAGGATGTCACTATCGCAAAATAATACACAAAAGCAGCGAAAAGATGCCGTCATTAAAGAAACTCGACAAAAAACCGGCTATCTAATGATTCATAGGCCTTCATTTCTTTGTAACATTAATGTAGACGATTTCAGTTGTGACGTCAGTCATGACGTTTTAGTTGGAAACTGACTCCAAACAAACGGTTGATATGTTGTATTTTTTTATTTTGTTTATATGTTGCAGCTATGTCTTACATCTATATCTCACATCTAAGTGTTTTAATACTTGATATGTACTGGTAACATTTTCCACAATTTATATTTAACAAGAAATGATGCATGACAACCGTTTGTTTGGAGTCAGTTTCCAACCAGAACGTCATGACTGAATGCGTCTATAGATATTTAAAATTAAATATAGTTTATAATAGCTTCATGTTTTAACAGAAATTATTCCTTCATATTTTTTTCAAAATAGCACGTATTTTAATTACATTTTCTTTCGGTTGTTATGAGAAAATGGCAACAAAAAGATATAATTGCTATTTTTCAACTATTTTCCCTTTACTTTCCACATAAATGGAGTGCTTGAGTTGCAAAAATGAAACAAATGGTGCTAAAAACTACAAAAAAATTAATATTTCAAAAATAAATGGAGATGCAGTTTCCAAACAAATTGCATTTAAAACTACATTTTTTTCCCAATACGACGGTATAAAAATTGAAAATGTGCGATGCTTAGAAATTAAAAGAATTGCTATAGAATATTTAATCGTACTGCTTTGTTTTTCGGCTAGCTTCTGTAAGGTAACGTTATTTTTTGGAGACGGCACAAAATAAGCTGGGAGAAAGAAATAGCATACCGTACCGGGGGCTAATAAAGAAGGAAATTAAAAATGCATGTCGTTCAGGAGTACAGATGCCTCTGCCTGAGGATGTGGTTACGACGAAGGCAGGTCGGCTCATATTCAAAGTTAAAACTAAAGCCGACACGTAAAGATTCAAGGAGACCTTAGATAAAATCGACACTTTTAAGGAAGAAATAAAGGTCACCGTGCCCAGGCGAAGACTCGACCTGGGTCCTAGTTCTGAGTGTCGAGCCTGACGTTGATGAAGATACGGTTCGTGATTATCTTCATAGATCCTTGTTCGTTGAGGGACGTGCCGGCGGAGACGGAGACGATGATGGAATTGAAATTTAAAAAAAATACAGACTCGTTCGGAGAAGGTTAATTGGTTAGTTGGCGTCAAAAGGGGTGATTTCGAAATTTTGGTTAAGAAGTATCGTATCTGTATAGATATGGAGAGATACAGGGTCGAAAGTTTTATTCCTATAATCCGTTGCTTCAACTACCAATCTTTCGGATAGACCGCAGCTAAATGTGAGAATGATATGAAATGTGTTAAGTGTGCAGGACATCATTCATGGGCGTAATCTGGCGGGGGCAAGAAGGGGCATATGCCCCCCCCCCTAGTTTTTTAAGAGCAAGGGCAAAGTCATGTTTTTGCCCCTCCAGGTTTTTTGTCTTGTTTTCTAGTAAAAACACACTTTTGTATTTATTTTTTCTCCTTTTTTACACCAAATATTATCGTGGCTGTAAATTAGAATTGGATAAATCCCATTCAAAACTACCAGAATTAAAGTTTACATGTTGACATAAGTAATTTCCGTTTTACGTCTTAACAAAACCTTCTGCCGTAGTAACACTTCAAGTAAAAATGTTTTCTCTCTCCTTTTTTCTCTTTGTACAAAGTAGAAAGACTATTTCCCTTTTCATTCTCAGGGATGTTTGTTTAGATGCACGTGTGGGAAAAGATTTCATGATTACCGTGTCTTGACTCTGAACATTGTCATTTCTTCTCATATTTATCTTCTCTCGGAATATGAAAAATATTACCAGCATTTCGTTTTTGATAGACATGAACATACATGTTAGCCCAGTTGTTAGGGGGTTGAATTCGGAATAAATTAGGGGAAAGCTGGAAATTGTTTTAATCCCTTCAGTTTAGGTCTAGATTAGAATGAATATGTTATGTTTTCCCCCTTGTACTAAATGAGCGTTAGGAAATATGCATAGATTTATAGTAAAAAAACACGTTTTTTTGCATACCATAACAGTATCTCAAAACAACAAATTCTGTCAAAAACATTGTCAATACAAATGTTGCAGGGCTTAAAATTCTGAGTAAAATGAGTACCTACACTACATACTTTTGTTGAACATTTAGATCACAATTCTATTTTAAAGTTTTAGACCTGTGGTCAGGAGGTTGAACGCAGAATTAATCAGAAGAAAACTGAAGAAATGTTTTAATCCCTTCAGTTTAGGTCTAAAATGGGCCTACTATGTTTTCTTCCTCGAACTTGGGTGAATGTTTGAAAATTATTTATTTTCGAAAAACACGTTTTTTTTTAAAAAAAATTACCTTAACAATATCTCAAAACAGCTAACTCTATAAAAAACGTTGTCAATGCAAATGTTGTAGAACTTAAAATTCCGAATAAAATGAGTACCATCATTAATATTTTTGTTCAACATTAAGGTCGCAATTCTATTTCAAAATTTTGCCTTAATCGTTAATCAAGAGCTTGAAGCCAGGAGAGACCAAGTTAACTTAACAATATCTCAAAATAGCTAACTCTATCAAAATCATTGTCAGTGCAAAAGTTGTACAGTCTAAAATTCTGAGTAAAATGAGCACCTACACTTAATAGTTTTTTTCAATATTAAGGCCGCAATTTTGAGATATTGTTAAGTTAACTTGGTCTCTGCTGGCTTCAAGCTCTTGATTTGAAAATTTTTGAAATATAATTGCGACCTTAACGTTGAACAAAAATTTTAATGATGGTACTTATTTTATTCAGAATTTTAAGCTGTACAACATTTGTAGTGACAATGTTTTTTATAGAGTTAGCTGTTTTGAGATATTGTTAAGGTAATTATAAAAAACGTGTTTTTCGAAAATAAATATGTACATATTTTCTAACATTCACTCAAGTACGAGGAAGAAAACATACTACGTTCATTTTAGATCTAAACTGAAGGGATTAAAACATTTTCCAGTTTTCTCCTAATTAATTCTGAGTTCAATCCCCTGACCACGGGTCTAAAACTTTAAAGTAGAATTGTGACCTTAATGTTCAACAAAAATATTAAGCGTATGTACTCATTTTACTTAGAATTTTAAGCTCTACAACATTTGTATTGACAATGTTTTTGACAGAGTAAGCTGTTTTGAGATATTGTTATGGTATCTAAAAAAACGTGTTTTTTGACTATAAATCTGTACATATTTTCTAACGCTCACCTACTACGAAGGGGAAAACTTAGCATATTCATTCTAGACCTAAACTAAATGGATTTAAAATTTCCAGCTTTCCCCTAATTAATTCCGAATTCGGCCTTTTTTTCCTCCCCTACCACTGGGCTATGTGTCGTATTAGTAATACGTAGTTTATTGCACACAATAAACATGATACGTGCATGTAGATTGTGATGGAGGATGCTATTCTGAAATAAAAGTGTACAAGCTTAGAAGTGTGTTACGAAAAAAGTGTCCTCTAAATAGAGGTGTCTGTTATGGAGATCATATTGTATATAGATTTTTTTTTTTTTTTTTACCAGAAAAAATATTTTGGACATTCTTTTGAAAAAAATAGGTCAACTCAAATACGACCCGCAAGAGTCAAAACTGAACCCGAAACCGACTCGAATTCGAAACAATGACAGTCAACCAGAGCAAATCCGACTCGCAGCAAAAAAAAAATAACTCACGCAAAGGAAAAATATAAGGCCAACCCGACCCTAAACGAACCACGGGTAGGCTTGGGTACGGTTTGGCGCTATATATATCTTTTTTGTAATATCAGAAAATTGACATTTCATTCTTTCACAATCGTTCTTCAAAATACTATAAATTATATAAAAATTCGCATTTAATAATTTATAAAGTAAAAACACTATTAAAAAAATTCAATATTTTTATTTGAGTCTTAAGGGAAATCCACTATGAAAATGTGTAAAATTAAAAGCATTTCAATTAAGACAAACGAATTAAAACCAGTATTTGATTTAATATTCTGTATTGATAAATTATTTGGATTCATCTTAAGCCAGTATGAGTGCAATTAAATCCAATTAAATTTTCGACTAAATAATTACAATTTTACATAGTTCTAACAAGAAGAGGGCCAACCCTGATAATCACAGATTTTGATTATTTTTATATATCTTGTAGGGTAGAAGCGCCTTAGTCTCAGTTTATACGGATTTTACACAACGCCCCTTAGTTCTCGAGAAACAGGGGGGGGGGGGGTCTAATATTATAACACAACTTAAATACTTACTCAGAAACAAAATTACTACGGTGGTCATAGAACGATCGATACGGCGTCTGTTTAGCGTTCGAAGTACTCGGGCTCGATCCCGGACGGGCTGTATTTGATTTTCCCATTTTTTGTTTTATAAATATACTTGTATTTATAATTTAATAATCGTATTGTCTAAAATTGCATATCGCGATTTCGCCAAGAGATCGCCTAAAAAAATCCCGAAATTTGTTGAACAAGGAAATCACGAATTTTGTGAAATGATTGCAAAATAAAATCGCGAATTTCGATGAAAGGTCGCAGGAGAACATCGCGAATTTCGCAAACGATCTCTAACAAAATCGCGAACATCGGCAAACGATCCCAGAAAAAATCGCGAATTTAGACAAATGATCGCGAAAGAAAATCGCGAATTTCGGAAAACAATCGCTGAAAAATAATCGCGAGAATTTCAGCAAACGATCGCGGAAAAAATCGGGAATTTCGGAACACGATTGCAGAAATTCACAATTTTCATAATCGGCAGTGAAAAAAATCATAAATTTGGGCAATCAGTAGTGGTGAAAAAATCATCAAATAATCACTGAATAAAATTGCGAATTTCGGCAAACGATCTCTGACAAAATCGCGAGCATCGGCAAACGATCCCAGAAAAAATCGCGAATTTAGACAAATGATCGCGAAAAAAAATCTAATTTCGGCAAGTGATCGTGGAAGAAAATCGCGAATTTCGGAAAACAATCGTGGAAAAGTAATCGCACGAATTTCAGCAAACGATCGCGGAAAAATCACGAATTTCAGCAAACGATCACGGAAATAATCGCGATTTTTGACACACGATTGCAGAAATTCATAATTTTCATAGTCGGCAGTGAAAAAAAATCGTAAATTTCGCAATCGGTAGTGGTGAAAAAATCGTCAAATAATCGCTGAATAAAATGACGAATTTCGCCGAAAGGTCACGGGAGAAAATCGTGAATTTTGGCTAACGATCTCTCACAAAAGCGAGAACATCGGCAAAGGATCCCAGAAAAAAATCACGAATTTAGACAAATGATCGCGAAAAAAATCGCGAATTTCAGCAAGTGATCGCGAAAGAAAATCGCGAATTCCGGAAAACAATTGTGAAAAATAATCGCGCGAATTTCAGCAAACGATCGCGGAAAAAATTGCGAATTTCGGCACACGACCGCAGAAATTCACAATTTTCATAGTTGGCAGTGAAAAAAATCGTAAATTTCTGCAATCAGTAGTGATGAAAAAATCGTCAAATAATCGCTGAATAAAATCGCGAATTTCGTTGAATCATTGCGGGAAAATATCGCAATTTCATGAAGAGGTCGCGTAAAAAATCGCGAATTTCGTGAATTGATTGTGAAATAAAATCGCAAATTTCGGCAAACGATCTCGGAAAAAATCTCGAATTTAGACACACGACCACGGAATAAACGCGCAAATTTCGGCAAACGATCGCGGAAAAAAATCGCGAAAATTTTCCGTTACGTTATGGTCTTCGGGGGAAAATCGTAAAAATTCTATAGATCAAATACAGAGCTACACGAAAGAAATCATGCTAGTTTTTAGGATTAATTCCTATAGTGTGTTTGTCATTTTTTAGCTGAACTATATCTTATTATACAGAAAAATGCTTTTAGAATATGAATACATTCATACGGGTGTGCTAAAGAAATCATATGCATTGCCTCTTATGGATAATGATTACTGTATGTTACATGTTTTCCAGCTCAAGTAAATTTTAGTATATTATGTGATATGCAAATAAATACAGGTTTATTACCAAAAATTCGTATTAATGTCTGTGAAAGGGTTTACAAAAAATGCACTTTCAATATTTATGCCTTTCATTTTTTTTTTCTGCTGAACCAAATATAATGTACATGGCTGAACAAAAGTATATTTCATACCTTTTCAACTGAAAAATGATAATTCCCTAGAAAAACCTTTTTACTTGTTTCCTGCATTTTCCAGCTATTTAGTTTCGCTATGTGGAATGTGTAAAGCTCTATAGATCGTATACAAGTTTGCACAAAAGAATTCGCATACGTTATCTGCTATGGAAAGCAATTCTTAAAAATGGATTTTTAACTGCGTTATGAGATTTTTAAATTGTTTATTTAAGCTCATTTCATCGAATGAAATAAGAAAATTTCTTAACAGTATATTGATAATGTTGAAAAATGTTTCATATTCTATAGCCGATGCATACTTTTGTTCTTGCTCTTCTTAATTTGAAACCTGAACAAATTGTTTAAAATTTTTGATATTTAAGGATAATATCAATTTTTAAATTCGTAAGCTAAAATTCTCCTGTGTATCCTAAAAAAAAGCATCGCAGTAAAATTTCTGAGTCATTTCAATCAGAACGCTAGCTGCAGATTTCCTTTTGTTGTTGTTTTGTTTTAATAAACTTTTATTATTTGTTGCCCTCTGACAGAAAGCGTTAAACATATTTATCTCAATCACCATCCTCATCATTTAAAAAATTCTTAAAAAGCCAAAGCTTTGACGCATTTTTAATAAGTTTGTTTGAACTCTTTTCTAATTGAACTTTTCATCAGACGTAATAAGAGATACAACTGTTGTGTTGTGCAGTCAATATTTTTAAATATTTCTTTAAAAATGTAAAATGCTTAGTTTGTGATTTCTCCTTTTTTTTCGTATATTACTAAGTTTAAAATTTATTTAAGTATTAAAAGTTTGACGTATTTAATTTAATTGTGTGTATGTGTGTGTACATGGTTATAGAAGGGGTTGGGGGCGAATAATTTTTTTCAAAAGCGCCTCCAGATTTTTGCCCCCCTAGTTTTAGAGCCCAAGTTACGCCTATGACATCATTCTATTAAGGACTGTACGGTTTTAGAGATAACTTGTACTAATAGTCCAAGAGCCGGCAGCACAAAAACCTATGTTATCAAGCACAAGAAAAAACCTTTATTTTATGGAAGAGTAGAAGTAGAGGATTCTAATGATCCATGTCTGCCGGAAATGAAGTGGTGCATAAGCCAAAAATTAATATTACCAGTGGTTGACTCGTAGGTTTATCATTTTGTTTTACTGTTCCCAGTCCTCCATGGTTTCATATCTTTGTTTGTAGGACAAACACAGTGATAAACCTACGAGTCAACCAGTAGAGGTATTAATTTTTGGCTAATGCTCCGCTTCACTTCCGCAAACAAGGATAATTAGATTCCCTTACTTCTACTCTTCCATAAAATAAATGTGTTTTTTCTTGTGCTTGATAACATAAGTTTTTGTGCTGTCGGCTCTTGGACTATAACTGTCTTTTCGCGGAGGATACTGACACTGATGCTGGTCATAGAGCCGATAGCACGGATTGTCCCACTTTTAAATCTTATCGAGCGGAGAATCTAAGCAAACGGTTGTGATAGTTGTTACTGATTCTTTTGTCAATAGCTCTGGTTTACACTTTGTTCAAATTAACTTACACCATTGTTTCCAAAGTTGTTGTTGGCAAAGAGCATTGATGCCTCTAATGCTCTTTTTCATTATACGAATGATTTCAATATAACCTTTGCTCTTTGCTAAGATCCTTACATTTATGACAGTTCGATGGTTGCTCTTCCCACAGGCTGGATCTGCTTCCTCTCTTTAACTGGTTCTGCTGCTATTATCTGTACATCGGACGACTATGCATATGTAAATACTCTGAGTTTAAACAATAGTGTCTTTATTTATATAACTATAGATCAAGGTTCTTTAATCATCGGATCGGTGTATGCTGCACCTTCTAAACCAATAGAGAATGACCTCAGAGACTGGTGTTACTACTTCCCAGACTTTTCTAAAATCATCGTTGGAGGAGACTTCAATGTACCTATTATTTCTCTCGGGTATACCAGAGAAAGCGACAGGACGGAAATTTTCCAAGAATATTTGATGATCACTAACCTATCCATAGTTAACTCATCGGACTCGCATCACACCTTTGTTCAAGACGGGAGACGTGGTCGTCCTGACCTCACTTTGATCGGACAAGATCTTTTACCTTTTTTACAAGATTGGAAAGTTGATATAGATCATTATTCGCATAGTGATCATCGGTATATTTGTTTTACACTGAGTCTATCTCCAGTCCAACATTTTTATACAAGATTTAAAACTAAGAATAAAAAGATGTGTAAATTCAATGCTTTGTTCTCACAACACTTATCTCGTCTAAATGCTACTCTGGATAGAATTCCTGATCAAATTGCATTAGGTATTTGGGCTGAGGAATTTTCTGCTTTAGTATAGGATATCATGAATCAATATTTTCGTAGAGGTAGCTTACGTCATTGTCCAACTATTACTTGGTATGATGAAGATCTTCGAAGGGAACGAAACAGAGTCAGTGCCTTGCATAAGAGATATTTAAAAAACTTAGGTGTTATTACGTATAAAGAGAGCTATAACATAGCTCGCCGTGAGTATAAAAAGAATCTTTGGCTTAAGTTCTGCGATTCAACTAATAATGCATACGGTTCCTTAAATAAATTTATTTCTAAGAAGAAATTGTCACATGAAGATTTAATATTTACTACTTTAGAAAATTCTCATGTGTTTGCGAGATATGACGACGTGGCCGAAGACTTAATGAATCATCACTTTGATGCTAATGCTGATTTTACAGATCCGCATGAATTTACAAGTACAAATTATTATACTAATCAGGAGTATTTCCATCCCATTACAAAAAGAGAATTGTTTTATGTTATGCGCCAGCAGGGTAACAATAAGGCTCCAGGATTTGATGAGATAGATGCCTTGGTAGTAAAAAATCTTTGTAAAAGTTTTACGCCTTTTGTTCTTAAGCTTTTAGGTAGATTTCGTAAGAAATACTACCTATTGCAGTCGTTACCATGGTGCGACTTTTGAAAAATTCCTTCATAACTTTTCATTACATGACCCCAGGAACCCAAAACCACCCCACCTAAAAAGTTTATATATATATATATATATATATATATATATATATGCATGTATGTATGTACTAAATTTTGTCCGCACGATAAAAGTCGCAATTATGCACGGAACGTCTTCAAACTCGCCAACAACTTTAAGATGGCTAATTTCTCGGCGGGGATTGAAAATGAGCAAAATCGGTCTAAGGGAATGGGAATGGGGAAGGTTTAAAATTTTGAATACCGTCTTAACATAATTCTGATAAAACCAGATTTTACACAACAATGGCAGGAAAAAATAAATATTTTTCGTTATAGCTGTTGCCAACAATTAAAAAAAAGCAATAAAATTCTCACCACAACAATTGTTTTTCTAATGCAATGTTTTCACGTGAAAAATTAAATTAGATAAACAGTTTGACGAATTGAAAACAAATTGAATATTACGTCATAAGTTTTCTAGAGCAAGATTTCTGCATGAAAATTCAAAATGAAATAAATAGTTTGATGAATTGAAAACAAATTGAATATTACATCATAAGTTTTCTAGAGCAAGATTTCTGCATGAAAATTCAAAATGAAATAAAGAGTTTGACGAATTAAAAAAACAACAAAATATCGCGTCATATTGAAAATGTAATGGACCACAGCAGGTGAATATGTAACGTCATTGAGTTTGAAGAAACGTATTAAAACATCATAAAAACTCGAGTATGGATATATTAACCTATTTTAACACTTTGAGGTTCTCTGAATTTGATTTAGCCATTTTTAAACCTGTTCCATATACATGCGTGTGTGTATATTAGAATTTTCACAAAATATTTAGCTCCCTAGAGCTCATTCTTAGCGAAGGAACTGGGTTTATCTTTAATCTTGATTTACGTTTTGTTGGTGAATTTAGTACTTAACTTCGAAATCTACCTCCGCCTGTAGGCCCGAGCCGGCAGGGATTTTTTTTAATACTTGTCTTCGTTTTGCTCATTTCCCTAGGTGTTAGAAAAAGGGTCTTGTTTTGTTTTTTCGCAAGCGCAACCGAAGACCTGAGTTGCCTAAGTTTTATAGACCAATTACACTGCTGCCGATTATTGCCAAGATTTTGGAGAGAATAGTGAAAATGCGAATAATTACAGTTCTGGAATCTTCTACATATTTGGACGAAGGTCAACATGGATTTAGAGAGTCTAAGAGCACTATAACGGCAATGGCTGCTATAAAGAATTTTGTTAAGGCGATTTTGAATGATTTTAAATATTGTGCATTAATTAGTTTCGATATCGTTAGTGATTTCGATGTAATCGATTGGCGAATACTTGCTAGTATTATATATGACCTTCCTATATAGGATTATTTAAAAGAGATCTTGAAAAACTAAAGTCATAGATTGATAGGATTCAAGTTTATGAGAGGGATTCACTGGTTTCATGCTTTTCGAGGTTGCCCACAGTGGTCCTGTTTGGATCCCTTGTTGTGGACTCTAGTTGCTGATATAATATTAAAATATTATAAGCGTCGTTTTAGAAAAATCATTTCATACGCTGATGATTCAGCTTTTGTGGAAGGTGCTGATACTCGTGCAGCCCTGGAAGATAGAGTTAACGGTTGTATAGAATATTTTATGAACGCATGTGAAGAGTTTGGCTTGACAATCAGCGCTCAGAAATCATCAGCAATGCTTTTCGGTAAATGTACTTTGAGAAAACGCCGTCCTATTTTTAAGCTTAGGAATACTAGAATTTCGGTAAAGGACAATGTACTATACCTGGGATTTTTTCTGGATGGCCGTTTCCGTTGGCTTGATCATTTGGATCTTGTCCGTGACAAAGTTATAGGAATTTCGTGCTCCATGCGCAAAACCAGCATTAGAGATAAGGGCCCTTGGACTACATGAAAACTTGGTATCATTCGGTAATTAAGAAGCAGATATCCTATGGATATGAAATTTGGTTCCGGGACTTCAAATACCATGGAATTAGACGCTTGTCTTCATGCCAGCGTCTTTGTTTATTATCAATAATTAGAGTTTTCAGATCTGTATCTATGGAAGCTCTTTGCATAACTTCGGGTATTCCTCCCCTGGAGCTGGAGTTGGAACAGATGTCTGGTCACTATAACACGGTGCGTCATGCAGATCTAGTACGGATAAATGATATTTGTGTAACTAAGGAAAATATTATGCCACATTTATATACATTTGATTATCCTTATTTTGTATCGACTCACCATATACAGTTTGTAAAGTCAGTCACTTCTGTAGTACCTATTTTTGACCACCCTGTAATTTGCACAGACGGTTCCAAGATGAACAACACAGTTAGCTCCGCTTTTGTTGTCTATAATAATGGAGAGATCCATTTAGAAAAGCGTTTTAAACTTTACACTTATAATACAGTTTATTAGGCTGAATTGTCAGCCATTGACAAGGCAATCGACTGGTGTTGCAGGGCTGATTTCAGAGAATTTCACATCTGCACTGATAGTTTTTCTTCAATACAAGCCTTGCAGAACTTATTTCCAACTGATAAGATTTTGTATAACATATATTCTAACTTGAGACTGTTGAGTGGTAAAGTTATTTTTATGGGTTGGATTAAATGTCATATTGGCCTTGCTGGTAACGAAACGGCTGACTATCTGGCGAAGTCTGTTATTCTGGATGATGAATTTGATGAGAGGTTGGATATTCCAATCCCTGTTTCCTTCGTCAAGCGTTTTTATAAGAGTAACATTATCACGATTTGGACGAATGATTGGACAATTAGAGAAAAGGGTTCCTCCTCATCCTTCCTCATCTTGCGTTCATCGGACGTTTTACTTACCCATCATACACAGTATAGGGTAAGTCTTGTAATCGTTTTGAAAATCGAAAAAAAAAAATTTTGACGGATTTATACGTTTCAGACACTGAAGATTCCGAAAAACATATTTTTAGAAAAAAATTTGCCGTCCGTCTGGGTGTGTGTGTGTCTGTAAACGCTCTATCGCCCGAACAAATTGAGATAGAGACTTTAAATTCGGTGTGTACTTAGGGAGTAATAGTAAGAAGAAGCCTGTTAAATATCAGTAACCTCGATTATTCAAAACTATTTTTTTCGGACTCTCGAAATATTCGTTCTGATAAAAGGTATAGAAAAATTTCCGAAATTGTTTATTTGAAGGAGTGAATATAAAAGACAATAAAAAAACATAAAGTTTGCATCATGAATGAAGTCGATCGGATAATGAGTTGCCGAGATATTTGTAATCATATTTTTCACATTCTTCGATTTTTCATGACCCTGTATTTGATTCAAATTTCAATTCAAAGATATATTTTAATTGGAAATGAGACGCTTAATCCGACGCAGTAAACTGTTAGTCAATACGATTATAATTTTTCGAGTTATAAGGATGTTTCTTTTACGCAATTCGGTACTACTCGATTATCCCGCCGACCAAAAACTATTGCCAAACTATAAGATTAAATGTCAATAATGGCTTATCGTAAATGTCAAGCATTTAATGCATCTCCATACCTAAGGGGGGTTACCATAGGGGGGACCCTGTTCTGCCGCCAAATGCCGCCAAGTTTGTCTCCAACTTGGCGGTATATTGCCAAATCCAAAATTAGTCACCAAAAGTCACGCCAAATTGGCGGTACCTCTAATATTTCGCCAAATTCCCATAGACTTCCATTGTAAACGAATAGTGTTTATTTGCTTACAGAAAATCAACAAATTGAGACATTTTAATGCAACAAAAAGTAATATTAGCTTAAGGGATTATATTAATTATATGTAAGGGAGTCCAAGTAAATTAAGTTATGAATGAAAGTAACATGATACAATGTATATAGCATGTATCACATGTTTTATTTTCATATTTTATATTATGTATATCCATGATGGGTAAGTATTACGGTGGCCCCCAACGACTAGTTTTATTTGTGTTCTTCAAGGGTAGTAGCTTATTTCATTTCCTCGCATGGTGCTTTTCCAGTGTATCTATTTAAGATTGGCAAGCATCCAACAGATAAGTGTGATTGCGGTAGCGTCGACGACGTTAAGTATTTTATTTTCGGCAAGTTTCCTCTGATGCCTCTGTTCTTTAACTTTGGGAGAAATAGAACTCTGTCTTGGAATTTGCAAAATGTTCTCTTGCCGAGATCGAATCATTATAAACTGACAGTTACTTATAATGAACTGAATAAATTGTATTCATTCATAAAGTACAGATTTGGAATATTTTGCTGTAATTAAAGTATTTTTGGTGGACTTTTGTCGGGCTGTTATCCACATAATGCTTTGCTAATCTTTCTACCTTCACGCATTTTTGAGATGTTTCTGGACTTTCAGGGTCTGATGGTCTTTTGTAACTTGAATTGACCTAAAATGTCTATTTTATTGGCAGTGTAAATAGTACTTAGTTTTAAGATATATTTATACAGTCATATGTAACTGAAAATGACTTAAAATTTTGTTTTGCAGTTTCATTCAGTCTTAGTTTTAGTTTTAGTGTTATTTTATTGTAACTAGGGTTACAGTCATATGTTTAAAACTTGTACATGACTTTATTTTTTTTATTTTATTTGCTAGGCAGAGTGTGCCATATTTTTGTGACTTTTTAGTTTTATTAAATGTCTATGATTCCGGGTCTGTTTCGGCAGCTGGGGCTGAGTTTGATGATGGAGGGCGTTTTTCTGCCAGGGATTCGGGGCCTTTGCCGTTTTTTGTTTGGCTCCCTGGTAGAGTGATCAAGTACGCGAACAAAAGCTTTTGCTTATTCTTTATTTGTCTGTAAATTCTGGTGTCATTCACTCATTGCAGCGACTCATTGCGTACGAATAGAAGTGCCTTGCCCCTGAAAGGATTAAAGGGCTACTTCAGTCAAGCGAAAAGACCCACTCTCTATTATTAATCCTATGGAAGAATTTTTTAAAGCTATCTCGTTTGTATTTCAATATTTTTTTAAATGATTTTTTTTTTTTTTTTTTTTTTTTTTTTTTTTTGCATTGGAAAGTTGTCATCGATCTCTATTAAAGGCCGTTTTTTACTTTTTAGATTTTGTTTGCAGTTTTTTAGGTAGATTTCGTAAGAAATACTACCGATTGCAGTCGTTACCATGGTGCGACTTTTGAAAAATTCCTTCATAACTTTTCATTACATGACCCCAGGAACCCAAAACCACCCCCACCTAAAAAGTTTATATATATATATATATATATATATATATATATATGTATGTATGTATGTACTAAATTTTGTCCGCACGATAAAAGTCGCAATTATGCACGGAACGTCTTCAAACTCACCAACAACTTTAAGATGGCTAATTTCTCGGCGGGGATTGAAAATGAGCAAAATCGGTCCAAGGGAATGGGGAAGGTTTAAAATTTTGAATACCGTCTTAACATGATTCTGATAAAACCAGCTTTTACACAACAATGGCAGGAAAAAATAAATATTTTTCGTTATAGCTGTTGCCAACAATTAAAAAAAAGCAATAAAATTCTCACCACAACAATTGTTTTTCTAATGCAATGTTTTCACGTGAAAAATTAAATTAGATAAACAGTTTGACGAATTGAAAACAAATTGAATATTACGTCATAAGTTTTCTAGAGCAAGATTTCTGCATGAAAATTCAAAATGAAATAAATAGTTTGACGAATTAAAAAAACAACAAAATATTGCGTCATATTGAAAATGTAATGGACCACAGCAGGTGAATATGTAACGTCATTGAGTTTGAAGAAACGTATTAAAACATGATAAAAACTCGAGTATGGAAATATTAACATATTTTAACACTTTGAGGTTCTCTGAATTTGATTTAGCCATTTTTAAACCTGTTCCATATACATGCGTGTGTGTATATTAGAATTTTCACAAAATGTTTAGCTCCCTAGAGCTCATTCTTAGCGAAGGAACTGGGTTTATCTTTAATCTTGATTTAAGTTTTGCTTGTGAATTTAGTACTTAACTTCGAAATCTACCTCCGCCTGTAGGCCCGAGCCGGCAGGGATTTTTTTTTTTTTTTAATAAGGATTCTTTCATTTTCAAAATCGATTTCGGAAGTGAAAGGTTCCTAATACAGTCGAACCCCGGTATAGTGAACCATCTGCGGACCCAGCAATATGTCCACTATAACCGATGGTCTACTATATCCAAATTCTTTGAAAACAAAATTTTTTTAGCATATGATACAGTATTGTTAAAATAGTGATTGCAATAATACGTAATTTGCTTACAAATTATTAACTAATTAAATAGATAATAAATCAAATATTAAAAAGAAAAATAGTTGCTTACTAAAATTTGATTTTATTTTTGCATTCTGTGGAAGAAATTAGTTATTTTTGATTGAATACAATTCAATTTTATGTAGAGTTCATCAATTTTCTTATGAACAATTAGTAAAGAATCCAATATTTTCTGGTTCAGATTTTCTGTAGAAAAAAATATTCAGGATATTCACTGATGATTTCACTTCCGAGATAGAAAGAACCGAAATTTCAAGTTCTTCTTCAACAACGTCTTCTAAATCTAATCATCTCTAATCTAAGCATCGTTCTTTTGTTTAACTTCAGATACAATTCCATCATCTGTATGCATCAAGGCACCAGATCATACATCAAGGTACATCCCCCAAGATACAAGAGTATGAATCATCAAGTTACCAGAAGTGTACACTTCATCATCGCATGATTCGAAGTTCTCAGTAACGTCCCCTGGAAAAATGTTCACACTATGCTTTTCCAGCCGCAGAGCTATTGGTAAGTTTTCTTCGTCGTCTTCGTCCTCCACGTTGGCATCTTTTCCTTCCAACAACCCAACAACACATCCTTCGAAACATCTGCGCTTCGGAAACAGCTGCAGATTGTTGCTGATGTCACCTGTCTCCATGACTTTACCAATAGAAGGATTGCTTGCAAAAGAGAGATGTTTTATTCCGTGTTGTTCTTTTCGTAGTTCTCTAAAACACGCATCACTAGCTGTTTCCTATAGTGGGATTTCAGGTTACGAACAATGGCCTGGTCCATAGGCTGCAGCACAGAAGTCGTATTTGAAGGAAAAAACGAGCTTAATGCACTTTAGATTTTCTAAGTGGGGATAAGCTGTGCAATTGACGACAAGGAGAACAATTTTACGTTTTTGTTTCAGCAAATCCTTGTCCCATTGTTTAAGTTCTTCTTCAAGAAAATTGGACGTCATCCAGAATTTTTGAATGATTGTAAAGTTTACGGGCAGTTTTTTAACATTTTTAAAATACCTCGATTTTGGGATTTAACTAGAACACTTAATTTTCGCTTTTGAACGCACACACATATATATATATATGAACATGCAAGAACAGTTATTCTCATAAATTCCCGTTAGTGCTCTTTTCTCCTTTAAATTTTAACGTCTGATCGAGAGTTATTTTGTAAAACAATCCAAATTCGTTACTATTAAAGATCTATCTATAGAAATATCCTTCTCTTTATAATCCTGGATTGCACCCGCCCACATTTGAGCTATCCATTTTTCCACATCCGATGCACAAACACTTGCTACTTCACCAACAATCTTTCCACAAAATATTATTCCGTTTTTAACCCATCCAGCCATCCGTCAGGACACACAAAACCGTTTTCTCCGAATCTTTCGGACTCATTCACTGTAATTTGAAGTATGGGTCCGTTCACAGGAAGATTTCTATCCTGCTGAATGGTGAATCATTTTAACAGAGTTTCTTCCACGTTTTCCCTTTCAGCCCCACTAGTTTCTTCGAATAATCCAAATTTTTTTCTTGTGCAGCAAGAGTGGCACTGCAATTTTTCCATATGTTTGAAACTGTATATTTTGAGACAAGGAAAATTCCTTGTACAGTGCCGATTCATTGGTCCACCTTCAATACGTTTAATGATTTTAATCTTATCCTCAAACAAAAATACTTTCCTTTTTACAGAATTCGCCATTTTCACGAAATGTTAGCTGCTCTTGAAAAAACGTCCTCTTATCTCAAATCAGTCATAAGAATAATGAAGAAAGTCACTGTAAAACGAAGGAATTTCTTGGATTGTTCCGATTATACCGAGGGGCAGAGGAAGGAGTTAGCAAGCAAACACCAGATATTTATAGCTAGAATTAAGTAGGGGCGAAGAAGAGAGGTTTGTTCCTGGAGCACGGGGAAGAAGAGGCGTGTGCTGTTTAACAGCTTATTCGCCCTAGTTTAAGGCGATGAGCGTGAACGAGTGAAATTTGACACAAAGTAAAGGAATGCCATCATTTGCAGTCGCAATTAGAGCAAGTTTAAAGTTGGAGAACTGAAAAAAAATCTGGGGAAACAAAATTTGAGTCCACTATAAGCGAACTACCAAATTCTCAGCTGTCCACTATAAGCGTAAAAAATAACATTAGTTAAATGGGAGTTCGGACGGGACCACTAAAAAAGTTCACTACATCCGAGTGTTCACTATATCCCGGGTTCACTATAGCGAGGTTTGACTGTAAAAAATAACTCTAAACAAATCGAAAATGTAAAAAACGGCCTTTGTAAAAATGTATAGTTATTCGATGAAAAAAAAATCATTTAAATTTTTTGAAATACAAACGGAATATCTTTAAAATTTTTCTCTCATTGGATTAACATTAGCGACTGTGTGTTTTACCATGGTTGATTTAGCCTCTAACCATTGAAGTAGGAATAAAAAAGACTGTTTGCAGTAGTAGAGAAATCTTTGGCAATTTCTTCGGCTAACTCCTGACATTCGGATAATAAGAAAGTATCGCTTTTAATAAATTTCAAAATTTTATTTGAATACATGACTTATATAAAAATGCTTTTTGGGGTTGTTTGTAGGCAATCTTTATTAAGTTTAAGATTTTTCATTAACAATAAGAAAAAAAATAAATTGTCAAGATTTAAATCTTTCTCGTATTTTTTAGAATCACAAAATTATTCCTTTAGGATATTTATTGTAAAATGAAAAAAATAATAAAAAGCTACCGCAGTTTTCATTTATTTTAATATTTTTGAATAATACATTTCCTAGCGCTAAACTAATAATAATATATATGGAAATAACTTTTTTCTTTCTTTCTCTCTTTCTGTCTTTTTTTTTTTTTTTTTTTTTTTTTTTTTTTTTTTTTTTTTTTTAGGGTTCCGTACTTAAAAAGTAAAAACGGAACCATTATAAGACCACTCCTGTGTCTGTCTGTCCGTCTGTCACAGCCATTTTACTCGTAAACTATGGAACGTGGAAAGTTCAAATTGGGGGAAATAATAAAGACTATTGACCCACATATTTATAGATTATTACACATTCACAAATATATTTAGATAAAATTTACAGGAGCTATTTTAGTTACTTGAAAAAAAAAATCTTTTCCTTGTATATCGTGTGGGGTATCGTGGGAAAGCTTTCGTAACGCTGAACTGAAAAATATATATTTTTTAAATTTTAGGTACTACATGTTCAAAGATATCGTTGAAAATGTAGTGCAAAAATATGTTCCCACCTCTCTATTTCCGAATCTACTGAAACTAAAATTATGAAGAAATTAGAGGAAGTAGACGTTAATTGAAACCTTGCAGAAAAATTATAGCGATTACCCTAGGTCACATAGTTTTTGAGAAAAGTGCATTTTTCCGTCACACATAAGTTTCGATTTGCGGGCATTCAGCAAAGGTGTTGAGGAGCGCTGAAGGTACCTATCGTAGCAGAAGTATAACAGCATCGTTTATAATGAGTTTTATAAGAAATAGTCGGTAATTAGACGAGATAGTAACCCTTAAAGACACGGACGGTTTGGACCTACATAATGACAGGGAAGGTGTATTCTATGTACTGTCGGCTTTTAAAGCCTAGATAACAAAATTTAATGATATATTTGCGTAATGCAATGTCCAGTAACAGTGTAAAAGCAATAAACACCAAATTGTTAAAAACAGACAAATTTAATTAGAATTAATCACATAAATACTATGGGATTCGTGACTGATTTGCATTGAGTGGATCTCTCAATACGCCCCCCCCCCCCTGTCTTTTTAACGTTAATTAAAAGGCAATATGGAAAAACGCGGCACGGACGAAGGCGGTGTTTCAACTTTGCGACCTCCTTTCGAAGCGCACCTTGAACAATGCCAAGTTTAAACTTTGAACAAGGGTTTTGTTTTAGCTACACTGTAAAAAGAAATGTTTTCTACTACACTGAATTTAGTTTTATGAAATGCCAAATGAAGTTCAAACATGCACTACTTTTATTGTCAGTACCGAATTAACTTCATCATAAACAGATTAGGCTAAGATTAAAAAAAGAGTTATACAAAATAGTAATATTTGTTATTATTTAGGCTTCATATCTCTTTGAACTTTTATGGTATACTTATTCAGACTTTTCTAGTATATACAGCTATACCCAACCTTACGTTGTATATATTTTTTTCACTGTCATATTATTCTTCTTGCAACGACTTTTTTAATAATACAGTTAATAATTCATATATTTATTGTACGGAACCGTCTGAGCGTGAGTAATACTCGCATTTGACCGTTTATTTATTTATTTATTTGAACAACATACAAAAACAAAAATCAATGCCAAGTGCATATTATATGTTAAACATGTTTCATCATAAAAAGGCTTTTCAACAAAAAACATATTTTGAATCAACATTGTACTTGCTGATTTAATGCAAATGCTGTGTTGTGTTTTCAAAGATATTAGAAGTTCGTGTAAAAGTTTCAGAATATGTTTTAAATTCAGAGAAGCATTCATACATTTATTGAAGATAGAAATGATTTGTTTATATTTGTTCATTCATACCATATCTCTTTTAGATGTCAGTATGTTGAAAAAGAATTTTAAGATTAAAGATGTAACATGTAGTAGATAGTAGATAGTAGCGGTTCGAGACGAAAACTAGAAGCGGGCAAAATAAGTTTTGAGAGTCCCCTTTTATTTTGGTAGCCGGGATCATAAGAAAATCTACTTTTTAACACCTCTTGAGGGGCGGTGGGATATATTTTATCCCACCTACGAATATTGAAGATTTGCACCAGAAAAAATTTATTAAATTTTACTCTTTTAACTTTGGTGGGAAAAAGTCGTAAAATTGCTTTTCCCTATTTAGAAACATAATTTTTTTTAACTTTCCGGTATGACTTCAACATTACATAAACACAATTGCTTGCCCCTCAAAGGGTTAAAGGCCTACTCTAATTGAGCGAAAGAATTTGAAACAAAAAAGTTTTATTGATATACTTGTTTGCATCACTACACTTTTTATTTCTTTTCATTTCTAAAATTAACTAGTTAGATGTGCCAATCCCAAAACTTTCTTCTATCTCATATATTTTAATATTTCAAAATGTTGTTACAAATGTTAATATTTCATTTTTATTAGTTCAATACTATATCAGTTTGGACTTTCATCTTAAATTTCTGCTTCAGTCAATTAATTGGGGTAAAAACGAGTTAATCTCGATCATAATACTTATTAAAATCAATAGTTTTTCGCTATTCTGTTGTATATCATCTGTTCGCAAGTCGTCGGGATATCATGATGGGAAGTTCCCGTCGATTCACGAGCCGCCGGTGTACAATAGAGCTATGAAAAATCAAGAAAATTACACAAAAATCGCTATTATAGTGCCCCCTTTCGGTGGAATGTTTCCAAATTCAGGGAGAATCTTCTTGCCATGGCCAAAAACATGCACAAAAAATTTGGTTCAATTCTATGATAACTTCATCCACTTTTCGGTGGTACAATATTCAAAATCACGCAAAAATCGCTATTACAGCGGCCTTTTCAGGCGGATATTTTCCAAATTAAGGGGTGGCCTGCTTGTCATAGCCAAAAACTTAAAATAAAAAATTGGTTCAATTCTATGCATAACTTCATACACTTTTCCATGGTACAATGGCGACATACGGACACACGGACAGACAGACACTTTCTATAAACATGTTTTTGGGGGCTTCTGATCTCTAAAACGTGTAAACCCGTCAAAAAAAAATTCGATTACAATACTTTCTTCTATTGAAGATAGAAGAAAATAAAAATGCAAAAGTTTCAGGAACAGAAATTAACCGCTATTTGTCTTACTGAAATCTTTAATAACTGTTTCATCATCTAGTTTAGAAGCAATATCTGATTCCGTTTATAAAACTTGCACGCAAAAAATCTTTCTTGACTCATACTAAAGGGTGTCCCAAAATTCACGCAAGAAGTAATTTCGATTGAAAACACAGGTTTAGACTTAACTAGTCCGATGTGGCAATCTAGTGGCCGAGAGGTTCTGCTCTCAAAGCTAATAGGCGGTAGATGCTGGGTTCGAACCCAATCGCGCCCGTCGGCCTAATCGTTCGGAGTTTTTCGTGGTTTTCTTCGAACCTTGGATAGTTTTACGTAAATACGGGTTAGGTTCCCTTAGAAAGACCCCCACGGAGGGCACCTCCCCTCGGACTTATATTCCTCGCGCTTATAATCGGCCGCATAAACAACACCAATATCGATGTGGCAATCCCAAAAATGTTTTCTATCTCATACATGTTAATAATTCAAAATTCGCTAACACAGTGCCAAAACTAAATGACAATCTAAACCTATCATGAGGATTGCAAAGGTATTTAGGTTCGTTGAATTGGATGCATTAACAAGGAGATATAAGTATTGCATTGTTTCAAACAAATCATTGAATTTCGGAACCCAATGTATTAGATGCCCGCAACCAAAATTTCAAACCCAAAGAGCATAAAATCAACACCTGCTGTTCAATATACACTAGGGTGTCACAAGCAACATGGGAAATTTTTTTAAAACCATTTTCTTCTGGGGGACCCGCCCCCCCCTCCCCCTAAATGTTACCAATTAGTTTCAAAATGAGATTGGCAAAGTTTCAGCTCAATTAAACAACATTAACCCGTGCTTCATCGAGGTTGAATTCTTGAAAATTTGCAATTTTTGGCAAAAAATTGTAGTTTTTCTTTCTTTAAGTGAAAACTATTTCTCTTAAAAACCTGATTCATGTTTTATTTCATAGAAACTGCTGTTGCCTTGAACTTTTACTCTCATCAAAACGTATATTTAATAAACATTTAGTATTTTTCAGGTCAGCTCGTGAACCATAATCATGCATTTCTGGTTTACTCTCCCTAGTTATTATATTAATCACATCTAATGGCATTAGGTTAATTAAATAGTTGACACACTCCTTTTTATCAATGCCCGTTTACGCCATTTACCTTTCGTACACAGCCAAATATAAGCTAATATCATTCGTACTATCATATTTTGTTAATAATCTAAGCAATTCATATTGCTTACCTGGATTTGTCCTTGGGTTCAGATGGATGTGTTGTCGTGCATTTTCCTGTAGTTGTATTTTCTTAATCTCAAACTCTCTTTCGCGATCATTTTCTTTCAATTCTACTCTCCATTTTCTCTCTTCCATTTCCATTTTCAGTTTCTTTTCTTCGATCTCTGCTTGTAATTTCTTCTCTTCTATCTGCAATTGCAATTTCTTTTTTTCCAGTTCCGATTGCGCTTGTAGTTCCTCCTCTTCAGCTTTTTCTTGTCTAGCCTTCTCTTCAAGCTCAGCTTTTTCTTTTCTAGCATTTTCTTCAAGCTCAGCTTTTTTTTTTCTAGCCTCCTCTTCAAGCTCAGCTTTTTCTTTTCTAGCTGTCATAATTACTTCTAAGCGGTCTTTTATAAAATCTTCGTCGTAATTTTCCCAGCTTTTAATTAGCTTTATTAGTACAGGGATTGTCGGTTTTTCTGGTGGTTCAATCCCGCATTGCTCGCAAAGATTTATTTTATGAATTCTCTTAGCCTTGTTTAGGGTTCCCATATATGTCTTTCAATGTTGTACTTGAAGAAATACGATCAAAGTTTTTACACTTGCCTTGCTAATTCACCATCAAACTTTTGATACTTGTGATTTACAACAGTTTCGTTTTTATTCATATTTGACTACTTATTCCGCTGTTAGTTTAGTTACTTTTCCTTTCAAGATCCCGGCACCGAGCCCCCAAATTTGTTGGATGGTTATATGCAAAATGTTGATTTATTGATGACTTGAATAACTAGACGTTGGAATAACAACACATGAACTTTAATACAATTCTATAAAAATAATTTTACACCACTTTGTTGATAGCTTCTTCAAATATTTTACATTTCTCACTTAAAACCTATAATACGAGGGTTACTCTGAAATTATTGAGATACGCGCAGACGAGAATTTACAAAATAAAAATAATGGTTTAATTTTAAAATACAAAGTATTTTAACACAGCAGACGATTTTTTGCTGACTTACTTCAACTTGTTTAGCGTAGAATAAATTTTAAACAGAAGAGAAAATGGAGTTGACGCGAGAACATTTTCGCGCTATGATTTTCTACGATTTTAAAGCAGGATTAAATCAAGAAGAATGCGTTCAACGTTTGAAATTAGCATTTGGTGATGAATCTGCTGCTTGTGCTACTGTATTTAGATGGTTTAAAGAATTTAGCAGAGGTCGCAATTTTCTTCAGGATGAAGAACACACAGGAAGGCCGCCGTCGGCAGTAATCCCGGATAATGTGTCTGCCATACGAAAAATGTTGATATATGATAATCGCTGTACCTATCAAATGATACAGAATGAACTTAACATTGGATCCGCAGCCATACACAAAATTATTCATGAAGAATTGCATATGAAAAAAGTAGTTTGCCGTTGGGCTCCCCATAATCTAACTGAGCACCCAAAAGAGGAGCGTGTCAGAATCAGTAAAGAAACTCTTAAATTGCTGAATGATGGTGGCCACCGCATCATTTTCAAAATTGCAACGGGTGATGAAACGTACATGCCGTTTTTTGACGTTCCAACATGTCAAGAAAGCAAAGTATGGGTCTTTGAAGAAGATCCCACGCCGACAATGGTGAAAAGACAACGCGCACTGAAAAAATTGATGTATGCCGTTTTCTTCAGAAGTACGGGATTGGTCAAAGCCATCAAGTTGGAAGGACAGAAGACAGTAACAGCAAACTGGTATACCACTAAATGCCATCCAGAAATTCTACAAGAAGTGAATGTTAGGGGACTAATGCTTCACCATGACAATGCATCTTCACGTACAGCCGGATTAACAGGTGAGTTTCTTAAACAAAAACAAATTCAAGTGATAGACATCAGCCGTATTCACCTGATCTAGCTATGTGTGACTTTTGGTTATTCTTTAATCTAAAAAAGAGCTTACGTGGACGTCGTTTTCATTCAGAAGAAGAGATTG
The DNA here is from genome assembly GCA_963932465.1 of Maratus speciosus. Classification (NCBI taxonomy): domain Eukaryota; kingdom Metazoa; phylum Arthropoda; class Arachnida; order Araneae; family Salticidae; genus Maratus; species Maratus speciosus. Next base: position 154,402,579 of record OZ010786.1, read on the forward strand.
ATGTGGCCATAAGTGCATTTTTTCATCTATTCCAAGAAATGAATGGCTTGAGGCATTTAATCTGTGGAAAATTCGTCTATAAAAGTGCATTGATGCTGGAGGAGACTACTTTGAACACACCTAAAATTTTGTAAGTATAACTTTAAAAACCTAGTTGTATCTCAAAAATTTCAGAGTGACCCTCGTATACTTTCTTTCGAACAATCTGATTAGACCTAACAGTACCTTCCTTAGTATTTCATAAGCCGATGCTTCATGAACAATATAATTTAGTAGACTGACTCTTTTCTAGTTTTGAATATCTCCAAACCTTGATCTCTTGATCGTGAATTTTCATAACTCATGCTTTCAAATCATGTATGATAAAAATACCAGAGAGTCTGTTAATTTGCTGATCACGCACGTCGTAAAGAAAATAAATGATGCTTAAATTCAAATCCTACATATATATATAATCTGAATTTTATTATGCTGTAACTTTCAAATTTTTGAGCGGATTTGGATGAAATTTTTCATGTGTATAGTACATACTAATGTCTCGAACGAGTTCGTTGGCCAACTTCATTCGCCATCTTGTTTCAAAATGGTGGCCATTTATATTTTTAATTTTTTTTTTAATTTTCTAATATAGTATACTTATAGAAAATTTTACGTTTCACAAAATGCTAACTCTTATGTGTCATTTTAAACAGAATGTTAGAAGCATTAACAGATATTTTAGAGAGTCCACAGTGTAAGTTAACAACATAGGTCATTTTAAAGAGAAAGTTAGGAAACCTAAAAATTTCCAAAAGTGTCCACAAAATTCAAATGGCCCCATTTTGAAACAAGAGTTTGGTTGAAGCTGGCCAACAAACTCGGTCGAGACTACTATGTACTATGCATATGAAAAATTTCATCCAAATCGGTTCAAAAATTCGAGAGTGGCATGACAAAATTCAGATATAAATATATCTATTTCTATATATATATATATATATATATATATATATGGATATATATATATATATATATATGGATATATATATATATATATATATGGATATATATATATATATATATATATATGCTATTATATGTAAATCATATTATCACCAACTACTTACAAATTCTATTTCTTCTAATAAGTCTTTTCAAAAAACTAATGAAAATGTTATTGTAAATAATCGTAAAATTCGTAGTTATTATAAACTTTTAAATATTTTATCTACTAATTTTAATTATCCATATTTAGTTCTTATTCCCAAATTTCATAAAACTCCTATTAAATTTAGGACTGTTACTATTGGTTGTAATACATATAATAATAAAGCCAATACACTTCTCTTAAAAATTCTTAATCAAATATATGAACTTACTACAAACAATGATAATACACATTGTATAAAAAATAGCTATCAACTTGTTAAGATTTTAAAAAATCTTCATTCTATTTGTAATATAACGACATATGACTTCAAAGATCTTTTTAATAATATAGACCTATTAGATTTACATAAAATTATAAATGCATTATTTAAAAAGTATTATAAAAAACTGGAATTACCATCTTATATAGATATTGCATATTTTAAATCTTTAACTAACTTCATTATCTATAATAATTATATATTGCAAGATAATACTTTATATTTACAGCATGTCGGTATACCACAAGGCGGTTGTACTTCCAGTTTACTCTCAGACTTATACTTATCTCATTATGAACGCAATTTTACTAATAATAATCTACATTTATATCGTTATATTGATGACATCATTTTAATTGAAACTGATCAATCTGCAATTACTCGATTTCCAGTTGATTATCCCACTAATTTGGAATTAACGGAAAACCTTTTATCTAACAATACAATTAACTTCTTAGATCTTAAAATTACAATAAAAGACAATAAAACAATCACAGATTTGTATGACAAACGTAAAGAATTTAAATTCACAGTTAATACATTTACAAATTTTAAATCTTGTCTACATCATTCTGTATTTCGTAATATAATACTTAATCATTTATATAGAATAAAATGTTTATGTTCTTCTCCTCTAATTAACAATAATATTAAAAAACTAATTTATGATGCATTAAATCATGGTTTTCCAAAAAAATTCATATATTCATTAATATACAATTAGTACTTTTCTTACATGATCTATAAACACAAATTAACACATGCGTAAACAAAATTACAAAAAAATTATAAAATAAAAAAATATCTATAAAAAATTAAAAATTGTAAAATAATATAAAAAAAATATTATAGGATGGTTGGGTGGGTAGATGTTAGAGTACGGAGGAGGGTGGAGTTGTCTGGATAATACGCAATGGTTAATTATTTATTTAAAAAAAAAAAGCGGGGCTCTTGTATTATTACTATTTTTTTGTTATGTATTTTATGTGGATGTTGATTTGATATTTTATATGTAAGTTGGAGATTTTCATTAATATTATAATTAGCTTAATTATTCATTAATCTAATTTACAATTATTTGTTATTAAATTCTAATTTACTAAGGACAATATCATATTAATTACTAATAGTATGCCACTCTTAGTTTAATGTTTTTGAATGTCCCATATTCATACTTTATGGATTTTTATGGATTTTGTGCGTTTTAAGTAATGGGATTTTAAGTATTATTTAACCTTCTATATACTTCCATATGTTTGATATTTCCTGTTCATTTTATAAATATCTTATATATAATTCATTAAAAAATAATTTTTAGATAATTTTTAATAATTATTTATATTAATTATTACTGAATTTATTTTGTTTTATAGCATATAGATATATGCTATATATTATCAATGTTCTAACATTATTTAAACTCTTAGTTTAGTTTAAATAATTTAGCTAATAGAACATATTGTATGCTTTTAAATTTTATTAACAATAGTTTTAAATACTTTGTGTGATTTATATTAGGTTTATAATTCTCTATATATAAGGATTTGTTTGGTTTTGCTGTTTAAACAGTTATTTACATTCAAAAGCTTGCAAATTTTTATCTTGCGATAGATGTTTAATATAATTATTAATAGATGGCAGCACTAAAATTGTATCTTTCATATTGCTCTTATTTTTAATTTTTCTAGCTCCATTTTAGTTATATTTTATACACCAGGGTGTATTTTTAGCTAAATTTTGACGATATTGTTAAACTGTTATCTATTAATTTAATAGTGCATTTTAAATAATGTAATTAATTTCTATATATTTTATATTAGATTAAATTTGTTTTACAAGGTATTTCAAATATTATTTCAAAATGTATTAACTGCATCCTTTGGTATCATTTACTGTGATTTCTTAACTGTTTTATTCACCTTAATCTTTTTGATATACTGGAAGACATGTGCACATGGATTTTTGTAAAATACTGAAATATTAATCGGTATGGTGTTTATTATTTCTATTTTATATCCTATAAATATTTAAATACGTTTTATTGATTCTTCCATTTCATATTATTTGTTTCTATTCTGCTTTCATTTTTAATCAATTCACTTGATTTTAGTGGTTGTTCTATAATTCTCTATATATAAGGATTTGTTTGGTTTTGCTGTTTAAACAGTTATTTACATTCAAAAGCTTGCAAATTTTTATTTTGCGATAGATGTTTAATATAATTATTAATAGATGGCAGCACTAAAATTGTATCTTTCATATTGCTCTTATTTTTAATTTTTCTAGCTCCATTTTAGTTATATTTTATACACCAGGGTGTATTTTTAGCTAAATTTTGACGATATTGTTAAACTGTTATCTATTAATTTAATAGTGCATTTTAAATAATGTAATTAATTTCTATATATTTTATATTAGATTAAATTTGTTTTACAAGGTATTTCAAATATTATTTCAAAATGTATTAACTGCATCCTTTGGTATCATTTACTGTGATTTCTTAACTGTTTTATTCACCTTAATCTTTTTGATATACTGGAAGACATGTGCACATGGATTTTTGTAAAATACTGAAATATTAATCGGTATGGTGTTTATTATTTCTATTTTATATCCTATAAATATTTTAATACGTTTTATTGATTCTTCCATTTCATATTATTTGTTTCTATTCTGCTTTCATTTTTAATCAATTCACTTGATTTTAGTGGTTGTTCGGGCACAGGGGAAAATTAATTTTAGCTTTAGCTTATTTCTCCCACAGAAAACAACCATTTTGCTTATATCATTGAATTCTGTGCCCTCGATAACGTAATTCAATGTATAAGCTTTTCAATTTTTGTCGGTGTCCACTTTTTTCTTTTTTCTTCCATAATAATTCTTATAATATTTTTTTTTTTTTTTAATACTTACAGCTTTAATTCATAATAATTGACGGTGGCAGGTTATGTTTAATTAATGGTAATATATATATATATATGGATATATATATATATATATATATATATATGGATATATATATATATATATATATGGATTTAGACCTTTTAATTAAAGACAATAATATATTATTTAAACTTTTTGATAAACGGGATTTTTTAAATTTTGATATTCAATCAATGCCACACTGGTTTTCAAATTTAAGTAAGCGGGTTTTTATCAACATTATTTTGGGACAAGTTAATAGATTTTATTAGATTGCATGTTAATTTTTTGGATTTAGACCTTTTAATTAAAGACAATTATATGTTAGTTAAACTTTTTGATAAACGGATTTTTTTTTAATTTTGATACTCAATCAATGCCACACTGGTTTTCAAATTTAAGTAAGAGGGTTTTTATCAATATTATTTTGGGACAAGTTAATAGATTTTATAGAATTTGTAGCAATAGAGAATTTTTGAGTTCACAGATTTTTAAATTTACTGCTAATCTTTTTTACAATAATTTATTTCCTTATCAGTTTATTTTCCATTATGTAAATCCGCTTGAAAAAAGTTTTTTGAAGTGGCAACAGCTAAGCGGCCAAACACCGTAATGGATGCCGATCGAACTACTTTGATATATGAAGGGTATGGATTAAAGTCTTCTTAAGAACGTCTACATGTTGATGAACTTCAAGTAGGAACTGAGGTGATATGGTATGAAATCTATGACTATGAGGATAACGGAAAGACAAGTCTGGAAGACGCTGGCCTAACTTGGATTATGGCCTTGCTTGCAACTCCTGCTGTTGGAGAGATGTGGAGCGTAGTGGACATTTTAAAGGTAGCAAGTTTTTTTCAAGTCTTCACGGATCAAGGTGGGGTTATGGCCTTCTCACATGTTCAATGTTTTTAATTGCTTAATGATTTAGTTATATAAGAATTTTTATTTTCGTTTTATAAGTTAAAACTAGCAAACCCCGCGGCTTTGCTTGCGTAATATTTGAAATATGCCAAGTGATATTTATATGTCTAATTTTTATTAAAAGGAACTAACTAAATTTTTATTTTATTAAAAGGTAATATTTTATTTTATTAAAAGGCACTTATTACTTTTAGGAATCATTAAAAAAAAATACTACTTAAAACACAGTTTGATTAAACATCATTGTTACACTGCATAAGGCAGAAACGAGACTTAAATTAATAAAACGAAATAAAACTAAATAAATAATAATTTAGAAAATATTTTGAAACTTTTATGCTAAATTAATACGCTCATTTCAGTATTCATTTGAAGTTTTGAATTTTTTAGAAACCATCTTCTTACATCTTAAAATTAACCATCATGTCAAATTCCAAATCCTACCACCTCTCTCAACATAAAGGGCTATGTTGAAATAGGAACTGTCACCATTAATTTGCCAACATTAATTTTGAAATTGGTTTGTTATTTCCTAATATCCCACAGAAACGTAATTTAGAAAGCTTTTAAAGGCGTTTTTTAGAGCGTTTGTTGTTCCTGTGAACCCCAGGTGGTAGAATCATCGACATAAAATATAGCCTGTGTAGGATCAGAGACTGTTACCATTGATTCGCAACTATTACATTTATATTTGTTTTATATTCCCTGAAATTGCGTAGAAATCGTAATTTAGGACTTTTTTAGAATGCTTTTCGCACCTCCCCTTCACTTCACCCCTTTTTAATTCGAATTTATTTTTGACAGCCCTTCGAGGGCATTTATATTTTATAACTAACTACTATGCCATATTTAAAGTTTCTAGCCTTTTCAGTATCACAGAAATCGCAATTTAGAAAGTTTTTAGCTACTGCAACCCTCTGGTGGTAGTGGCGCAGACATAAAATATAGCTTATGATTGAGCAGGTTCTATCACCAACAATTTATCATCATTATTTTTTTAATCGGTTTGGTATTTGATAATGTTATATAAAAATTGTAATTTATAATGCTTTTCGCTCACTTCATCTTTTTAAATTTGAAATTTTCTTTCGACAGTTCTTAGAAAGCAGTTGCATCTTGTAAGTAAATATCATGCCATACTTCAAAGTATTAGATCCTTCAGTTATGCAAAAAACGCAAATTCGAACATGTTTTGCTTTTGCAACCCTCAGATGGTAGTGACAGCAACATAAAATATAACCTATGTTATAGCAGGGACTATCACCATTGTTTTGCAACCATTACTTTTGAAATAGCTTTGGAATTTCCTGAGATTGAGTCGTAATCGCAAGAACGTTTTTAGAACGCTTTTCGCGCATTTTCACCCCTTTTTAAATTTCCAATTTTTTCGAAACTGTTCTTAAAGATTATTTATATGTAATAAATATGTACCTTGCCTAATTTTAAGTTGCTAGCCCCTACCGATCACAAAAATCGAAATTTGGAACGCTTTTTTGCTCCTGCAACGTCTAGGTGATAGTGATACCGACTTAAAATAGCGTCTATTTTAGAGCAGAGGCTGTCAGCATCAATTTCTTACCATTACTTTTGAAATCAGTTTGATTCTTCCTGAGATATTGGTGACAAATAAATATTTAAAACGTTTTTAGAACGCTTTTCGCTCATTTTGCCCCTGCATCTCCTCTGGGGTAGTAGAACCAGATATAAAATATAGCCTATCTTGGAGCAAGATCTGTCTCCATCATTTTTACACCATTATATTTGAAATCGGTTCAGTATTTCCTGAGATTGCATAGAAATCGCAATTTAGAACGTTTTTTACAACGCTTTTTTGCGCATTTTGACCCCCCTTTTAAATTTCGATTTTTTTAGGAAATGTCATTAGAGATCATTGATATCTTATAACTAACTACCATTCTAAATTTTACGATTCAAGGCCTTTCCGTCAAGCAAATACCGCAATTTAGAACGTTTTTTTCCTGCACCCCCTTTGGGGTAGTGGCACCGACATAAAACATAGCCTATGTTGGAGCAAGGGTTTCACCATCATTTTGACGCCATTATTTTTTAAATCGGTTTGGTATTTCCTGAGATTGTGTAGAAATCACCATTTAAAATGTTTTTCAGAACGCTTTTCGCGCATTTTCACCCCTTGAAAATTTCGAATTGTTTAAGAACTGTTCTTAGAAATCCTTTATATCTAATAAGTAGCTGATACTTCAAATTTCATATTTCTAGGCCCTTCAGTAACACATAAATCGCATTTTTAGAACGTTTTTTTGCTCCTACACCCCTTTGGGGTAGTGGCACCGACATAAAACATAGCCTATGTTGGAGCAAGGGATTTCACCATCATTTTGACGCCATTATTTTTTAAATCGGTTTGGTATTTCCTGAGATTGTGTAGAAATCACCATTTAAAAGGTTTTTTAGAACGCTTTTCGCGCATTTTCACCCCTTTAAAATTTCGAATTGTTTAAAAACTGTTCTTAGAAATCCTTTATATCTGATAAGTAGCTGATACTTCGAATTTCATATTTCTAGGCCCTTCAGTAACACATAAATCGCATTTTAGAAAGTATTTTGCTCCTACATAGTCGTTGAGCCAGGGGCTCGTGTGGTTTCATGTCAGCGGACTTGGTAAACTATATATTTTTGGAATCACCACAACAACAGCACCTCATTTATTCATGATACTTTCGAAACCAGGGTAGCTTATGGGCGCCATATTGACAAATGGCCGCCGTCGTTGAGTCAGGGGTTCGAGTGGTTTCATGTCAGCGGACTTGGTAAACCATACATTTTTTAATTCACCACAACAACAACATGTCATTTATCCATGATACATTCAAAACCAGGGTAGCTTATGGGCGCCATATTGGAAAATGGCCGCCGTCGTTGAGCCAGGGGCTCGTGTGGTTTCACGTCAGCGGACTTGGTAAACCACACATTTTTGAATTCACCACAACATCAGAATGACATTTATCCGTGATACATTCAAAAACAGAGTAGCTAATGGACGCCATATTGGAAAATGGCCGCCGATAAACAGGGTGATTAAAAGGTTTTCTTGGTTTTGCATGCTATTAAATTAATTGGACGATTGAAGAGACAACAAGTAAAGAAATGCAGGGGTCAAAAGTTACAGTCAAAGATCTGCCACAGTCGAGAGATACTTTTGATATCAGGACAGCATTTCTTCACATGATTCGTGAAAGAACCAAAATTAGTTCTACATCCAGATCTGTCTTTGAGCAGGATCCAGAAAGACGAACGTGATATCTCATATTTACAGAACATGATTACCAATGAATGGATAAATCTAGATACGGTAATAGAATCAACTGGAGCAATGACAAATCTAGACATTGTCGAAGACATGGTCAAAGCTCATGAGATGGGTGAAGAAGCTTACCAAACTTTCAAAAGAGAATATCTGTCTGAAGACTCAAAGCCAGACGGGTTTTCCAAACCTCTAAAAATAAAGAAGCTAAAGACATTTTCCGACTTTAAGGAGAAACAGAGTGTAAAATTTAATAAATCAGAGTTTGTTGCCTAGGCAGAAAGAAATGTGTTTGCTCAGATGACGATCATTGCAGAGCGAAGAAATTTCGATATGAGAACTGTCTTTTTCTACCACATAGGGCCTCTTCCATAGTCTTTAGCAACACTTGATGGTTTAATGCGAAAAACTGAAAAATCAAACCGATGGATGTTATGACAAAATTGCGACTGCTGAAAGAATGCAAATGATAGTAATGTTAATATCATTGATGGAATGTGTTTTGTTCAAAGCTACCGCAGGAGCTACAATCATTTGGACAACTAGCAAAGAATCTGTTTTCTAAAATAATAAAAGATTCTACATCCTCTCAAAGAATCGATGTTGTATTTCATACATGCAGGCAGGTGTCAATAAAACGAAATGAACGAAAAATATGAACTGTTGGTAATGCGATAAAAGTTATATACTCCTGGACACCCCGTACGAAAATGGAAGCAGTTTCTATCTGATGATGAGAACAAGAAAGAACTTATACATTTCATTTCTCAAGAATGGGAAAATGAACATTATCTGAAATAGTTGAATATACGAATGATGTACGTTATTTACTGAGAAAAATGCTATAAATTCACGATATAACGATATAATGAAGAATACACTAAATTGACCTGCTTCTAAGAAGAGGTTATATGCGACTTTTATTTCGCTCACACCATGCTTTAGCGTCTGGATTTAGAAATATTATTATAATCTCTATAGATACTGATGTGGCAGTTATCACACTGTTTTTTTTTTTTTTTTTTTTTTAACGATTTGAAAAATTAGAAAGGGTTAATATTTGCAAAATGTGGATGCAATGACAGGGTAAAGTAAAGTGCTACAACTTGAGTGAGATGCATGGACTTCTAGGTAAAGCGGTATGTAATGCATTCCCTATCGGGTGCGATACAGTAAGTGCTTTTGCAAGGGAAAATGATGGTTCAGAACACTGAATTTCGAAATGCGCTTAAGGCGCTTGATACTGACGCTGATATAGCAGAGGAAACAAATAAACAGCTTGAGCCGTAAGTTTGCCATCTCTATTATGGAAAGCACAAATACTCAGACATCAATGAATTGCGCTATATTCTATATATTTTTTTTGTAAAAAATGAGTTTGTGCAGTCACATCGCCTTCTGCCATGTAGTAATACACTCTATCTATAGGTAATGCGAGCTAATTACCACGGTCTTGTTTGGATGAAGTGCCTACAGGCTGATCCTGATCTTCTATCCCCAGATAAATATGGTTGGATTTTTGGAACAGATAGTGAAGGAAAAGTCTATCTAAAGGTCCAGTGGAATGACAGTCCTCCTGCTTCTGAAGCTATTTTGGAACTGATGGCATGTTCTTGTTCAAGAACATGTGTATCACCATCATATGCGTGTCTTTTTAATAACCTCAGATATACAAGCATATGCAGAATGTAGAACTGTTCTATGACGATGGAAGTTATTTGGACACAGGAATGTCAACCGATGATGATGCTTTTACATGAATTTTATTCGGTTAACACCACTTTTTGTCAAACAATTAAATTTAGCTTAGCCATCAAGAAAATTCTTGATTAAATAAGGAAATTTTTACTTTTCTTTTTTTAGTGGTATCAAAAGCAAGCGATGGAAACACGTTTCCGAAAGTGCATATATGCACCCGTGGTCCCGAAGGGGATAATTCTTAACAGACCAAGTACAAAAGTTTCACCAGTATTAATTTTTTTCTTGAATTGCTGTGTTTTACCACATGAAAATAATACGCATTAAAATGAAAAACAGGATGTTTATCCCATCGAAAATGTCAATAAACATAAAGTTAAATGTAAAGATAAGCATCATATTAAAATAAAATTGTAATAAATATAAAATTTGTATAACGTTTTATGCTTAACAATATTTGTTCTTTCCATTTTTTCATTAAAATCCATTTAATTATGTGATACTGGCAAAAAAATCATATGTATCTATATGCGATAGATGGCGCTCATTTTTTCAATATGGCGTCTATAAGCTACCACAAATTTCATAGTATCATCATAAAATAAACTCCTTGGACCATTGTGAATCCAAAAAAGTATATATCATCAAGTCCTCAGAGATGAAACCAAAATCACTAATTTTGGCTTCTGGCTCAACGACATCATTTTGACGCCATTATTTTTTAAATCGGTTTGGTATTTCCTGAGATTGTGTAGAAATCACCATTTAAAAGGTTTTTTAGAACGCTTTTCGCGCATTTTCACCCCTTTAAAATTTCGAATTGTTTAAAAACTGTTCTTAGAAATCCTTTATATCTGATAAGTAGCTGATACTTCGAATTTCATATTTCTAGGCCCTTCAGTAACACATAAATCGCATTTTAGAAAGTATTTTGCTCCTACACCCCTTTGGGGTAGTGGCACCGACATAAAACATAGTCTATCTTGGAGCAAACGTTGTCACTATCATTTTGACACCAATATTTTTTTTAAATCGGTTTGGTATTTCCTGAGATTGTGTAGAAATCACCATTTCGAACGTTTTTTAGAACGCTTTTCGCGCATTTTCACCCCTTTTAAATTTCGAATTGTTTAAGAACTGTTCTTAGAAATCCTTTATATCTAAGAAGTAGCTGATACTTCAAATTTCATATTTCTAGGGCCTTCAGTAACACATAAATCGCATTTTTAGAACGTTTTTTGCTCCTACACCCCATTAGGGGTAGTGGCACCGACATTTAACGTAGCCTATCTTAGAGCAAACGTTGTCACTATCATTTTGACACCAATATTTTTTAAATCGGTATGGTATTTCCTGAGATTATGTAGAAACTACCATTTAGAACGTTTTTTCGAACGCTTTTTGTGCATTTTCACCCCTTTTAAATTTCGAATTGTTTAAGAACTGTTCTTAGACATCATTTATATCTTATGAGTAACTAATATTCCAAATTTCATATTTCTAGGCCCTTCAGTAACGCAAAAATAGCATTTTTAGAACGTTTTTTGCTCCAGCACCAACTTTGGGGTAGTGGCACCGACATAAAATACAGCCTATGTTCTAAGTTGCACTAACAGCATCATTTGGATACCATTACTTTTTAAATCGGTTTCGTATTTCCTGAGATTATGTAGAAACTACCATTTAGAACGTTTTTTAGAACGCTTTTTGTGCACTTTCACCCCTATTAAATTTCGAATTGTTTAAGAACTGTTCTTAGACATCCTTTATATCTTATGAGTAACTAATATTCCAAATTTCATATTTCTAGGCCCTTCAGTAACACAAAAATCGCATTTTTAGAACATTTTTTGGTCCTGCACCCCCTTTGGGGTAGTGCCACCGACATCAGATATAGCCTATGTTCTAAGTTGGACTAACACCATCATTTTGATACCATTACTTTTGGAATCAGTTCGGTAGTTCCTGAGCTTACCTCCTACAAATAAACAATTTTTTCCTCTTTATAATAGGAAGTATAGATAGATTAGTTCTTTTGATTTTAAATTGGTTGGATGTTTATGTTTTTAAAGCAGTTTTGTTTCGTTAAATTTTTGAAAAATTTCAGTTTATTTCATGATTTTTACATTTTTGGAGTATGTGGGTTGGCCATATCTTGCGAAACCTGTGAGGATTCAACTTCTATTTTTTGGTACCTGTTTTTTCACTCCTCCCACTTTTCGAAGAGCAGGGTGTGGTTTGTTTATTGTGTTTTAGTTATGAATATTCATTGATTTTATTGTTGTTTTGCACCCTCTTTTTCATGGTATTCATAAATCATTTACTTTTGATAGAGCTATATATATATATATATATTATATATAGTATATAAATATAAGTCGGCATTTCAACGGAGGATAGTTTTGGCATCTGGGGGTCATGATCGGCGAAAACATAGCAAAATTTCTCGAAGTGTTTTCCTTCGGACTGCTGCAATAGCTAGCTTTTTACTTTTTGTCATGGAACCTACCCAAAAGTGTCCACAATTTTGGCCACCACTTTATGTTATTGTAGTTTACTATGGCATGTTCGGTTTTGAAAATGAAGTGTGTAGCATTAATGCTTCGTTTAGAGGGACACCCAAATGAATTCCGTTACATTACGGGGAAAATACTTTGCAGTGTATTTGAATGATGTTACACTATTTCAAATACATTGAAACTGATATATGTCACTGAGGTGCAATACAGTATGCTTACTATAGAATAGGATGCGCATAGCTATATTCCTTCCTTTACAGGGGTGTACAAAAGAATTCGATTACATGATGTATATGAACAATAATTGCTGGAAGTACATTTTCTGTTGTGTTACGCGTTTTTAAATTTAACTAACTTTCTGCATGTTACTTGGTGTGTATGAATTCTATAAATCACAAACAGGGCTAGACAAAAGATCTCAAGTACATTTCCGTTTCTTGGCAGAAATTGCTAAATGGAAATTTTCAACTGTGCTTGTGCATTTCCTAACTGAACCAAAATCTAGCATACTATGTAATACTATATATACAAATCTATAGATCGTGTACAGGGCTTCACAAACTAATTCGGATATTTTTCCGACTTGATAATAATTGGTGAAATTGTGTTTTCAAATGTGTTAGCCTTTTCCAAGTTGTTTACTTAGACATCGAATTTCACTTTATTAAACTGTTAAGTTTTGTTACGATACCTGATTACGATACCAAGTTTTGATACCTGAATATGTTGGAAAGTGTTTTATAATCTATGCTTGAAGCATGATTTTTCGTTCTCGTTTCAATTTTTTAATGCTCTTTTATCCTTAAATTTCTTTGGTAGATCACTGCTGCTTTTCTGTACACATCGACGACAGAGGCGTCGCAATTGGGGGGTATGGGGGCGGTCTCCCCCTCCAATATTTGTGAACTTGGGAAATTTGGGTTTAGAGTTGGGAAATTGCCGATTTTTGATTATTTTTTTTCTTTTTTTAAAAATAATAGTAAAACAAATATGAATTCACCTACAGTCGTCGTCTGGTCCGTCCGTCTGTCCGAATATAACAGTGCAAAAACTACCCAACCCAATGGTTTGAAACTTGATATATAGAATCGTTGCAGAATTTTGTCGAGTCATTTCAAATTTTATGAAAATTGAAACAAAACTTATAAAGACACTAATAAAAGTTTTCTTCATTCTATTAAATCCTATCATACGTAATTAATTCAATGATATTCCATGATAGGTAATGATTCTAGGTTGCCATTGGGATTACTATTTAAGATGGAGTCCTATTATTTCCGTATTACTGAATTTAATATATATAATCGTTATAATTTTTGTTTTCATGCATTTTTGCATAAGAGTGAAACAGCGAATATTTATAAAACTAGTTATGGTACGAGGGCACCTCATTTGCCACGTTTGACATACAATTTCCGACTTGTTTATTATTATTATAATTATTCTTTACTTTGGACAATCAATTGCCAACTAATGATAAACCTGACCTTGGTTATTTTGCATTAAAGTAACCAAGGACAGGTTTACCATAGTTGGCAAGTGATTGCCCAAAGCAAATAATAATAACTAGCAAAAGCCATGCTTTGTTTGGATTCGCGAAGCATTATTCTTTTCGATCAGTAAGTGTACGTTTTCTCGTCATTTTTTATAATAGAACTAATACATTCAATCGTTTTTAAACGGCAAACATATTAAAAATAATACTAATAGTGATTACTTCTTAATAGTAAATATGTTTCATTTGGCTCAATTTCATTTGGCTTTATTTCGAATTTGAATAACGCTTTATATAACGAATTTAACAATTAATTTTATTTGTTTACAATTCTTTTGTTGCCACTTTACAAAAAAAAATCATAATACAGGGTGTTTATAAAGTCCCGGACCCATTTTCATGTTTAATAACTCATGAAATAATAAAGATAGATTAAAATTAATACATAAATGGTTAGATAGACTCAAAAAGTTTCATGACCCTTGTCAATGAACTTCCACGTGTGCCCCCTTCGTCGCACGGAGAATATCAAGTCGATAGTCAATTTCACGCCAGGTAGCGGCAAGCATGTCGCGTCCACAGTGACTATGCGGTTGCAATTCTGGCTTTTAAGTCATCAATATTCGACACTCTACTCCTGTAAACATTGTGCTTTACAAATCCCCAAAGGAAAAAGTCCAGCGGCGTTATATCAGGTGATCTGGGTGGTGCACCACCTCATTGGGGTACCATCGTTCGTACTTCTTTGAATGACCATTTTCCAGGAAGATGGATTGGGCGAGGAGGTCCAGTTCCTTGGCCACCCAGATCACCTGATATAAGGCCGCTGGACTTTTTCCTTTGGGGATTTGTAATTCGACATGCTTGCCGCTACCTGGCGTGAAATTGACTATCGACTTGATATTCTCCGTGCGACGAAGGAGGCACACATGGAAGTTCATTGACAAGGGTCATGAAACTTTTTGAGTCTATCTAACAATTTATGTTATTAATTTTAATCTATCTTTATTATACCATGAGTTAATAAACATCAAAATGGGTCCGGGACTTTATAAACACCCTGTATTATGATTTTTAAAATGCGTAAGTATCGTCTCCGTAAAGGATTTCACATAATAAGAATGAACTGTGTATTTGAATTCTTAACACTGAAAAATACTTTTATAATTGAATGTAAATAATTGAATTTTCACAGTTTTTGAGATATTTTGGCGGAATAATGAAAATACATTTTATTTATTTATTTAATCATGGTTCTATCTATAATTACTAACTCCATGATTTATTTTTTCTTCTGAAAATATCCGTGTTCCTTTTTTTATTTACAAAAATGCGACCGTAATTGAAAAACATGTAAAATAAATTAATTAAAATAATAAATTTTTTATGGTTATTCTGTAAAAAAATAATATTGTGCAAATCTGCAGATCATAATTTATTTTTATATTTAATTTCAAGTCAAAGTACTGAATAGTTTTTTTTTTTTTTTTTTTTTTGTAAAATGTACGCCAAAATGTAATTTGTGTAGCCTAGTAGACGATTCGCTTCGCTCATCCTGCGTAAAGGATTTCACATAATAATAATAATAATAATAATAATAATAATAATAATAAAACAAACAAACATATTAACCATAAGATTCTCCATTATGGCGTTAAATGGAAATCTGCAAGGAAAAGATAGATTTTCATTTTATGTTGAACATAAAATTAATATTAAGTTAAGTGAAATTCGTTAAAGCTATTTACATCAGAATTACATGGGTTTTTTTTTTATTATTATTTTAAGCAAGAAAACTTAATATAGATTGTTCAATACTATACCTTCGTAGCTAAATCTTCTCCCGCATCGCAAACAGCCCACAGTCTGAACAAACTGTGAGCAATCAGATAATATGAGACGATTTTGACTTCTAGAAAATTCATAAAGGCTTCCTGGTTCTTCTGTAGTAACTGAAATCCGGCTAAACATAGAAGAATGGGTGTAATCAAAGTATGTATGAGTGCCATTGGAGATAGCACAAAATCAACCCGTTTCACAAGCAACCTTAATTTAGAATGATGCTTCTTCCATATCAAAAATCGTGTTTCAATATCAGATTCCTTTGGCAGCTTTTTAACTACAGCAACATTTAACTTCATTCTTTTAGCTTTTATCCATTCTTCTTCTTGAAGAAGAAAAACGAGTGATTCGTGAGATTCTTCAAATGCGGTTGCTAAGATACGAAAGATATTACTCATCCAAAATTCAACAAAAGTAATTCCAATAAGAGAACATGACATGCTTACAGTTTCTAGAATAAGTTTTGTGTATGTTTTTGTGAAAAATATTTTCTCCATTGCGGGTGGCTTTGGAATAATGTAAATCTGATCACAAGGTTTAGGTACGGTTCCATATGTAATATAGTAGTGACGTCGTATACCACATGAACTAATATAAGAAAAGAGTAAACATGCTAAGCTCAACACTATGAGAAAAAGTGTTACTAATAGAGCTCTACAAAGACCTTTTCTAATAGGAGTACGTATTATGATTTTGTCCAGGTCATTTAATGTTTTTTGTATTCTGGCATATTTAAAATGAAAAAATATCTGATAGAGGCAAACATTAGCATTGAATATAACGGGATACAGTATTCTTAATAAAACTGCTGAATCTGCTACATGGTGGCAACAGTAGTAATAAGAAAATCCCCAAATGTGAATAAAAAGCATGATAAGCTGAAACATTAGAATCAATAGTGAAATATATTTGAAAATGTGAGAGAAACATCCATTTTTCCCATCTGGAACATAATTCCCAACGCACCAGAGAACTGTCCTCATCAAGTATCTCAAAGCACTGTGATACTCGTGACGTTTTTGAAACATAGCTTACACTATTATGCAATATATGATTCTTTGTATGTTGATTAGTAAAATGCTCTTCTTCTTCTACAAGTATAGATCTGAAATTATTTTTTCAATGCAACAGTGACAAAGAGACATATTTATATATAGGAAACAAACAGACGAATAACTTCTATTGCGGATTTGTATAAGTGTTGAAATAATTGCTTTAATGACATTTAAAGAT
This sequence comes from Maratus speciosus, assembly GCA_963932465.1. Lineage (NCBI taxonomy): Eukaryota > Metazoa > Arthropoda > Arachnida > Araneae > Salticidae > Maratus > Maratus speciosus. The sequence continues at coordinate 154,419,907 of OZ010786.1, forward strand.
GCTTGCATTCATAGTATTCAATATAAAAAAAGCCTGCGACTTCTACTAGCTGGTATTTTAAAATAGAGATGAAAAAATAGCATTCAAATGTTCTTTTCTACGCAAATAAGCGTCGTCAATCAAATTTGAAAAGGATTACTCTATAAAATAACTTCGTCAGTTGCACTAACTCAGCTGTTTTCATTAAGTTAGAAGCAAATAAATAGCAGGTTCCTGAAAACATAGAAAATAAATATGCTGGACATATTTAGATATTGGTATAGACGTATTTATAATATGTTCTGAGAATCTTTTACCAAGAAGAAGTCTGAATGACACAAAAACAACCCCCCCCCCCCATCTCTTTTTAAAGTAAATATTTGCTCTGTATTGATTATTAAAATGGCTGCCCATTACGTTCAAGATGCAAAGATAACAACTGTAGCATGTAGCATTTTACTGTCATAAATGTATCGAAGAATGTCCAATATACAAACATATGTACAGGAGAAGGTTATAAATAATCTTCTGTTTGATTATTGTATCCATTATGTCAACATTATCAAATAAATGTGGTTATTCCCTATAACAGCACGAAGATAACCATTGTTTACTCAATATCACCGTGTCAAAATATTGTATATATTTAGAATTAGAAAGAAAGTAAAACATCCCACTATTCATAATGTGATGCATAACTCAATGCATAGCAAACAATAAAATAACGACAAGTATCTTCACTTTGTTTTATTTATTGTCGAAACGTCAGTTGAGGTTTACTGCATAGGGGCTGTACATATATAACGTTATCACTTTAGGGGGGGGGGGGGGGGGTCTAGCACTTGATAGTCTGGCACTTGAAGAAATCTCATGGGGAAGGAGAGTTTGTCATTTGATATCGTTATCATTTTTGATCGACCAATTTTTAACACTTTCCAACAAAGTTGAAAAGTGTTTATGCATTCGGTTTGTCTGTCCGTCTGTCCACGTTCTAACCCCGGTAAATGTGATCGGATTTTCATACGATTGATAAACATTATTTAGGGTCACCTAAGCATGTTTGGTATTGTGTAAGAAGTATGTGGGATTAATAGTTCATTTACAGGGACACTCAAAAGAATTCTATTACGTTATGTTATGTACGGGAGATAATCGTTTACAGAGAATTTTAATAACATTACGCTATTTCAAGTGTGTTGAAACTGATATAAATCACTGAATATTTCACTACAAGATGATTACGATAGAATAGGGCATTCATAGCATTTGTTGTTCATTTACAGGGACACACATAATAAATCGATTACAGTACTGTCTTTAAGGAATAATGGTTGGAAGTGAGTTTTCAATTTTGGCATGCGCTTTTAAATTTAACTTTTTTTTGTTGTATTATACTAGTTGTGCATAAATTCTATACCTCATATACAGGGTTGCACAAAAGAATTCACGTGCCATTCTCTTTTTTAGCGGAAATTGCTGAAGGGGAAATTTCAACTAATCTATATATGTATTTCTTAACTGAACTAAATTTTGGCATGCATGTAGTTAATACCTGCAAATCTATATACAGGGCTGCTCAAAGAATTAGGATAATTTTCCGATTGTAGGTGAGAACAGGTGAAATTGGGTTTTCAAGTGTGTTATGCTTTTCCATATGGTTGAATTAGACATAATACTTTAACTTATTAAACGGTGCAGTTTTGTTACAATGTTCTGAATGTCTTGGAAATTGTTTCATAATCTATGTGTGAAACATGATTTTCTTTTCTTTTCTTCTTCTTTTTTTTTTTTTTTTTGTAGCATTTTTCTTACATCAAAATAGTCTGTTAGCTTTGCCTTAGTCTCTTATCTATTTTTATGAAAATGCAAAGTTATTATTAAAGCCATTAAATAATTATAAAATCATTCTCTTCCAAAATATGGAACATCCCAGCGGTCGGCGTTCATAAAATGCTTTGATAGAGAAACCAAGTTCGAAATGATACTTGTTATGCTTACTAGTAAAATATGGTGAAGAATGTAGATCACCTGTTTTGTTGATAAGAAATCTACTTACCCCCTTTCCGTACTGGGGGTAAGTGAAAGAAGACAATATTACTGTTGAATGCATTATGTAACAAAAAGCTGTTATTAAATACGTTTAAACTGTAAGTATTTCTTTAAAGTGTTATTTTATATAAAGTTATTTCATGTATAATAGTAATATTTTATTGACTTCTCTACATTTAGATCAGTAAAATATGCGACTAACAAATGTATATCATTGCAAACGTATAAAAAGAAAAAGAAAAAAGAAGAAATTGTAAAAATAAAAAGATTTTTTAGTTACTGGTAACGATATCATTTAGAGGGGGGTGGGGGGGGTCGAGGAATGATAATGTATGATATCGTAAGTGGGTTCAAAATTGTCAAAAAGTTCATAATGTACAGCCTCTGAAGACCCGAAACGTTTTTAGTTTCTGTCGGTATATGGGCGTGGATGTGAGTATGTCCCGCTGTAACTGTCCCAAAATTAAATCCGACAAGCTTGATATTTTGTAGATATGTTGGTGAGATTCTCAGAATTAGCTGTAAAGTATTTGTTTGAATTTGGTGCATTTGTTCGAAAAATATAGGACGTGTTTAGTTTAGTTTACCGAAGTGACCAATCTGCCCGATCATTTCAGATCACGGAATTTATTTATTTATTTATTTTAAACAACATTAAATCGAAGCTTTTAAACAGATCGCAAGCTAACAATAGGAATGAATTTATAAAATAAAACCAAAAATTCTAGTTACAGTAAACACAGTAACAGAATTTACGTACAAATTTACTAAAATAATAAATTAATCATACGTATATACCGGCTGTCCCAAAAAGGACTGACTGATTTTAAAATTCAATAACTTCCAAACGGTGACAGATATTAAAAAATTTCTTGCAGGAGGGTTATGCATAAAGTCAAAAGTTTTATTACAGTGATTTTCGATTTTAGTTCGAATTACAAACAATAGATGGCGCTGTAAGCAATAGTCGCTAAATACAGGCTCGATTTTTGGTCCTTTCTGTTGTTCCATATAGAAAAAAGAGATGGAAATGTATTATGCGGGCCACGAAGTACCAAAAATCGAGCCTGAATTTAGCGACTATTGATCGCAGCGCCATCTATTGTTTGTAATTCGAACTAAAATCGAAAATCACTGTAAAAAAACTTTTGACTTTATGCATAACCCTACTGCAAGAATTTTTTTAATATCTGTCACCGTTTGGAAGTTATTGAATTTTAAAATCAGTCAGTCCTTTTTGGGACACCCGGTAGATACTATATGGCCCTATACATATTTTAACACTTTATGATTCGTCTTTACAGAGTTTAGATTTCAATTAAAACACATTTTAATTATTTAATTATTTCTTTAATATTATTTTATGTTTTTTAAGTCCCATTTTTAATAAAAAAATATAATAAAATTACCCTTGTTTAAACATAGTTTATTCATAATTTCAAAAGAATGTCTCAAAAATAGAAGCTCAATTATTAATTCAAAAGTAATAATAAAAATATTGATCAGGTGAATAATAATAATGATAAAATAAATATTAAGATAAAGTGAATACATTTCATTAATTTGTATTGGCATACGCAAAACTTTGTTATTCAAAGGCCAGTGGTACCTAGTTCATACATTATCTTATTATAAGCGCTGGGAAAAGTGTATAAGAGAGCGCCATTGCCCCTAATTGGATATTTAAGTTTGATAAACGTGAGTTCCTTAACCTCTGATTATTTGATAAACAAGGAGATAAAATTTATTCTTACCTTGTGTCTTTAGAATATTTAAATATAACTAAGAATAAAAGGAACTAAGAACTTTTTATCAGGGGGAAGATCTCCCCCCCCCTCTAGTTCCATGATTTTTTTTATTCTATTTTCGGTTTAACGACTTTGTCTTTCAAATTTATCTTAAATGGAGGGGGGGGGGGAGTAGAGGGAAAAGCGCTAAACTATTTTTATTTTATTTATTTATTTATATATTTATTTATTAACCATTTGGGAAAAATGGTTATTATCCTCGGTCGGGTTAGGAAATCAAGAACTTATCTGAAGTGTTTTATTAGTTGAATCCCGCATTTTATTCGTGTTCTGATTGGTCTATACAGTAATCTGTATTTTCCCTTTACTTTCAACAGAGATGGATACTTCTGTTGCCACCATGACAAAAAAGTAATAAAAACTACAAAAAACTACGAAAAAAAATAATAACTCAGAAACAAATTGAGATACAGCTTTCAAACAAATTGCATTTAAAAGTACATTTTTTTCTCTATACGACGGTGTAAAAAGTAATATTGTGGGATGTTTAGAAGTTTAAAAATGAAATTTCATTTAAAATTGGCCCAGGAATATTAATGTTTAATCCATGGCGTACGTAATGTATGACCAGCTCCGTAGAATTTAAAAATTTACAGTACCGAAAATTGTAAAACTGAAATTTTTTTAAAATTTGTTCATGATGGGTCCAGGAATGTTAATGTTTAATCCATGGCTTAATGTTTAATCCATTGCATTTTTCGTAATACTGCCGAACACTAGTATATCTGTTTCACAATCTTGACCATCTCTTGATTTACTCTGCAGACACCCATTTTTGTTGGCATTTCAAGTTATATCTTACTCTTTTCAAAGATTTCATGGCATGCCCTCCTGCTTTACGCTAGAGATGAGTTTGGATTCTTTTTTCAGAGTTCGAGTTCGATACCAAAAATACACATTACATATAACTGCATTACTGCATTACGCAGTAGATATAATTGTAACAACATTTTAAAATTGTTTCACGATTAATTTTCTCAATCCTTTGAAAGTTACATTTCGTGAAGCTTTGGGAAATATTATATGCTTATAAGCAAAGATCGACCGAAACAGGTTTTTAGGGATGAAACCGAAACCGAATTTCGACAATCTTCCTATTTTCGTCCGAAAACGAAAACGAAAATGTCCAAATCTTTTTAAGTAATTAGTACATATACATAAATACACATAATTATTATTTAATTATACGTGTGGCCCAAGTTCGCTCTCTCTGCCTCTGGCCAAAACTTTTTATTTTCATAACAAATAAAATGTAATTAATTCACCAACGACACAGAATGATTTTCTAATTATACGAATTTCATTTAATTAAAAAATGTTTTAGGTATACATACCTCGATTTATCTTTTACGATGATTTCTGTAAATGATCGTCTTTTATACGAGAGCTTTCTCAAAGAGTATTCGAAACACTTCTGCGGTTTCAAACTAAAATTTTCTATTATTGTTAAGTCTGCAGCATTTAATGAGTACATGAAAAGCGTCTTCAAAGTATAGTCATATAGGCATTGCTTGCTTTATAATTTGAACTCACGTCTTGAGTCACTCATGACTGATAATTATACTCAGTGCAGTTCATAGCAATAAATGGTGTCTCATTGGAGAGGATACAGCTCAAATCAATGAATAATGTTGAAATTTTCCAAAGGAAGAAACGAAATTTTTGGAATACGGATAGTTTCGGTTCGGCCGAATTTTTAGCAACATTTTCGGCGAAACTCAAATTTAAGGCCGAAAACGAAACCGAATTTTCGGTCGATCTCTACTTATAAGTCGTACCAGCGTGGAAGACCGAGCTACGCTCACTTAAAATTAGCTTTGTGTCGAACTCGATATAACAATAAATTCTGGCTATACTACTGCTATAAAGAATTTTATTTTATAACAGTATTATCTACAGAAACAATATTAAAACTATGTACATATTTCTGAATTTTACATTACTTTCATATTTACAACAAAAGAGCATCCTTCCAAACTACAATTTTAGTTGGGTTTTGATTGGTTGAATCATGCATTTATAGGCTCCTACTGGAAATTTATAGAAAATTTCTCCAGATTCTGAAAACCAATTTTTTCGCCAAATTCAGCGACATTCTTTGATTTGGCGCTAAGTATGTGTTATGTGTGTTTTGGTATTGGTAATCTCGAAAGTCGATTTTCCAACCAAATTTCGTCCATGTCGCTAATATTTCACCAAATATCGCAAAATTTGGCGAAATGTTGCCAACTCTACGACTTCGTTTAGTACCAACTGTTCAATAACTATTAACTGTTTCAACGTTCATGCCCATTGAAATCCACAGTGACCCAAAATATCCAACTGATCGAATTTTCTCGAACATGTGATCTAGCCCAGTGGTCTTCTCGTACCAAGAAACGATAAGATACAAAATTTAGCCAATATCGTTAGAGCCTTTTTTAGATAAAATTTATACACACACTCACAAACCTAACCAAGATATTTCTTCGTATAATATGGTAATATGACAAATATTGTACTACAAAAAAAATATATATATATATATATATAAAAGAAAGTCTGGATTTTGTATTAATCAACGCGCAGACCAAACTACTGAACCTAAAGTCTTGAAATTTGGGGTAAAAATTCTTCTTATGACATAGAGTGCCGCTAAGAAAGGATTTTCTAAAATTCCACCCCTAAGGGGGGTAAAAAATCGAACGAACTTTTAAAAAATTCCTTAAAAATCTGATTTTATAGCTATTTTTCAACTGATAACATATTTTGGTGTATTTTTATATGCTGGATCGAATGGTACTAACTAAATTCTTTTAAGTCCAATAGTTCGCGAGATATTTCATATATTTCTAATTTGGCGATGTAATTGGCGCCAAAACCTCGGAATACCTAACATTATAAGTGATAATTCATCAATATTCATTCATCTTATACATCCGTTACTGTAGAAACGGAAGAAATTCAAATTAAATCTTTCTGTTAAATCTTTTGGTTAAAGAATTGAACCGGCTATATGAGTTTGAAATAAATAAATAAATACAAACGCCTTGAAAAAAAAGAAAAATATATATTGAATTTATTTAAAATACAAGGAAGCGATCCACTTAGAAATTAACATTATAAAACGAAAATATTTAAAAAATGAAAGCAATGTTTGTACGACTTTAAAAATTTTGTGGTACTTACATCCGGGCCATGTCAGATACAACTGCGCCAAGCATGGCAATTACTTTAATTACAACAACCCTTATTTTTTGTCCATTTGATAGTTTATTTAGTATAGTTTTAAATTAATTTTATTATTATAATTTTTATTTATTATAGTTTATAGTATGTATTTTTATGTTATATATTTTATTTATTTATTTACTTAAAACAATTTGCCATTTTTAACAAGGTTGTGTATTTAAGAATGTAAAATTACTTTTTTGAACGTAATTGGCAAACGATAAACAAGATTGGCAATTGTCAACCATTTTTGGCGATCTATCTCATGGTCCGAATAATGCGTAAGTAATACTTTTTTTAATGGAAGAAATTGGAATTGAAATAATACATCGCGATTTATCACTTGCTTTTGGATAAGAAGAAAAAATGGGTACTTTTATGTCAGCTGTATCCGTATGTAAATATCGTGATTAGCATTTTTAAAATTGCCAATAGCAGTAGTTACATTTCACGTATGTAAATTAAAAACAATTCTTTGTTTTAAGTTATGGCATTATTTCCTATTGTTTTACTTTTCATCTTTTTCAATGGCATTAGTGTAAAGCATGTATTGAGTGAATATAATAACTTCAATGAGAGATATGAAATGAGTGAAATGTTTTTATTTTGAATGAAAATAATAAAATAAGAATAAGATATCGAAACAATCTTTGTTGATTTATTACTTGCGCCCGGCTGACATAAAAGTATCACAAAAACCATATATTCATCTTTCTTTGGGTAGTTGTTCATGGAATTGCTGGTTAATCTTCCGTAATCGGATACTTCTTCAATCGGTGTATTAATTACAATGTTGAAAGCATCGTTTATGTATGAAGCGAAAACTTCATGATGAATTTTATTACAGAAAATCGTATCATCATCATCTACTATATATTTAAAACGGAAATTTGCATTTTATTCCTATTATTTATAATATTTTGATAGGATATGCCACTATTAGTTAGGAAATGTTTTTGGAACGGTTTTTATGTATACACACAGTTCTACATTGCTTAGTTTTAGTTATAGAGCTAATTGAAAAGCTATACAGAAAGGTGAACGCAATTATGAAAGATACATATGCTGTAATTGTATAAAATGCAAATTTGCTTTTCCTTCCACCCGTTTATAATTTGAGTTTTGCTGGATGTATTTTGATGGGACTTACACTGTTAGATTATTTTTGTGGCTGGTTGGTACTTCTTGCATGGATGGTACTTCTCTGTAGCGAAGTTTTCTTCTGGGTTATTGTTTTTCTGATGCACAAACTTGGCAACAAATCAGATTGCAGAAAATTAGATTACAAGAAAAGTAGAAAAAAAAGTAGGATAATATCTACAGGCAGAGGGTATTTATTAGAGAGTATATAATATATGTTATAGCTATGGAGTGCAGAGTTTCTTAACCTTCCGTCTACCAGACGGGTCCATTGGACCCGACATGTACATTCAAAATATTTATTCAAACCAGAAATTTCTTCAAAACAAACTAAATGTATAAATCAGACAATAATAAGTTAAATAAACAAATTAAATAGTTTTAAGTAAAAATTCTGGTGTAGAATGTTTTTATAAAACTTGAGTAAAATTTCCGGTACTTCTAGGGTTAAAAAACACCAGAAGGTCTACGGCGTAGAGTCTATGCCAGGATCGGCGAACCTTTTTACGTGCGCGTGCCAAAAATTCACCAGCAACATCTATCAACGGTGCAACGTGCCACATTTTGACATAAAATAATTTTGCAAAATACGATGTTTATACAAAACACTAGTAAAAAACCAGATGCTATTTCTCTGCATATTTGAATAAACCATTAAATTAAAATTTTAATTCGTAAATATGATTCATTTATGTAATAATTTTCACTGTGATAAGGAAATAAAAATACGAAATTTTATTTTAGAAATTTTTGACCTTATTATTTATGCATCTAGTTATGATTATCCAAGTTGCATTAAGGGTGTATTCGAAAAAATATTTTTCCACCCTCAACAGCTCGAAATTTTCTGAGACATTTTCAGACTCATTTTTAAAAGTAAAAACATGAAACTTGCTGGGGTGATTTCTGAAGACATGTTTAACATGCGGTGTGATTTCATTTTCAGCTTAATTAATTAGAATTTGATTTTTAAACAATTATTTTCTCAGTATGACCATTTTTTTCATTCCCAGAACGCCCGCTTCGGAAAATTCGGTTCAAAACGCCAACTTTGACAGCGTTTTTTACAGTATTTTCTGCATTTATCAAAAATTTAAGAAACACGGCACATTATATAGTTTCTAAATAAGAGAATTTCCCAGTTTGATGAGTTTGAGAGCAAAAATGAATTTTAAAATGAATCAGAAAATAAGCAGTTTGGATCGGAATACACCCTTAAGCATTGTATCAATAAATTATTGATGAGATTTTTACTGTTGCATGTTCGATGGAGAATGCTTTATACCTGATTCATATTTTGATAGTTTTATAAATTGGATCCATTTGCCATCTTACTGAAGGGACTGTCTAAAAAAATTATTTTGAAAAATACAACATTATAAAAATCATACAGAAGGGCAAAATACATGTCGCAAACGCTGCATAACATCGCAAGAAAAGAAAATTCTTTTCACGCAAAAATAATTGCCTTATTTGTGATAGTCTGTCCGTATGAAACAAAATTTTATTCATTATAATAGAAATTAAATTTCATCTGTATAATAATTATAAAATTTATTTTTTCGCGTGCCAGAGGAATTGTCTTACGTGCCAACTCTAGCACGCGTGCCATAGGTTCGCCAACCCTGGTCTATGCTATATTCCTAAAAATTCTACAATCACTTTAACTTGATTATGAAAGATATATTTAACTATCAACTTCAAATATAAAATGAAAAGGGCAGTTTCGGTCCGGCCGCTTATAAAACTTGAGTTCTTTTCAATGGATTTTGAGAAGATTTGCATTGTTAGATAAATTTTCAAGAAAGTGTTACATATATAACACATATTATTCTACGTTGCTCAGTTATAGAATTATGATGGAAAATTCTTTAATCGGTGAACCCTATTTTGAAAAATTACCCTTTTTAAAAGGTTCTACTGAGTAAATTAGCACTGTTGTTAGATATTTTTTCAGGAAAGATTTTAGTATATAATTGTTCTACATTGCTTTGCTATAAAATTATAGCTGAATGTTGTATTATCTGGTGAACCTGATTATGAAAAATTAGTCTTATTAGAAGATTTTACTGAACGGATTTTGATGAGATTTGCATTTTTTAATTTTCAGGGATGATTTTAATATGCTACGTATTGTTCTTCCGTTCTTTTTTATATTGAATTATAAATAATCAACTAAAAGATTTGCTTCATAACAGTCCAAATTTTGTCTGAGACGTTAGAAGATATAAAACCGTAATGACGTTCATATTTTTTCGGCAACGCGTATGATCATTAGAGATAAATGTATTTATTGCTATAAAACACAAGATCAAATACATCGATATATTTCGGTTGATTAATGTTTCGCTTGGAGAAACCGACGACCGTAGCGGGCGAAGGCTTCTATTACTATATGTAAAGCGTAAATTCCTATTTCATTCCGATTGCTTATAACTCAGATTCTACTGAACATAATTTTGCAGAACGTACACTATTAGATAGTAAATTTGGTTTATAAATTGTTTAATCTAAAAACCATTGTTCCAAGTTGCTTAGTAATAGTTACAGGAGTTCTAAAATTAGGTGAACTCGATTAGGAAAGATTTTAAGTTTTACTGAATGGATTTTAATGACAGCTGCACAGTTAGAAAATATTTCAGGGATTTTTTCAATATTTATCATATCTTTCAAAATTGTTTAGTTACGAAGCTATGCGGAAAAGTTCTCTGTGGTATAGTAAAGAAAATTGGAGGATAATACGCTACAGACAAAGGAAGTATACTAGAATGCTACAGTTATGGAAGTTGTGCAGGGTTTCTTTAAAAATCCAGAAATGATGCGACGTATACCTACTCCTACATCCCTGAGAGTTCTATATAATCAGGTTAACGCGATTATGATAGCTATATTTAACTATCTCAATGTATATAAAATGCAAAGAGAAATTTCATTCCGGCCGCTTTTAAATTTACTTCTACTGAAATAATTTTTATGGGGCTTACATTGTTAGTTAGATAATTTACAGAAAAGATGTCAGCATAAAATATAATATTCTATGTTGCTTAATTAAATAATTATGGGTTGAGATCTAAACCAGATGAACCCAATTTCGAAAGATTGGCTTTTTTTTAAGCTTCCGCTGAAGAATTTTCACGGGATTTAAACTACTAATTAGATTATTTTTTTTAATGTTTCGGTACATTTTCCAGTTTAAAAGATCTTGCTAAGGTTCAATGGAACTTTCTCGGTTAGTTAATTTTTCAGTGAATGATTTAGTATAAAGCACATATCATTCGCTTGGTGTTGCTTGGTCGTCAGGTTGCTTGATTATAGAATTAAGGCTGAATGTTTTAGAAGCAGGCGAACCAAATTATGAACGATTAGCCTTTTCAGTATGTCCAATTAACAGATTCTGATGAGATTTGCACTGATAATTTTTCATGAACCCTTTTAGTATATTACATATTGTTCTATCGTTCTTCACAGAATACTACACTAAATGATCAACGAAAGACGTTGGCCCTTAACAGCCTAAATTTTGTATGGCTCAAAGATATAATAGCTTAATAACGTTCATATTGTTTTCACCAATTAGATTGGGCATTCTAGGTAAATGTGCATATTGCTTTAAAACACATGATCAAATTCACAGGTATATTTCGTTTGATTCAAGGTTTCTTTAGAAAAACTGACCAGCGTAGCGGGCGTTAGGCTGCTAGTATATATATAAAAGAAAGTCTGAATTTCGTATTAATCAACGCGCAGCCAAAACTACTGAACCTAAATTTTTGAAAATGGGAATAAAAATAGTTCTTATGGCATTGAGTGCCGCTAAGAAAGGATTTTCTGAAATTCCACCCCTAAAGAAGGTAAAAAAAAAGAACGAACTTTAAAAAAATTCCTTAAAAATCTGATTTTATAGTTATTTTTCGACTGATAACATATTTTGGTGTATTTTTGTATGCTGAATCGAATGGTACTAACTAAATTCTTTTAAGTCCAATAGTTCGAGAGATATTTCATATTTTTCTAATTTAGCGCTATCTTTGGCGCCAAAAGCTCAAATTTTCAAATGATAATTTCTAAAAACTCATTCTCTTCATTCTGTTACTATAGCAAGGGAAGAAATTCAAATTGAATAATTTTTTAATCAATTCTTTTGGTTAAATAATTATAACAACTATGTCAGTTAGGAAAAATATTACAAACGCCTCAAAAACTAAAACTAAATTTAAAAAATAAATAAATCTGTGGTACTTTTTACTTCTACAAACACCATGCGAAAATGTATGATATCGCGCCATTTATTTCAACCCTAATCGTGCAAACGATTTTTATTACAAACCATGCCAAGCATTAACCTTTGCTAATTATTGAGCGTGAATATTTTTTATGAGAATTATTCCATCGTAATCTGGCAAAACTTTTAAATTTGTATTTTTTCTTAATTATAACTTACATTTATTACTGATAGTGACATAGATTTTACCATTTGGCAGTTATCTGATGATGAGAAAGCTACAATAAAATTATTTCAAAAGTTAGGAGTTATAGATATAAAAATGTTTTGTTCGAAGAACCATAAATGTCTTCATTCAAAGAATGAAATATTTACTGCAATGTAAGACATAGGTATTACGGACGCCACGCTGCAGAAGTACTAAAAGACATTTACAATTTCAAGACTGCAGTTTAAATTGACTATATTTCATTACTTGCAAAATATTAATTTGTTCTGTTATTTTAAGTACTTATTTTTATTGATTTAAAAAACTGGTGGGTTAAGTCTAATTTTCAAAAGTTATATTTTTAAAATGCTCATATTTTTATGACCATTTTTTTTTTCAAATGTTTTATTTCATTTTATAGCTAATAGCAGTTTTTATATTGCGCGTGTGTAAATTACTAAACACTCTTTGATTGTTTTTTGGTTTAAGGTGTTTTTTCTTATTATTATTTTTTTCTTTTCACCATTTAAAATGAAATTATTTAAAGACATATTTTAAATGTGTGTATATTTAGGCATGTATTATAGGCATGCAACGGAAGAAATTAATGATGTCGATAAAATAATAAGGATTTTCTTTCATGTTTATAATATAGTGTGACGAAATGTGTACCCGTAAGCAGTTTTTTCCGCACGGACTGCCCATTACTATAGTAACGTATATATTTTAAGAAATTAGCAATTGTAATCTTAGAAATTCTGGTATCTAATTTTAAAATGTGCAATACCTCAAGAAATATAAAAATCAGAAGAATTTACTTGGTTTTGTAAATATAAATAATCGAAATATTATCGGCCACAGAGAAAGTATTATGCATCTGGCAACAGGATAAGTTGTTGTAAAAAAAGAGTTTTATTTGTGTTCGCTGGCAAAATATCAATGAAAGTTTTGTGATATTAAATTACTAAATGTTATTAAATGTTATTTAAATTATAGTAATAGTAATAGTTTAAATATGCTACAGTTTCTTTGCTACGGAGAACTAGCACATCACATGAGCAGTTTCTGAAGTATCGCACGTTATATAAGTAATTTCATTTTTTTTAAACCTTTGTTTAAGTGTATATAAAAGTGCTAATATGTTATTCTTGCAATATTTAATTCCATTGATTTGAAAGAAACTATCATAATGAATGAAGTTGTTGTAATTGATGGAATCCCTTGCCGGATTGTAAACATCCTTGGTGACGGAAATTGCCTGTTCTCCTCCGTGTCTTATCTGGTGCACGATAACGTCTCAATGGCTAATAAAATTCGGGCAGACATTGTGCGTCACGTTTCCAATAATTGGCGGAGATTCAAACCGTTCACTCAACAACGCTCTGGGGCTCCTTATAGTACTAAACGGAGATACCTCAACGAAATGTCTAAACCTTATAGATACGGAACTATTTGCGAAATCAAGGCTGCAGGGGAGATGTATCCTTATGTTTCAGGTATTTCAAGGTGGCACTCTTCTTGCTATCTTTAGAGAGGCAGTGCATGGAATCAAAAGAATCCTATTGGCAGGGGATTTTAATGAAGGGCACTTTGATGTTCTTATTCCATTGGGTGAAACAACAAGCACTGATAATATTAAACTATCAACTAAACTTGATAATATCCAAAAATCGCCGACCACCAGTGAGCCAATGGTTTGCGGTCAGAATTTCTCTCGCATATTGTCACAATCCCAACTTGCTGCTCACACTGACCTGTGCATTTCGGACAAAACCTACCCTACCACTGCAATGCCAATTAAATTTAAAAGAAGTATAAAACGCAGAAAAAGATTTACAGATAAATCAGGAAAAAACAAGTCAGAGATGCTGTTTTAAAACATGCAAAAAACAACCATGAGTTAAAGAAATTAACTAAAAAAGAATATAGAGAGAGTCATCCCGAAGTCAATAGAAAAGCAGTAAAAAAGGATTCCTCTAATTTACGCATTCAATCAGGCAGCTACAGAAAAATATGAAAACAAATCGCATGTCAGATTATTGCCTTGAGCTATTAAGTATTTGTCTGGTTTTAAATATGATCCTTTGATTGATTATTCCAGGGATAAAGCTGTTGATCTTGGGCCTCGGTTACCCTGTACCTCGTGCCGTGCCTTGAAGTGGCAAGATGAAACTCCAGAAATGTGTTGCAGTGGCGGTAAAGTCCAGCTCTCTGCTCTGGAGCCTTACCCTGAACCCTTACATAGCCTCTTGACCCATCAGCACCCACAATCCGAACACTTTCTTTCTGCTGTCCGAAAGTACAACGGTTGCTTCCAAATGACGTCTTTTGGAGCAAGAGAAGTAAAGAAGGACAATTTCATGCCTACATTTAAAGTGCAAGGGCAAGTCTACCACGGGATAGGAAGTCTCATTGCGGGGCCCCAGCAGAAGCCTTCATTTCTCCAGATATACTTTGTTGGTGACGATGACAATGAGAGGGATATTCGATGTGGAATCTACCCTGGCATTGAACCCGAACTGGTTAATCAACTGCAACACTTGCTGCATGAACACAACAAATATATACTAGATTTTAAAGCTGCTATTGATTCTATTCCTAAAGGACAGCAGGACTACCAAGTGGTGATTAACGCCAATCGGAAACCTTCAGGAGAGCATCAAGTGTCGTTTCAACGCTCCGACAACTAGAGAAGTAGCTGTTCTCATCGTCGGTCAGGAATTTGAGAAAAGAGATATTGTTTTAAAGAGTAGAGACAAGAGATTGTTACGAATTAGTGAAACCCACCGTGCGTATGACACTCTCCAATATCCTTTAATATTTTGTCATGGAGAAGATGGTTACGGTATAAGTATACCACAACGCGACGTGAAGACCAAAACACCTCTTAATAAGATGGTGTCCGCTGCTGATTTTTACAGCTACATGATAATGGAGCGGGATGGCGAAGAATGCTATCTATTGCTGTTCCGAAGCCTTCTCAATCAATTTCTGGTTGATATGTTTGCGAAAATTGATACAGAGAGACTCAATTATATTCGTCATAACCAGAAAAAACTGAGATGTGAGGAATATGTACACCTGAAGGACGCCATGACAAAGACTGACACCATGTTATCAGACCTCGGGAAGATGGTTGTTTTGCCGTCCTCTTTCACTGGAGGACCCCGCTATATGCATGAACGAACTCAAGACGCAATGACGTATGTATGCCACTTCGGCCGACCAGATTTGTTTATTACATTTCCATGTAATCCTAAATGGCCAGAAATCTTAGTGCTTTTGAAACAAGGTCAAAAATCTCACGATAGACACGACATAGTAGCGAGGCTTTTCAATCTTAAATTGAAACATATGATGAAAATTCTAACTAAAGATAACATTTTTGGTCGAACCAGGTGTCACATGTATTCCATCGAGTGGCAGAAAAGAGGACTTCCGCATGTTCATATTCTCTTGTGGTTAGAAGATAAAATATAATCAGAGTCAATCGATAAAGTCATAAGTGCTGAGGTGCTTGATCCCGACCAAGACCGAATCCTCCATGATATCACCAAGACAACAATGATTCATGGTCCCTGTGGACCTCTAAACAGGATATCGCCCTGCAGGGTGGATGATGTGTGCACAAAGAAATATCCCAGATCCTTTTTGAAAGAAACTCAAACCGGAGAAGATGGTTATCCTCAATATCGCAGTCGGTCTCCGATGGATGGTGGGTTCACTGCCAATACCGGCGGAGTAGATATTGATAATCGGTGGGTGGTTCCATACAACCCCGTCCTGTCACGCACCTTCTCGGCGCATATAAATGTGGAATATTGCAATTCAGTAAAATCTATAAAATATATCTGCAAGTATGTTAACAAGGGATCCGATCAGGCAGCATTCACCGTTCAAAATCTGGACGAAGTGACGAGGTACGAGACAGGACGATACATCAGCAGCTCTGAGGCAGTCTGGCGTATTTTTTGTTTTCCTATTCACGAAAGGTTTCCTTCTGTTATGCACCTTGCCGTACATCTTGAAAACGGCCAAAGAGTTTACTTTACTGAGGCCAATGTCGTTGATAGGATCAATAACCCTCCGACAACAGCCCTTCTGCCCTATTTTGAGCTTTGCAAAAACGATGCTTTTGCAAGGACACTATTATATTGCGAAGTTCCAACTTACTACGTATGGAAAAACAAGAAGTAATGCAGAAGAAAAAAAGGGAAGACTGTGCCAGGTTATTCAGGGATAAAGAAAGATCAGGTTTTGGGCAGAGTGTACACTGTCCACCCTAGCAATGCTGAGTGCCTACGCCTCCTCTTTCACGAGATCTGTGGCCCATATCATTTACTGCCCTAAAAACTGTGGGAGGGGTAATCCACCCAACATTTCAGGCCGCATTCAGAGAACTAGGCTAGCTAGAAGACGATGCTCACTGGGAGAAGAAGCCTCAATTTCTGACTCTCCTAAGAAAATCCGTGAGCTGTTTGCTATCATGTTGGTTTTTTGCCAAGTTGGTGGCCCTCCAAAATTATGGGAGAAATACCGTGACAGTCTTGCAGAAGATATCAGATGGAAAATGCAGAGAGAGTACGGACAGGTCCAATTAGTCATCGACATCGTTTACAACAGATGCCTTATCCTTCTTGAGGATATTGTGATATCTATGTCTAATAAACCACTCCTACATTTCGGACTTCCATCACCTTCACGAAAGAAAGGAGGCATTGTCGACAACCATCAATACTTGAGGGAACTCTCTTACGATACCGTTAAACTGGCCGAAACAGTTGCTGTAAATGTTTCAAAATTAAATCAAGAACAGAGGAAAGCTTACGATGAAATGATGCACAGTATTGTTTCTGAATCTGGGCAGTTGTTCTTTCTTGATGCCCCCGCTGGCACTGGGAAAACGTTCTTGATTAACCTGTTGCTGGCCAAGATTAGGAGTGGAAGGAAGATTGCCGTCTCTGTTGCTTCCTCGGGTATTGCAGCTACCTTGATCGACGGAGGCAAGACTGCACACTCAACCTTCAAGTTACCTCTCAATCTTAATCATTCTGAGTCTGCACTTTGTAACGTCGCTAAGCAGAGTGATATAGCTCAGGTTCTTCGAGAAACAAAACTTATCGTATGGGATGAGTGCACCATGGCTCATAAGAAAGGTATTGAAGCTTTAAATAGGACTCTCGAGGACATTAGGGGCTGCAACCGTCTCATGGGTGGAATTACGGTACTTTTGGCTGGTGATTTTAGACAGACTTTACCTGTTGTGTAAAGAGGGACACGTGCAGATGAAATCAAGGCTTGCTTCAAATCATCCATCTTATGGTGTAATGTCAAAGTTCTGTCCTTGAGAATTAACATGCGTATCCATCTTCAACGCAACTTGAGGTCAGAAGAGTTTTCAAATTTATTACTCGATATTGGAGATGGTAAACGTTTGGAAGAGAATGGAAGAATAAAAATTCCGAACAACCTTTGTGAAGTTGTGAGAGATTTTATCAGCCTACACTGTTAGAAATATCGTGAAAAATTACCTCTGTTTTTAAAGGCTATCTATTTTTGACCAATGAGAACACGCCATAGTCGTTTATGAAGCGTTCTCATTCGTCAGAAAATAAATAGCCTTTAAAAACAGAGGTAATTTTTCACGATATTTTTAACAGTGTAACTGACACTGATTAAGAAAGAGAAAAAAGACAGGCAATTGACCAAAATGGGAAGTTATGAAAGAGAGAATTTAACGTAGCGAAGTGCGGGTACTCAGCTAGTATATATATATATATATATATATTAAATGATTTTATATATTATGAAAAATGTGATTTCAACACTTGAATTTGAGGACGCTGATTTGTAGATTTACTAATTTAAATAGCAATTACATAAACAACTACCATTTTTACATTATTTTATTTAATTAAATTTTGTTTTTATATGTATCGATGGAATGTTATATTCCATTTTTAACTCACTTCGTAATACACTAAAAAATATATCCAGCTGGCTGTGGAACTGCAAGAATGCAATGTTTTAAACACTAACAAATAGAAAATTATGTAAAAATAAAAAATAAAGTGTGTAATAATTTTTTTATTTTAAATCACGCTGTGATGTCTGGATAACTTCTCTATTAATTTCTGTTGGCGCCAATGTCACGTGATACGTGGGCGCGCGGAGAGGAAGGGGGAAACTGTTTTTCAGAGTGGAAGAGGTTTTTGAGAAGTGTAGACGTAGGCCGTGCATGTTCTGCCGGCGAGAGTTTTAAATATATAAAACGGAAGTGTGTCAGGTGCTACGAGCACCGATGTATTATAATTTTAGTAGTTAGTAATTTAATAATAAGGTGAAGTGGAGGTTTTGGAGTGTAGTATGAAGGTATTGTGCACTGGAAATTGAAATTTAGAATATGTATATATAATTGTATATAGTGTGTTGTTATCCACGTCTTCATGTATTCTTATAAATAAACTTAATTTAGTGTTCTGAAAAAAGTGATATATTACAAAGTAGAGATGGGCAACATCGTTCCTTTTACGGAATCGTTCACCGAAAGGAACTAGTTCTTTGGAGTCGTTCCTATTGAAATCGTTCCGAAAAAAAGGAACGATTCCGAGAAAAGGGAACGATTCCGAGAAAAATGAACGATTCCGAGAAAAAAGGAACGATTCCAAGAAAAAGGGAACGATTTTGAAAAATAATGGATTCCAAGGGAAAAAAATACTTCCGAGATAAAGAGAACCACATTCAGTCCATAATATTTATTACTAATTTATTTTCGTATGCATCCATCCATTTTCTTACGCATCCAGTCGCCTTAATTTTGTAATATTTTGGGCAGATGGTTTTGTTTTTAAGAGTTCATTTCATTGATCAGTGTGCGCAATTAATTTGCAGTTATTTCTAACTTTATGATTTATGGCATTAAGCATAATTCCTCTTGAAAATTTACTCCTGGTTCCTGGTTGACCTTTCATTTACCGCTGTACTTTATCAAGGAAATTTTACTGTAGCTTCGGTAAGACAAAAAAGAAGTCCTATTATTCTAGGATTAAAACTGACCGAAGTACATAATGGCTGTTTAAAGTTAGAGCATATTTTTTTCTGCGAAATAGGGGTCATTTACAAATTTACTAGAAATATAAATAATCATCAGATATATAAAAAAAAATAGTTGATAGTAAAATTAACATTGCATTATAAATTTGAAATCTAAAATCATTCTGAAATATTAATGCAAAATATACAGCTTGTACTAAACATATAACAGGAAAAAAATAATAGAATTTTCGTTAAATGAAATGTTGAAAAGCAACAGCCTCGATTCTTTACAAAATGACACATATTTTGAAATGTTATTAGATTACACTAGGATGCAAATTTGTATTGTGTGAAGTGTTTTAGGTTTTGATAATTAGTTCTTATGTATTTTGTAGCACTGAATCCAAAACTGGCCTTCATTTTTTTATCACAAAGTACACAGTTTTTTCAAATCGTAAATTTGAAAGTTAAAAAGTGAAAAATTAACGAAAATCTGATAGTATAAAATAGATGTGATTGTTATTTCTTTAACTTTCGATAATTGATTTTTATGTATTTTTTACTATTGAATCCGAAAATGACCTACATTTTTAACCATCACGTCAGGATTTTTCGCAAATTGTAAATTTCAAAATCTTAATTGAACCTCTTCCCCTCCCACATTATCGGATCCCTGAGCTGTTTAGCTGCAAGAATCCCAGTATAAGTCAAAAATTGAATAAATTGTTGAATTAAATAGAATTAAATTGAATATAAGAAGTTTTACATCCATTTTATAGTATCAGATTTTCGCTAATTTTTCAATTTTGAAATTTACTATTTGCGAAAAGTCCTGACATGATGGTTAAAAATGAAAATAATTTTCAGATTCAGGGCTAAAAAATACATAAAAATCAATTTTAAAAATAAACCCAACCATCACAGTCTTGTGTTATCTAATCTAAAACTTTTTTGTAAACTTGTTGGCAGTAATCTATCCGAAATTTTTTGTGTTACCCTGTAAAATAAGTACAAATGGTAAGCACTGAAAATGATAATAATACATTGTCATCGGATTTACGTCAGTATGTAATATTTAACCTCGATCGGATACTTTAAAGTGAGTTGAATTTTGAATATAAATTTTGAACTGAAAAGACCTACATACAATCGTTTCAAGTTAACCCATTACCCGCTGGTGTTGCGTTCACGCAACGGTCAAAATAATTGATCATGCTTAAATTAATTACTTTGTCACCACTATTTTAGAATTAAAAAAATTGCCTTATTTATAAGCAGAAATTTTGATATTTTAATACAACGAAAATTACCTTTCTGAATTTGTGGTGACAAGCGACTTTCAACAAGAGATTTCGAAATTCCTACTTTATAGTTTTGGCGGTTAATGGGTTAAATAAAAGCTTATAAAAATAGCATAATTTTTGTTAAAAAAGTCATGAAAAGAAACAGCTTCAAATCCTTACAAAAATCTGTCGTAATACGATTTCTTTCAAAGCGCAGATACCCGTAATAAATCCTTCAAATACTTTAAGCATTTTGCTTACCACCCCTAGAAGCATGGCTAAACTTATGTGTTGAAATGCAATAAACCAACGTTTAAAATGCACAAATAATGCGTGGAAAAGCAGCAAACAGCTGTTTCAAATCTACAGCGAGATTCTTCTTCAGTGCAAGAGAGGGAAAAAAGGAACAGCGTGCTAGGAAAAGCAAGGCTGAGCAAAATGATAGACAGAGACGCGCTGCCTTATATACCCTATGCGGGTAGCGAAAGCGCCAGAAACAACCAATGAGAGAGAAGCAGTGGAAACGACTGGGTGTACAAGTAGCGACATCTACCGGAAAAGTAGAGAAAATGAAACCAAAAAAGAGGAAATTAAATTAACGCTTTCCAAATACTTGGAAAATCTGGAGTACTAGATAAGTCATTGACTAAAGAGTGAGAATTTTTAATGATGTGGTAAGCTTCCCAAAAATCAAGATCAAGGTTAGAAGAACATTTTTGGATAATGGTGGCTGAGGAAAAATCGAACCTATGTTGAGAAGACCAAGAATGTTGAGCAATAGAGGAACGTTTGAGCTCCTGATTTTTAACATAACCTTCATGTTCTTTTAAACGAAATCTAAGAGCACGTTTAGTCTGGCCAATATAAGAAAGGTCACATTGGCAAGAGATTTGGTAAATACCCCAGTTATCTAGGCGATCAATGGGGTGTTTGAGATTTGAAAAAGTGATTTTATTAACAGGAGAAAAAATAACATTAAAATCAAACCTTCTTAAGATTTTAGCAACTTGCTGACTGATTTTAGGAAAAAATGGTAACACAACTGAAGTGTTACCATTTTTTCCTAAAATCAGTCAGCAAGTTGCTAAAATCTTAAGAAGGTTTGATTTTAATGTTATTTTATTAACATTTTTATGTATGATTTTATTAACAGGAGAAAAAATAACATTAAAATCAAACCTTCTTAAGATTTTAGCAACTTGCTGACTGATTTTAGGAAAAAATGGTAACACAACTGAAGTGTTACCATTTTTTCCTAAAATCAGTCAGCAAGTTGCTAAAATCTTAAGAAGGTTTGATTTTAATGTTATTTTTCTCCTGTTAATAAAATCACTTTTTCAAATCTCAAACACCCCATTGATCGCCTAGATAACTGGGGTATTTACCAAATCTCTTGCCAATGTGGCCTTTCTTATATTGGCCAGACTAAACGTGCTCTTAGATTTCGTTTAAAAGAACATGAAGGTTATGTTAAAAATCAGGAGCTCAAACGTTCTTCTATTGCTCAACATTCTTGGTCTTCTCAACATAGGTTCGATTTTTCCTCAGCCACCATTATCCAAAAATGTTCTTCTAACCTTGATCTTGATTTTTGGGAAGCTTACCACATCATTAAAAATTCTCACTCTTTAGTCAATGACTTATCTAGTACTCCAGATTTTCCAAGTATTTGGAAAGCGTTAATTTAATTTCCTCTTTTTTGATTTCATTTTCTCTCCTTTTCCGGTAGATGTCGCTACTTGTCCACCCAGTCGTTTCCACTGCTTCTCTCTCATTGGTTGTTTCTGGCGCTTTCGCTACCCGCATAGGGTATATAAGGCAGCGCGTCTCTGTCTATCATTTTGCTCAGCCTTGCTTTTCCTAGCACGCTGTTCCTTTTTTCCCTCTCTTGCACTGAAGAAGAATCTCGCTGTAGATTCGAAACAGCTGTTTGCTGCTTTTCCACGCATTATTTGTGCATTTTAAACGTTGGTTTACTGCATTTCAATATTCCTGCACAAAGGCTTTAATTGCTATTTTAAAATAAACTTATGTGTATTCAGATGCAGAAAAATGGCATAAGTCTTGCATTTCAAAGTTTCGTATAACATCGTCAATTTTAGTATTAGATGAATGGGACTTTTTTTGTCTTTCTTTTAAGGGAACAGGAAATTTTTACTAAATGTCACCTAGAGGGCCGGGGAACCGTATACAAAATTAAATTTCGTAACTTTTATAGAAATATTTTTATTGATCCAAACGACTTTCAGAATAATTTTTTACCTTATTTAAAACATTTTTGTAACCGGAACTATAGGTCTATGACTAGCGGTTTAGGAATTAGCCATTGGACATCGTTGAAAGTAAAAAAATTCGTAATTTTTCAAGAAATGATTTTATTGACCCAAATCACTTTTAAAATACTTCTTTACCACATTTAAAACATTTTTTGTAATTGGAACTATATGGCTATGACTAACGGTTTAGGAATTAGCCATTGGACATCCCTGAGAGTGAACATCCTGTATAGGAAATTTTATTATTGTTCTGATATTTGTCACCAGGGTCTAGGAATTTTTAGTCTCATAGATTCCTCTTCAAAATCTACCTCTAGGTAATCTTAATTTCATTTTTCTTTCTGAATCTCATTTTTCATTTGGATGGCCCTACTGATTTGGATATGTAACTTGTTAAAGTAGATTGCATTTTTGTTCGTTTTGTTCCAGTGTCCGTACCTTCAATAACTTTATCACATTATCGTCTTTCTCCTCAGTCCCTTAACTTTACGCACAGAGGATATTTCGCATAATTCATCAACATTATTATCACTGCCTTCAGGATCTGGTTCAGAAGTGGAACACCCTATTTTATAGCAATCATCTTGTAGTGCAATTCAGTGATATATAATTATATATCAATTTTAATGCATTTGAAATAGCTTAATGTCATTAAAATACACTGCAAACAACTTTTCCCCGTTGGCCATAATGTAACGGAATACTTTTGAGTGCCCTATAAATGAACTATTAACACTACACTCTTCATATTGAATACCAAACATTCCATGGTAAACATCACTAACATATATCAATTGCATGGGAATCCGAGTATATTTATGGGAGTTAAGTATATCACACACTGAGACGACAGAGCGACATGAAGCGCAACATGAAGTGCAAAAACCAGTCGAGACAAAGAACGAAGTTGTTTCAAACTTGTTTTAAGCCAGTTTTTCTGGCGAATTCAAGCGACATGTCTTATGTGTCGCCTTAGTGTGTGACTTGCCTTAGAGCGTGAACAGGCGGACTGACGGACAGACAAACCGCATTCATAAACACTAACTTTGTTGGAAAGTGTTAAAAAGTAAAGCACGTTTTTGCACCCTGTCCTTCCCGAGTGATTGATGTATGTCTTGTCTTATACCCTAACATTGCTATTTGTGAACTGCTGTTAACTACGTAGAATTTCAATAAACTTGCAACTCTTTTTGAATCTCCAGTTTCACGAGAACCTACAGAAGTTTCTCTAATTTCACACCCTCATCCGCCGTCACCCTCTTTCTACTTCTATCATATTGAACCTCAGTTCGGTGTGAGTGCATTGCGATGCTAATATGTTTGTTTGGATTGGGATCTTTGGAATGTCATAACTCATGTAGTCATGGAACACTTGTGTCACACGAAAGGGTAAAAGTTCCTTCAGATGATTTGTAAACAGATTCATTAGCAGCATGGCTAGTGATATATATAAGATAATATTATATATATTAATATTATAATATATATATATAGTAATACATATGATTTTATACATATATAGTACATATTATCTCCGCCAAAAGATATAGTGATTCACTAAATTTCAAAGTTCTATTTCTTTAAATTTGAAATTTGCTAAATTTTTAACTGAAAAACTGTTGATTGGTTTAATATAGAAATTAATTAAGAAAGAAATAAAAAATTAATAAAGAAATTATAGAAATTAAACAAATTAAAAGTATGTCCATTATTATTACAGAGTGTAGTATTATATAAAGAAATATTCTTTTGTTAACAACCTTTTGACTATGTTTCGGCCGTTGAATAAAAGACATCTGTTGTAAAACGTGTTATAGATAATACCAACCTTAATTTTTTGAGAATTTGACTATTTTTTATTCGGAGTTAAACTTTTTATTGTCAAAACTATTTAAAATAGATAAAACATCTTGTTAAATTCGAACTTTTCAGAAAACTTAATGTAATTTTTAAAAAAAATGTTTTAAGTGAAAAGAATAACAAAAAGGAAGGAAAATACATAAAATTTAGTATCGTATTTGCAGTAAGTTTTACCTCAATAGAAACGGAAATTTGGTATTAGGCTTGAAACACTAAATTTAGTTTGGCATGAAAGGAGCCTGCTCGGATCGAAATTAAACTCAGGTATGTATTATCCATCATCACAGTAACAGGCATTAATCGTGGTATTGATTTCGGGATTTGCGAGTATTAATCCCGATCGAGAAATCTGAATTATTATAAGAAATTATTACGATAAACGACTTTTTTCTTTTTTTTTGGTTTTATTTTACGTTGTTTTAAAACAAAGTCACAGTTATTTAAATTATAATTTTTTAGCAAGAAATAGAAATGAAATAGCACATGAAAAAACTGTACAAAATCACAACTTGCATTCTTTGGAAACCAATAATTAAATTCGTATATTGTACAACTTTTTTAATGCAATATTAACCTTCCGCATACCAGATCGGTGCAACAGACCCGATAGGTACATTCAAATTGATTTTTCACATTTAAAAAAATGAAATTTTTTTAAATATGTGACTTTTTCTGGAATGTTCTACTCAAAAGAATAGAACCTCCCGGAAAAAAAATCACATATTTACAGAAATTTCAGTTAAAAAAAAAAATGAGAAATATCATTATAGATGTACCTGTCGGGTCCATTGAACCCCTCTGGTAGGCGGAGGGTTAACATAAATCTATTAAACCGAAACAAGCATAAAATATGCAGCTTTACATATATGTCGCAGTGTTGGAGAAAGTCCGATAATCTGTACGTAGCACGTGATTTTTCTTTCCCGTTTTTATATTCAAAACGGTCATTAAGAGAGCGAACCGCGGTTGAATTATCTGAATCCCACCCACCACTCTTGCTGTTATATTATTATTATTATTAGATATTACGTTTTCTGAAATAGTCATTATTTTAAGAAAGAAAGAAACGTTTTACAAAAAATTCTTGTTCGAACAGATTTTACTCTATGTAATAAACCTCAATGTAAGTTGATTAAAACAACAATCTTCGAGAGTTTCGAGATTTTTTTAAATCATCTTCTTCAGGAGAGAAAAACAAGACGCCAAACTGTGGAAATAAAGTGGTAGTCGAGCGCTCGTAGCTGGTCATATTTTTCTTTTGACAAAGAGGATTCTCAAATTGAAATTATGCTTGAGGAAAAGACACGAAACAGTGAAATATACATGAAAGTGCGCAACTCTACAATTATTAAAATAATTGAAAATCAGTCATTATTATCCTATTAAAATGCAATTTTTATGGCATAGTGATGTATTTCTTATAGTATTCAAAATGTTTCTAATCAGATTTTAAAAAATGTTTTTGACTATTAATTAAACAAGCATTATCTTTATTTTTCTTAAGGCTGCTCTTAAGTGATCTGCTCAACAAACGCAAAAAGGTTTTGACACATTTACAAATTCATTTTTTAACGGAAAGATATAAAATTGGAAAGTTTGACTATAGAAGCGATTTGGAATCGAATTGTGTTTTCCATTTTTTGATCAGTAAATTACCTATTGAGTTATAAGCGATTTTGATCACGTGACAAACACGTTTTTCACCCATTTTTGAGCGATTATGCCTCTTTCGCGCGGAAATTCGGTTCAAAACGCCCACTTTGACACTATTTTCTGAAAGATCTATTGCGTTTGCAAAAAAGACGGAAAAAACAGCTCGATTACGTAGTTTCTGAACACACCTGCTAGTTTCATGCATTTCCGAATTTAAAAAAAAATAAAACTTTTGTCTCAAAGTTAACCTTTTGGATTTGAGAACAGCCTTAAGAATTCATTTAGAAAAAATTCATTTCGTATAATACATTTACCAATTAGAAAATGTATTAGTGTATTTAAGTACACATGGTGTTCCATTACCTTCGGGGTCCAGGTACTCAATCGGTAAAGCACGTAAAGTTTCTGGGTTCGAATTCAATCTCGGGCACTTTTTCACTCAGGTGGAAAAAATCCAATTCGTATAAAATATTTTTTAAATTATTTCTTTCATAATTTCTTTCATCAGAAGAAGATCCATTAGTAATGTTATTAAGTAACAGATGATAAGTAAATAATTTACAATAGACAATATTTTAATTGAAGTAAAATAATATACTTCTATTCATCTAAGCATAAAAGTTTAAGAGAATATAATACGTAGTTGTAGTTTATTAAATGCCCTCCTCCGCCCCGCCCCGCCCCGCACTTCAATTTCTTTTTTCATTCTTTCTTTTCTTTTTTGGGGGGGGGCGGAGGGGGTCATACACATTAGAAAGATATTTTGGCAATAAAGTCAGCTTTAATAGAATCAAAATCTGTTATTTTGAAATAAAATAGCGTATTTTAATTTATTAAAACTGGCCAGTCGATAAGAACAAGGAATCGGTCCTTTTCGGAAACGGTACATTTTGGAACGACTCCGAGGAATCGGTCCTTTTCGGAACGACTCCGCGGAATCGGTACATTTCGGAACGACTCCGAGGAATCGGTACATTTCGGACCGATTCCAAGGAATCGTTCCGAAAAGGACCGAATACGAGGAGTCGTTCCGAAAAGGACCGAATCCGAGGAGTCGTTCCTTTTCGGAATCGTTCCAAAAAGGACCGATTCCGAGGAGTCGTTCCGAAAAGGACCGATTCTTTTTTACAGACTGGAATCGTTCCTTCAGTTTCACTGCCGGAATCGTTCCTCAACAAATGACACATCTCTATTACAAAGGAATACACAGACCTTGATGATTAGCGGATTTCGAGCGTATCACACACGCCTTTATGAAACAGTTGAATATTAATTAAATTATGAGATATACTTAGAATTAGTTACTAGCAAAAGCCATGCTTTGTTTGGATTCGCGAAGCATTATTTAATAAGATAAATATTTGAAAGTAACAATATTTTTTTATATTATTTTTGCATCTTTATTAAGCAAGAACGTTATTTTATGTTTTGGCGGATTTTAATTTTAGAAATGTAAATTCAGCCAAATAACTAAGAATTTCATCGGAATTTTTTATTTATGATATAAGACTTGTATAAATAAAAATATTTTCGAAGCAAAATTTTACAAAATATTTTTAAATTCTCAACTAAAAGCTCTTTTAAAGATGTTTTTACATTTTACAGTAGCCTCTGATAGCTTCTCAAATGGTTTGAAATAGGTATGTTTCCAATCTTTGTAATTCACATCAAAAAATCTTTGATAGCAATCTTAGATTAATATATTCGAAGAGAGCTTGAAGAAAGTTACTTCCTCAAAATCCTATTTTCAGGAAAAACATTTGAAATCTGCCCTCGTTGATACTAAGAATTATTAACTGTAAAACTTTTCATTCTAATTTCTTCTTTTTTTCTGTATGTTAGCATACGAGAATTTTTGATATTGTGGAATCTCTCGTAAGGAAATTTTCTATTGAATGCTAAACCTTGAAGGGTTTTCACTCTCGACAACGCTACGTATGTTAAGCCAACTGATATCTTTTTATCCCCAATATCTACGACTGCTTTATCTAATGTTAAACCTTGGGATTTATGAATTGTAACTGCAAAAGCTAACTGCAGAGGAAATTGTTTTCTTGAGCAATTTATATTTCCATTTTTCCAGAATTTAGTTATTGGTGGAATCGAACGCAGCCATTCTCATAAGTTGAATGACTGTAGATTTCAAATTTAACCATGATTATTCGCGGCATCTGGTCTGGTGGATCGTGATTTTCTTCATAAATAATATCTGCAACATGGCCTAAAGCCCCGTTTACTAAACCTTTTTCGGTCCACAAATTAGAACGTCACATTACTTTAGACCCAATTGATAAAGTAAGAAATGATTCAAGTCCGTTTGTCGTTTCAGAATCGGCCAACTTTGCTTTATTACAATTATGAAGAGCTTGAATCAAGGCAACAGGTTGACGCAGTTCTTTTAATTTTTCATTATTATATTCTTTCACGTCTTTTTTCGTTGAAAACTCCCTAATTGCATCTTTAAATAAATGCTGTTTGCTTTTTGAAAGAGACTGTAAGCTTCGATTCATTAATATTTCATAGTTTTCAGCAGTGCATTCTCCATTGCTAATTCGATCAAGTATGCTACAAAATATTTGTTGAGTTTCATCTTGCCGGAAGGATGATGATAAAAAAAAATATTTTTGAATAGTCGAAGAAAATAACAATTGTCCTTCCAAAAGAAACTCACTTCCTTGAATTTTGTCACTGTAAAGAGGCCTGTCGTTTACTGGAGGTAGTTGTTTGATATCTCCAAATAGGTATAAGAACATTCCACCGAAAGGTTCATCTTGTTTCGATGGCACAGCACTACGTAATCGTAAATCTATTTTTCGCAAAAGACTGCATCCAGTCATACTCATTTCATCTATAATTATGAATTTACAATTTCGAAACGCCTCCTGAAGTTGACCAATCGAATATGGACTAAGATCTCTTAGCTCTTGATTTAGTCCCAATAAAAGTTTTGAATGAATCGTTGATCCATTTATATTTACTGCGGCAACACCAGTTGGTGCAAGCAATTGAAAAGAAGATGGACCAAATGTTTCATTTAATCGAGCAGTGAAGTAGAGCAGTATTCGGGTTCATTAGTAAGGAACTGAATTTTACTTTCGTGAGAACATTCTTTGGGAAATTTGAAACGGCATGTGACTTCAGAAGATTCTTTTTTCTTTCTCTTACAATAAGCTTTAGAACATTTATGCATTTGTACTGCACGTATTAAGTGATTATAGTCAGCAGCTTCATCAGGCACATCCGTAAAATGAAATTTAAATGGATGTATATCATAAACTTGATTAGGATCTGGTTGCCAAGTCGATATGAATTCGTCAAAGTATTTTACAATTTTGCGCATGTTTTCATCATTTGAACTAAGATTGTTTACATCAGGAGCATCTTCAAACCAGAAAAGACCATGCATGTGAGGACTACCTCTATGTTGAAACTCAATACGAAACCAAAAGTCTTTAACTTTGAAATATTTCTTGAAAAAATGTTCCATAAAAAAAATCCAACCGCTTATGAAAAAAGTAAGCAACGATTAAAGGATTACAATTCAACAATTTTGATTTTCTGATGAATTCAGAATTTTGGTTACAATTAGTGTAAACATAGTCTGCATCAATGATGCGATAAATTTCAGGCCAGTATAAATCAGCTACACTAAGTGTAATGAAAACAGTAGGAGTTACCAATTCCTCAACCATGTCTAACAACTCTCGTGATCTGATAAACCAATAAGAGCTCGATGATCTTAAATTAGCATTGAAAGATAAAATCGACTTGTACAATGTAGGATCTTTCTGCAACCGTTCCTGAAGTTTTTCAACTGTTTCAACATCATGTAGGCGAGAATTTTTTTTTAATACAAATAATTCCAATTTTGTAATGCTGTCCAACGCATTATGCTATTGAAAGCAAAAAATCTAAATCTTGGATGCCGTGCAAATCTTTCATCGTCATATATCATGAGAAATTTAAAGTATTCTTTTGGTGTAATTTTACGAACTCTAGCATCTCTAAGATCACCTCTTCCTGTTGGAAATAACGTAGGAAAAGCTCTACAAATATATCCATCACATGAAAATTCATTTATAGGCTTAGTATCTATTTGAGGCCAAGGAATGACACTGCATTCATCATTTCCTTCTTTAATACCTAACATACTATTTATTGCCTCTCGATTACATCTGAAATTCACATTTGGGGCTCCGGATTCATATATATTATTTGTCCATGGACATTGATCCTCTACAGAATTCAAAGTTTTTTCAACTGATGGTAAATAAATCTTCTGTTGCTCTTGAATGAGTATTATTCGCCGAAAAATATTTTCATTTTCGGGTAAACTTTGCAAATTATTTTCATCAATAGTAATATAACGATACCAAGGATTATTTTCCTTTAGATATTCTAAAGCAGACTTAACGTTTTCACGATTTACTATAAAATCTTTGAATTCATCACCATCTTGTCTTCTAACAAAGATGTTCTGTGATATAGTATGTATTCAATGAGGTAATAAAGTACAAAATTGTGTAATATCTTGATGAAAATTAATAACTTGCCCACTGTATCCAAGCTGACCACCTGTAATGTGATAAACAGTAATAACTGGATGAACTTGGGCAATTAATTGCTCCTCAACGAAAGTTAAGTTCTTCAATATTTCCGGTTGTGGACCTGGATCCATATTATTTGCTACAGAAAAAATATTTAGTTCATTATTTACTATACATTTATGGCAAGTCTTACAAGATCCGTCAGATTGAATATGCATGTCAAACCAACGTCGATGACAAATTTTACAAAAATATAATTTTAATTTTTTTTGTGCATCTTCGAAATTTAAAGCATATTTCCGAGCACATGCATTATCTGTCAGAAGAGATTCGTCATGCCGTCGTTTTTTGCGCTGGTATCTAGTCTCTTGCCTTAAAGCTAAATCATGTTCGCGTTCTTTTCGACCAGTAAATGTACGTTTTCTCAGCATTCTTTATAATAGAACTAATACATTCCATAAATTGTTTTTAAACGGCCAACATATTAAAAATAATACTAATTGTAATTACTTCTTAATAGTAAATATGTTTCACTTGGTTAAATTTTCAACGTTCGAATTCGAATAACACTTTATATAACGAATTTAACATTTAATTTTATTTGTTTACAATTTTTTTTGTTGCCACTTTACAAAAAAACACAGAATATAATTCTTTTAAAATGCGTAAGTTTCGTCTGCGTAAATTATTTCACATAATAAGAATAAGTTGTGTATTTGAATTCTTAACACTAAAAAATACTTAATTTAATTAAATAATTGAATTTTCACAAATTTTAATTCATTAAAAATATGCTATAATTTTCCTGTAAAAAATATTTTAAAAATTTCAGAAAAGAAATCGTAAAACTATTATATGATTAAAAGGAATGATAGCCAAAATATGCGCCATCTCCAACCAATCTTAATAAAGTATTCTATTAAAATGTATATTTTCCTCTCAAATAACATACATTTTTAATATAAGAAAGTTTAATGTAAGTAAAGTTTTAAGCTGTAGCTGGTATTACGATAATTCTTTTACCTTACATATTACGTATGCCACGCTGCAATATTAAAAAGCTGTAGCCGGTATTACGCTACGATAATTCTTTTGTCTCACATGCAAATAATATAGAGATATACATATTATGTAAGCCACGCTGCAATATTAAAAAGCTCCAGCGGGTATTACGATAATTCTTTTACCTCACATGCAAATAATTAGAGATTATTTAATTCCGCTTAGTTATTAGAATTTTTTTTTAGATAAACGCAAACATTTTATCACAAACTCCAACAAAACTTTTTATTCTATTTATTCCTTATTCCAAAGATACAGCATTATCGTCTGCTGCCATAGTAACCTGATAAATTAAATTTTATTAAAAAAAAGGCACAGTAGTAGAAAAATATTTTACTAAATCGAATAGTTATTTTTAATTTTGGTTTTAGAATTCAATTCATGAACTCCCGTGCATAGAACGGGTTAAACAGCTAGTTAAATTTAAAAAACAGTTTTTGAGGTTTTTTGACGGAATAATGAAAATATATTTTATTTATTTAATTAATCATGATTCTATCTATAAGTACTGACTCCATGATTTATTATTTTTTCTTCTGAAAATATACGTGTTTCATTTTTTATTTGCAAGAATGCGTTCGTAAGGGAAAAACATGTAATATAAATTAATTAAAATAATAAATTTTTTAAGGTTTTCTGTAAAAAAAAAAAATAACATTGTGCAAATCTACAGGTCATAATGTATTTTTAAGTTTATTTTCAAGTCAAAATATTGAATAGTTTTTTTGTAAAGTATGCGACAAAATGTAATTCGAGTAGACTAGTAGAGGATTCGCTTCGCTCATCCTAATTAAAGCAACTTGAAGAGAGTTAAGGTTAGAGGGTAAACCTTCTTCAAAATGTACACATTTCATAGAATTGAAAAGAAGTTGATAGCTTCCATAACACTAGGGTAGACCGCGGCACGCTTACGCAGTGCACTTTTTCCGAAATGAATTATAACTGGCGCGGCACCAGTCATGACAGATTGATGCGGCTCCCTAGTGGGTATTCTCACACGTTTTGAGCATCAGTCGAGCTTCGGTCTAGCATGAGAAAAGGATAATCTGTTTTCTGTCAAGGTGAGTAAATTTTGTGTTGAACTTATTGAAACTTATTGTGAACTAATAATACTTAGTTAAGGATAAACAAATATATGAACATTAGCAGAATTTTATGCGTTTTTGAAAACTGTATTTGTATGAAAAGAAATGCTATTAATTTTCGTTGCACGTTAAAAATAAATCCAAACATGGCGGCTGGGCACGTTTACGCATTGACATCGGAGCACCTTTACGCACGTTCAAAAAGAAGAAATTACGTAAACATTTATTAGTTTCTATGGAAGCAGAACAAGAAGACAGCAAAAGAAAAAGTGTGAAACCAAAAACTGCAAAAGAGAAAAAGTTTGTACACTCTAGAATAAAGAAAATAGTGAATGAATCTGGTGTCGAAGATGAAAACCGTGTATGTATTTACTGTTTGAAATCATACAACCAATCCAAAAAAGGTCAAGACTGGGTTCAATGTCTTAGATGCAAAAGGTGGTTCCATGGCAAATGTGCAAAAGGAAATACTTTATTTTTTGTTTGTAAAAACTGTAACCGTGATGATGAAGATGACGAAATAGTTTCTGTTTTTTTAATTAGCAATAAGCCCTATGTTTTCAGTTTAGCCTATAAAATGTTCTTTAATTAATTCTCTTTAATTTTTTTAAACAGTATTTTAAGTTATAAATAAAACATTTCAATTTGATTAAATATTTATTTCACTTGCTCCTTGATATCACTTATAATATGCGTAAACGTGCCCCACTTGATGCGTAAACTTGCTCAGTTCCCGGGGCAAGTTTACGCAAGAGACTTGGACCTAAAAAATTTTTTTACGGTAAAAACACAAATAGAGCAACAATTTAATACACAAGTTTTGACTTTATTAACCGCTTTATAAAACCACAATGTCTAAAATTTCCTAAGTTGAAACATAAAAATTAGGAAATTTATTAAAAAAAACCGCGTAAATGTGCCTCGGTCTACCCTATATAATGCTTGTTGGCATAGGGTGAAAGTATTTATAGTCAATTAACTTTTTTACAAATACACTCTTACCCGAGCCTGTCGGTCCAGAAATAAGGACCGTCGAAGGGTGTACTAACTTCAGTAATTCCATTTTTTAAAATGAAAGTAATGAATGATAACTTTGACTTTTATAGTTTCATGAGAATTTTAAAGAAATTATTTCCGTAGTATAAAAATCAATCTACATGACATTTTGAGAGTTTTCCAACAGCACGAAAATAACACAATTACTTTTATGATATTGTTAGGGAAAAAAATCTTATACATGCACTTTTTTTTCTAAAAACAAATGGATCAATATTATATAATCCACTATCCGTAATCGGATTTAAAAAAAAAACAATGAACGCACATAAAATAAGAGA
This sequence comes from Maratus speciosus, assembly GCA_963932465.1. Taxonomy (NCBI): domain Eukaryota; kingdom Metazoa; phylum Arthropoda; class Arachnida; order Araneae; family Salticidae; genus Maratus; species Maratus speciosus. The sequence goes on from OZ010786.1 coordinate 154,454,661, forward strand.
AATACTTTTTATTTTTTAAAAATCATGTTTACACCAAATCTTTTTTTTTTTTGACAAATTGATACATTCGAAAATCATTCTTCTTTCTAGATAACATATTTATAATAGAATTCATACAAAGTCCTTGACATCGTTTTAAAACAAAGGAAATACAATATTGTCCACATACATTTGACGTAAAACTTTGAAGCGTTGTCTTGTTCCAATCTATTTGAAGATATTTTTTCACAAATCCTGTTTTGTCTTCACCGTAGGTTTCGGGAGGTAGTCCATAAGAATAAAAAATTCCAACGTCTTTTTGTCTTGAATGCAAATCGCAAGTCATTGGGATCCTTTTTCATCATGTTTATCAGTATTGATCGCTAATGTACAGGGAAATTTTCGAATATCAGGTATTTTGTCGGAGGGGAAAACACCTGCAAAACAGCTAGTAGAAGCAGGATCACGAAATCAAATTTTGTGAATCTATCATGAATTCATCAGTTTCCAACAAAATATTTCGAGCTTTGTTGATTTCTATTAAATTTTCAAATTCGGCGTAGACTAACAGTGAAATTGTTTGGTCTAAAGGAGTTGGAAGTTTTATTTCCAATCTTAAATTGCTATGACGGATAAGATTAAGATGTGCGCCATCGCATAAATCAAAACAAAATAAATCATATCCCTGTGAAAACTCTGATCTTGAAAGGTACAAACCTTTGTTTTCATCACTCGTATAAATAAGTTTTTGTAGGCTCTAATATAATGATTTTGAAGAGGATTATGAGGAGCAGGTTGACCGTCCACATACACGCCTATGAAATTAATATTGTAATGCTTGAACTCAAAAGGGGACTTTTTATAGTTGCCGTTAAATGCGTCATTATACACACAGGCGATCACGACGCGACTGGGCATCTGACCTGTAAAAAAGTTATCCTGAACAAAATTCATATTTCCTGTAGCAATGGAATATGCTTTGCAGAGCACTCTGTTAATAGGGTATTTGGCTGTTGTTTTTTTTAAGCTTGTAGCATGTCGTAAGACAACGTCCGGATTAACTTTTACTTTTCGAACAAATAAGGAGGCCTGTTCCAAGGAAACTTTAAATTTTCCTTCAGCCGCTAACAAGAAAAATTCTGGATTACTACGAATAAGTTTAATTTTCGCATCTACCATGTTAAGGGGGAGTCTTTCTTGGTGAAACATATCCAGGTGCAATCGATCAGTCATAGCAAGTGGAGCACTGAGTTTAGTCATTTCGGCACACTTACTAAATCCTTTATTAAGGGTTGCATCTGCCGAATCCACAACATCCATAAGACCAGCAGTATCTTTAAAAAATAAATTCGGAAGAAAGATCAGAGGTTTTTGCATCATAGCCGTGATTCGGTAACTTCTCTTGGCTCTGTATGGATAGGTATTATTACTGGAAGAAACCAGTCTTTCATTCAGGCTTATGTCAACTTGAGAAAACATGTAGTGTAAAAAGAGATTGACAGGTCGCACTTTACTTTTCTCCGCAATGGCTTTGCCATCCTTTCTTTAAATGTTTACTTTGACATATAATTGAGTTTGAGATAAATCAAGATATTCTTCTCCGCTTCCAGAAACATTAAATTCAACAGGTCCTTCATCTGAAACATTGGAAATAGGGTGAAATCCAACCCATTGGCCTCTTTCAATAACTGTTCGTGTGTGTGGTAAAGAAAATAATTCTAGTTCCGATTTAACACATTCTGGAGAGTCTTTCATAAGAAAAGCCATGGTATTTAATCTACCCTATATATATAAAATCCTAATGAAACGCATTTTATGAAACGGAAGTATGTAACGGAAGTATGAAACGCAAGTATGAATCGACTGATTAAACAACTGATTATGTTTCACGGCGATTTCTCCTAAAATATGGAATACTTTGCGATGAAATTAACACCAAAAATCAATATTGATCCGCAGATTTCAAAACTGGTATTAGAATTTTTAAATTCGAATTAGTTTTCGAAATATTAATTTTTTTCTAATTTTACAGTCGAACCTCTATTTAACGAAGTCGCTAAATCACGAAAAAAAGTTCGTTATATGGAAAATTCGTTAAATAGAGATTCACCTTTTAAAATACTTTAAACTAGATTTTAAATTCATAAACACTAAATATTTTTACTAAAAGTAATTAATCACATTTTTTTAATAAATTATATCGATTTGTTTTATTTATTTTACCCACCAATATCCATCATCAATTCATTTTTCTATGTGTTTAAATCTTTGAAATCTGCAAGAAAAACAAAACATTGTCCGGGAATACGCTGTATTTTCTGTTTAAAGTAAACAGTTATACATTAAAATTAACGAATTTTAATGACACTATCGTATTTATTATTATTATAACAAATAATTTTTACCTTACATTAACATATGCGTCCTTATATTTAATTTCTGAAAAACTGTTAATTTTGCCTGAGTTTTTTTATATAAAAAAGTGCTTTCTCTCATAATACGCCTCGCATCTTTGCAATGCACCAAAACCCCTTCATGCTTATATTCTTCTAACTATAATCCGCGTCGGATTGTTTCAAATAATTTTAGCATTTCATCAGACGAAGTTTTGTTAATTCCTGCATAATGATCATTTCCATCATCATCGTCATCTTCGCAATTTCATCGATCATTCCATCATGATTGCATCGATCATTTCGTCATCTTCGCAATTCATTGCTGTATTGTTTTTATTTTTCACACTGTCGAAAATATCCAATTCGGATAGTGTTTCCGAGGTCTCAATTTCAGAATTAAGTTAAATACAATCCTCAATCAGCACATGGTTAATTTCTTCTTTTTTCTCTTATCTGTATCCACATTTTTTAAGTTACTCTAAGGGATTATCGTCTTAGTCCTCCGTACTTACCGAATTCTCACTGTTGACAAAGATGGGCCTTCTAAAACCAGTTCAAGGCCATTGAACATCATAAAATGTGTTTAAAGAAAGAATAAGTTTGAAATGTCCAGAAATATTTTGAGAAATGGGGAGGAAAAAAAAATTTAGATCACAAGAAAAAGTTCGTTAAATAGAGAATGCACTTCGCTATTTGGAGGTTATTTTACGAAGAAATTCGTAAAATGTTCTTGGTTCCAAGGAAAAGTTCGCAAAATAGAGAAATTCGCAAAAAAGAGGTTCGTTAAATAGAGGTCCGACTGTATATACATTTTTCTAATGATGGCAACTCAAATTTTAATCATAACTGATATTTCTTTTCGTATTTCAGAAAGGGTTATTATTTTAAATTAATTTGGCCTCACTTGAATCTATGCTAAGAACAATGGTTTTTTTTTTATTATTTCATTATCATTTTATTTAATACAAAGCTTTCATTTCAAACTGAAAATTTAAAAATCAATGGCTTTAACTTCTTTCTTTTTTTAAAACGAAACGAAAAGAAAAATATGTCATATACGCACCGGGTTACCTAAAAAGCGCCAAAGGGCGTTGTTTTGCCTGACATGGTAATCCGGCTACTGTTATATATTTATTAATAAAGGTTTATTTACCTTTATTTTCTTTTTATTTAAAACAAAAAAAAAGTTATAAATTGCTTTGTTCTATAGTTATTAATTAATTAATTTTATTTATTATTAGTTCATTTTAAAAACAATAGAAAATAATTTAAATATACATATACATATGTAACTGGTATTCGAAAACGAGGTTTTCGCCAAATTGTCGTAAAAAAAACCCACGCCAAACCCGATTAAATATTGCATGAAATCCTGACATTTAATTTCAAATTCAAAGTAATGTTTTAAATGTACTCTTAGTTATCCAGTCGACCAATTTCGCCAAATTATATAAATCGCCAAAGCACTCACCAAATTATACAAATTGACGTAATTTTTATTTTAAATAACGAAAGAACAAATGAAGGCACAGATGTTATATACGCCCCATATTGGCGCGGTTTTTTCTAACACCAATGTCGTATACGCAAAGGTACTTAACCCTTAACCAGAATCGTGGGTCCATTTTGGCCGGACAACGACAAAAAAAAAAAAAAAAACGTTTAATTTCGAAACGCGCGCATCAACGCTTAAAGAACTAAATTAAAAAAAATGTATAATTTCAAGATATATATGAATAAAAGTTGATTTATATAGTACATGAAACTTTTTTCAATGTGCTTATAACCCATCTAAGTGGTGATTTCATATATATTAGAAAATAACTTGGATTTTAATTAAAGGGTCCTTTTGGACATAAGATTCCACTAATGTGGAACAATTTAGCGATTCCGTTTAAAGGTTAACTGACGCCAAAGTATAGTTATTTTGCTTGATATAGTAATCCGGATGTTGTTTTTTATGGTGGTGATGTTTTCGCTAAAATGGCGTCGGAAAAAAACCGCGCCAATATGGGGAGTATATGACATCTGTGCAGAAATAAATTAGTATAGCATTGGGCACAGATGTCATATACGCCCCATATTGGCGCGATTTTTTTCTGACGCCAATGTCATATATGCAACGGGTACTTAACTGGCGCCAAAGTGTCGTTATTTTGCTTCATATGGTAACCCGGACGTTGTTGTTTATGCTGCTGATGTTTTCGCCAAATTGCCGTCGGAAAAAAGTCGCCCCAATATGGGGCGTATATGACATCTGTGCCTAGCATTGATAAAAATAAAAATAAAACGTCGAAATAAAAATCCCTTGGTGGCGCAAACACGTGTAACTTCCTTACAGTCAAGTGAATGTGACATTTACGATCAACCATTATCGGCATTTAATCTAATATTCTGGCGATAGATTTTTGGTCGATGGGATAACCAAGTAGTACCGTTTTAATTTACCACTCGAAAAATAAAAAAATGCTAACTGGCGAGTTAAAAAAAGCTATTGGCGAGATTTTCACCCGGCTAACATAAAAGTATCAAGAATTCTTTGTGATCATGGCATCTTTTAAGTAGTTTTATTCGAAAAAATAACTTTGATTCTTTAATCAAAATGGAAACCTTTCTTAGGAAAAGCGAAGTGTTGTAATTGTTTATGGCAGTTACATGACTTGGACTATTGTAATATAAGTGAAATAATGGCGATAGAATAATATTTGGCGACTTATCGCCTGTGTCTGGCTAACATTAAAGTACGAAAAAGACCGCCTGGAATATAAAAAGCGAAGGAATCCGCCCAGAATTGTTGATAATAGTCACATGACTTAGGATATTATTATAGAGATTATTTTCAATTCTAAAAACAGCGCAAAGAATAATAATTCCTAACGATTAAAAATTTATTTACACGTGACTATTAAAAACAGAAAAAAACCCTTTAAAATTACTATTAAATGAGTACGTGTTACAAGCAGGAAAATATTGAAAATTATGTCTTGAAAATTGTATTTACACGTGAATATTAAAAGAGAAAGGAAACTTTAAAATAATAAATACATTAATATGCGTTTAACTCTTTCAGGGGCAAGGTACTTCTATTCGTAAAATGTTGAAATCAGTAAATGGCACCAGAATTTACAAACAAATTTCGAAATATGAAAATGCTTTTGTTCACTTAATAATAAAAGGAAAATTTTCATTCCAATATTCTGGTGCGTTTAAGAATTAAAATTAAGTGGTCCAAAAATGAACTACCGCCCTTGAAGGGGTTAAAGCGGTAAATTGTAGTAATTGTAGTAAATTGTATTATGTCAATCGTTTTATAACGCTGTTAAAAAAATACCAGGAGGCAAAGACTCTGTTTACTTAATTCATTTTATTTTAGCTTCCTTTCAAATGTTTAACTAGTCTTCTTTAATCAAACACGAAAACAACCATTGGATGTCTTAATAGCAAATGATTCGGCCTTAAATTTTTGCAATCAAAGGGAATTGAATGGAAACCCGTTTACAGGGAGATCGCTATAGGTTTTTTCAATTATAATTCAATCTTCGCTAATCTTTTTAAAACCGATCAAATTAGCGTGCTTTTAGATCTGCGGTGTCTGAATGGGGGTTGGCGAGCGTAGCTTGCAGGGGGCAGAGCCCCCTAGTATATATATATATATATAATTATTCAAAAATATCACGTTTTTGCACCTTGCGTGCTTTCGATGAAATGATGCGTTTCGCAGGTTTGCATTTGCTTTTAAGCTTTCCACGGCCATCATTTGATCTACTTTTTCAACTGCTTTTTTAGCTAATTTTTTCCTGCCTTCTTTTGATAGTGTTTTGAGAGACGATTTAAATTTTTCGCCTGATAACGCGTCTTTCGCTTGTTGCATAACGCTTCTTTACCAATTGTTTTTGGAACCACTTATCAAAATGGCATCTTATTGCAAAACAATTTAGCAAAAAATACGCCTACACCGTATCCTCTCCGCAAAACTGTTCCTTGATGGTATAGCAAACCATTCCCTGTTTGGTCTTCATAATAATATTCGAACTTTTGTGTACAACACGTATAAGGCACCAACATTTTGTTGATCTTTCTGAAAAAAAGAAAATGAGATTTATTTAAACGAAAGGCTCTTTTGTATCATCTGCCATAAACGGAAATGCAACGTTGCGAAAACTTTACCTCTTTCAAAAGATACTAAATCTCCAGAATGAAATCTGATATCAATTTGAACCGTTTGAAAATGTTGACGGATAACTGGTACGTACAATGATACTTGGATAATGAGCATTTATTATTCCGCCATCGCTTCCTTCGACAGACACAATTTTTAATCGAGGAGCTTGTACGTCACCTACGATTTAAGTTTCAAGAGATCACAGTACGCATACATCACGGGAAACGATGACTTTGGGGCCACAAAAGGACTTTGTTGAAATCCTGAATATTCTCCGGGTTCAAACCCTAAACGTTCTGCTTGACTTTCATAAAAAACTACTTTCGATTTTTTATCTGTCTTGATCGTAACGGGGTGAAAATGAAATTCAATCTTATTTTTATGCGATTGTATTGTCATACTTTTAATGAGGTCTGGTATCGTTTCATAACATCCAGAAGGAACTCTCCTACCTTCAAATTTCACATCCCCTAAGTCAAAATCAACCAAATTATTATCATTTCTAACGTTATACCATGTATGCGGGTAAATAAAATCGACCAAAGCCATTTCGAATTCACCGTTTAAATTTATAGGTGTGGGCAACTGAGTAGTAAATTGCGATATTTTATTATTTCTAAAAAAGCTCATAGAGCTGTCGCTGATGAGTGTGATGTAGAACGACATCTTCTCATGAAATGAACTGCAAGTGTGATGACTGCTCTATTTATATCCTTCTAACATCTTCAACCCATGCATTGAATTTTCCGGGTATCCTTGAAATTTCACACAATACTGAACTTACGTTTTCTTTTATTTAAAACTTTCTCCACGGGGTAAAAACTTGAATACGAAACCTTTTGCAGTTCTTTTTTGTAAAACGTTCCTTTTATGATTTCTCCTGTTAAACCTTATAATTTATAGACAACAGGCACCCTATGTATAATTTTATGAACAGCAAAAATATCTCTTGTCCAATGTATCCTTTCTCAAATTGTAGCTTTTCCTTACTTATGCGAACGGTATATCCTACATTTAAGTCGGCTTTCATTGCAGCAGTCATTTGCGTACAATGTTTTCCAAACATGACTTTGATTATCAAAGTTTGCTGAAGCTGGCTCCATTCTAATACTACGATGCCACGTGTGGTTATAACTATGTGTTAATTTATCTATTACATCAATATACCTCTTCCTATTCATTTCAGTAAAATATTTCCGCATTTTCGTTTTAAATGTACGATTAAAGCGTTCTACTACTGAAGCTTTTGTGGTGTTATTGGTTGTGAAAAAGTGAATATTTTGCTTTTTTAAGAAATGTTGCACAAGCTTATTCGTATACTCCTTCCCACCACCGCATTTCAGAGTTTGCGGCTTACGTTCCGAAAATATTTTTTCGAAAGCTCGTTTAATACGTGGAGGTTTTTTATCTTTTAACGGTATGATCTATGCATATTTTAACAAATATCAATACAAGTCAGTAAATACCTATACCCGTCATTCAAAGAAGAGAGGGACTGCGTGTCTACTAAATCAGATTGAAACTGCTCGTTTAATCCTCCTACTATGATAGGAATTCTCGGGAATTTGTGTCGCAAGGGCTTGTGCAAAGTATAAGAATCTTTCATTTGTAGCCATTTCTTTATCTGCTGTGCTTTTACACGACCTTTTAAAGCACGCTGCAAAGCACTGATACCACCGAAACTGGCTGGCAACTCCGGATCCCGATACATCTGATTCAAAGCTTCCATTGCAACAATGATTATGATCTAAACGAAAGTTAAAGTTCATTTATACTTTTTCAGCTACAAATTAACACGATGCTTATCTCATCAAAGTTTTACTTAAGATGAAAGCATTATAACAAATCTTTAAAATATATACCTAATTTTAAATAAATTAAAATAATTTTTAGATTTATTTTTTTTCCAAGTTTTTTTTTAAAAAAAAAAGAAAAAGAGAGAGAGAGTTTAAAACATATGTATGTTTTAAACTCTCGCTCTCTCACTCTTTTTTAATGATATAAATATAAACAAGATACAGCATGAAACATACAAAACAAAATATATTCAACAAAATGTAAATTGAATTATCAGACATTATTAAATTACCAAACAAATTTTATTCATTGTCGATATACATTTTTTCAATGTCTCTGAGCACAGAGGAGACGTCTAAAGTTGAAAAGAAAATTGTCTACAAGCCCTATCGAAAAGTCATTAGCATTATCGCGATAAAAGTCTTTGGCTAATTGACGAAATTCCAGTTTATAAAATGCCAATTCAAAAGTTCCTTCAAACTTTTCAGCTTGAGACAGAATGATACAAGCATGAAGATCCGACTTTGGATATTTTGCTTTGCATGAAGAACAATCAAAGCACAAATTTTAACACTGGCTGATTTCGTCAGACACTCTGTTAATGAATAAGTCAAATTAGCATAGTCGTGAAAGTCACAAAACATGTCAGTATTGCTGCTATTCAGAACTGTTTCAGAATGGTTATGTTCAAAAGATTCAAAATATGCTAAAGTCTGTTGTATTAAGTACTCTTTAACTTTCGAATTTATGGCAGAAAAAATATCCTGCATGTTTTCCATTTGTGATCCTGCGAGAACAATATTTTCAGACAAAAACTGAAAACTTTTTTCGCTGAAACACTCGTTCAAATAGATAAAGCTTTCCTTCTTCCTTAATTTCACGTGTTACACACAAGTCCTTCTCTATAATTAGAAACTGTTCAGTGAAGTTATATGATTTTCGTTGAAACGAATGGCACACTGATGGAGAAAGCGAAACACCATTTTAGGTTGGGTGAAGAAATCCTTCTTCATCGGTTGCAAATCTTCTAATATGTATGTACGCGTGTGTGGCTAAGGGAAAAGACAATAGACACATATTTATCGCCACCAAGATTAAACATGTTGCATGGTAAGGACTCCCTTGTGTAAAATGTTTCTTCGGAATCATCCACTTTATTCTTTTAGCAGCTCTGTTTTTAATTTCAGTCAAATTTCAGTTTCAAATTTAAGAGGAATTTTTTCCTGGAGCTCATCTGCAACTTCTTTCCGCATTCTGGATTCCAAATTACAGACATCAGAACTAAGACTTTTCAAAATCACTGTATTTAATATAAAATACACTTTGCTAAATGGTACACACATTAAAAATTTTCAATAAAAACAACATTTCGTTCCGCTTCTGCGGACGTCTTCAGGCTGACACACAAGTTTAAAATCTTTCAAGAATGGAAAGTCACTGACGACCTTGTCTAGAGGGCGCACTAATTCCGAAATTTCTGTCATTTAAAGACAGTTTTTTCTTTAAAAGAACCATTTAGCAAAGTGTATTTTATTTTAAATACAGTGATTTTAGATAGTTCATGGTGCAATCGTCCAATTACTTAAATTAAGACTTTTCATTTTAAAACTTCGTTAAAAATCTGCACAAACACTTACATAAAATCCACAATTCACCAAACGATGCTACACTCACCAGAAAAATCTCAGCAGTTGACGAATACAACTGCTGCCATTTGCTGTATGACAAACTTTTTTCATTACCGGTTACAGTTAAACGGCTTCTTGAGCTAAAAAAACAACTCAACTTTACAATCGTTACAGTGAAATTTATTTCTTGTCAAGTCTTGTGTTCTTACATGCATATATGACGTCACTACCCACGTGGATGAGCGTTCAAGTCCTAACAGGAACGAACATGTTAGAACATGAACGAACTTTTTCTAACATGAATGTATGACGTCATGGGTCACATGTCAGCAAAAGTACAAATATTCCTGTTAATGAATATTAATTACACCTTAATTAATTATACTCCTGATTTATTTAATTGGACCAACAACTCGTTTGTAATGTTAGTTGAAAGTGATCTATTGTACGTAAGTATGCGTCGCAAAATTTTTCAATGTTTATCTTTCAATTAAAGAACGACCGAAAATTCGTTAGCCATTCGGCCCAAAATCAGAGTTTCGCCGAAAATTCGTTTTCGGCAAAAAGGCTGTAGAAAATTCGGCCAAACCGAAACTCAACCAAAACGATCTGTATTCCAAAAATCTTTCTTGTTTCGAAAATTTTCAACATTACTCATTGATTTGAGCTGTATAGACTCGAATGAGACATTCTTAATTTATTGCTATAAACTTCACTTTATAGCAATAGTAGTACGTGCAATATCGTGTACGCTATCTTGGCACTAATCAACAGATATTTGATACAACCCTTCATCTTTTTGCTTATTTTTGGTTATAACGGATTTCGAGCTTATTCTATCGACGATAATTTTCAGAATTTTCAAGCTATGATTTTGAGACTTTCAGAAAAGTTGCTCCAGATACATAGCTAATACATTATGCACATTATATTTTGATTGCATTCGTGTATACGCAGTGAAACCTTTTTTAGTAAACCTGCTCATTTTTCATCCAATTTTTATTACTTTTTAATTCTGATTGCAAGGTATATGTACAATGCTGTTTGTCATATTTTCTGAAAAGAACTTTTTTATATATTAAAAAGTCTGCAAATTATAAGCAAAAAACTTGGCGAGATTTGGGACTGTTTTTATAAAAACCTTAATTTCTCTACGAGTATACATGCTATACTCATAAAAATGAACACAGTATATTACAATAAGCCACTTATTAATAATCTCGAGTTTGAACGCTTTTGCTACATTTGTTTTTACAGAGTTATCCAAAAGATATTCGTTCTTTTTCAATTTGTTGACGGTCCCCTATGGGGTTTTGGGGGAAAATCTTCGCGGAAATATATGACATATACTAAACTGATTACACACCTGCAGTTTCAGGTTAATTCCTCACGTATTTTTCTAGATATTTAACAAAACGTCAAAATCGCAAGTGACCGTTCACTTTTGGCCATATAGTGTACCTTTGTTACATAAGAATTTATCCAACTTCTGAAAAAGATGCGTTTCGTGGTTGAAAGTAAGTACTGTTAATTGAATACTATCGAATCCTAAAATAATACATTTTTTTCCTAAATTGCGAGTGAAAAATTAATGAGAAAGGTATAGACTTCCATGATGAAATTAATTTTTTATTGTTAAAAATATCATTGTTTGAAGTCGTATTTAATGTAATAGTTCTTAAGAGTTGTATTTCCTGAATCGCCTGGAAGTCTTGCATGCTTAAAAAAAAATATATATAAACCAACAAAATTAAATTGCGAAGTATAAGATATTAGCTATCATGTAAAGGAAAGTAAAAAAAAAAAAAAAAAAAAAAAAAAAAAAAAAAAAAAAGTCCTTCTAGCCTGAACCAGAGGGGCAAGGGGGAGTAACTTTCCTATTCCTTAGTTTTAAGAATTCAGTTAATTTTACTAGAAAAATGAAGTTAAGATCTGTGAAACACGATAACAGAAGATTCATTCTCAGTTTTCTTCAATACTGAGTTTGTCAAATTAGTCAGCATCAAAGGACAAGTTTGCTTCATTTATGACAACTTGTTCTTTGAAGCCAAAGTTGCCTATAGTTTGGATAAAAAATGCTATCTATTACATTTGTCTTTTGCACTACTTGAATTTTATATGCATGAAGTTGTAATTTCTTATGTAAGATGCCATAAATTGTTGGTTTTTGAATGTATAGTTCTATACTCGCATGACGGACGATTTTCTGGGTCTGCGCCTGAAACTTTTACTAACTTAATCAAAAGTCCCACCGCTGACGCTAGGGCTGCGAACTACTCGAGGATGGTGCACACAACCAGTTTCTTTAAATCTTTTCATTTATTGCTTAATTGCATTCTATGACGAAGGATTATAACCCAATTCTAAATGAAACCGACTTTTAACTTTTATAATAATTCCTTTTAAGGGGGTCCGGGACACAAAAATCTTCAAATTTTTTTTTTATTGGATTAAAAATTTCTCTGCCGTTTTCTGCTGAAAATGATGTTTAAATCATGTTTCTATCTTAATTAGAACAGGAAATATTAATTTTTTCGTTTTGGTTTGTTTTCAAAATCTGCGCCTTTCAAGCTATGGATGCCAAGGAAACGAGTTCTTGTGAAATTGCGTTTTTCTTCATGATAGGTTTTTTCACCATTTCTCATATTTAAATTCTTATAACTCGAGAACCGTTAAAGATATAGGGTTGAAACTCGGAACATATCTTTTTCAATTATTTTACTTTACTTTTGAGCCAGCATATTTGAATAAAATATTTACTTTTGAAAATATGATTTTTTTAGGGTTCCGTACTTAAAAAGTAAAAACGGAACCATTATAAGATCACTCCTGTGTCTGTCCGTTTGTCTGTCTGTCTGCCACAGCCATTTTACTCGTAAACTATGGAACGTGGAAAGTTCAAATTAGGGGAAGTAATAAAGACCATTGACCCACATATTTTCAGATTAATAAACTTTCATAAATATATTTAGTAAAAAAGTAGAGGGGCTAAATATGCTACTTGGAAAAAAAATCTTTTCTTTGTATATCATGTGAGGTATCCTGTGAAAGCTTTTGTAACGCTGAACTCAAAAATACATTCCTTTTAATTTTAGGTATTATATTTTCAAAGATATTGTTGAAAATGTAGCGCAAAAATATGTTCCCACCCATCTAATTCCGAATCTACTGAAACTAAAATTATGAAAAAATTAGAGGTAGTAGACGTTAATATAAACCTTGCCGGAAAATTATAGCGATTACCCTAGGTCACATAGTTTTTGAGTAATTAGCGTTTTTCTGTTATACACAAATTTCGATTTACGGGCATTCAGAAACATTGTTGAGCATCGCTGAATATGCCTATCGTTGTAGAAGAATAAAAGCATTGTTGATAATGATTTTCAAAAAAAAAAAAATCATCGGTAATTAGCCGAGATATTAACCCTTAAATGTACGGTCAGTTTGGACATACACAGGGACAGGGGCGGCGTACTGTATGCCTAGCTAACAACTTTTAATGATATGTATGTGTAATGTAAAGCCCAGTAACAAGCAATAAACGTCAAATTGTTAAAAACATACTAATTTAAGGGGTCTCGGGACTCTAAAAAGTGCAAAAAATGAAAAAAAGACCATTTTCAACATTTAATGTCTTAAAATGTATATGATTTAAAAACACAATTTTAATTGGGATGAAAGATATAAGTATGTTTTTTCGTTTCATGTATTTAAAAAATTGCAAGATACAGAATTAGTATTTATAGGGGGCTCGAAACTGTTAGACATTTGTCGAACAAAAAACTGGCATAACAGTTTACGCGCAGGATTACAAAATAAATATTGCAACTAGAATGAAAATTTTGGTGCTTACTTATACTTCAGACTGTAATAATTTCCCTGAACTTAAATAAATTTGTATTTAAAGCATTTTTATATTTTTAATGCAATGTTGCATTTAGCTAATACAAAATTTTGAAAATTCCAACAGTAAAATCACCTAAAAAAATATTTTTTTGAACAATAAAACGGAGATTTTAGGTTCAGTTTATACAGACTAGCATGAAATATATGTTTTGAAAATTTCACGAAAAAATATTCAGAAGTTTTTGAGATATCCTGCGCGTTATGCCCAAAAAAACGCTATTTGGAAAATAATGACTTTAAAGTTTCGAAAACGCCGCTTCAGCTATTGAGCGGGTATAATTCTAAAAGCCAAAACTTCTGTTCAAATGGGAATTTCAAGGAAACAATTATATCAAAATATTCAGAAAAGATAGGAGTTTAACATCTAAAAAAATTTAAATTTCTTAAATTTTGAAGCTTTAAGAGTCCTATGACCACTTAATCCTTTCCGGCACGGAGTAATTCTATTTATAAGCTTATGAAATAATGAACTGACACCAGAATTTATAAACGAATTTATTAAAAAATGCGAACTTGCTTATTTTCACGCACATGATAAAAGGAAATTTTTAATAAATATTCTTGGTGCCGTTTGTCTGTTTTGGAATTAAAATTAGGTGTCCGTTTTTTAAGGGCATCGCCCTCGAAAGATTTAATTAGAATGAATCGCATAAATACTGTGAGATTCGCGATAGTTTGCATTGATTGTATCTCTCAATACGCCTCGAGTGACCTTAAAAGTTAATTAAACACCTATCTGGAAAAACACGGCACTGACCAAGGCGGCGTTGCAACTTTGAGACATGAATTCGAAGCGCGCTTAGCACGATGCCAAATTTAAACTTTGAGCAAAGGTTTTGTTTAGCTACACTGTAGAAATAAATGTTATTACTACGCTGAATTTGGTTTCATGAAATACCAAATGAAGTTTAACTATGCACTGCTTTTATTGTCAGTACCGAATTAAGTTCATCATAAACAGATTAGGATAATATTAAAAAAAGAGCTATACGAATAGCTATATTTGATATTATTTAGGTTCCATATCTCTTTGAACTTTCATGGTATACCCATTTACACTTTTCTAATATATACAGTTATACCCCAATCCTACGTTGTATAGTTTTTTTCAAAGTCTTAGTATTCTTTTAGCAACGTTTATATATATATATATATATATATATATATATATATATATATAATACAATTACAAATTCATATATTTATTCTACGGAACCCTCTGTGCGCGAGTAAAGCTCGCACTTGACCGTTTATTTTAAAAAGTTGCACCACTTTTTTTGTAATTTTTTTGTTAAATATTTTTAAATTTTTTTTTAAATTAATATTTTTTAAAATGCTGGCTCGAAATTAAAAAATATATATTTCTGTTTATTTAAATGAAAAACAATTTAAATTCTACAAATAATATTTCGAGTTATAACGATTTTAAGTTATACCACTTTTTTCAAAAATTTTAAATTAAATTTTTTTTTTTTTAAAGCTATGAGAAGTTTTATCATTTGATTTTGTTTACAAATGATATGGTTAACCATCACAAAAAAATTCAAAATTTTAATTCAATAAATAAAAATTTTTTGAAAATGTGTCCCGGACCCCCTTAATCTCGCAAGCACAATACACACATTAACTTCTGCTGTACTGATGATATGATTTATTGATTGAAATTTTTGTATACAATCCTCAGCAGGCCACACCTAGCGAGGGCCCCATTACAGTGATGGAACAGAATGGACCTCATTTTGGAGCAGCAAAAAGCCATTTTGGAGCGGCAAAAACACTTTTTTTGGAGCAGAAAATAACTATTTTGGAGCAGCA
Source organism: Maratus speciosus (assembly GCA_963932465.1). Lineage (NCBI taxonomy): Eukaryota > Metazoa > Arthropoda > Arachnida > Araneae > Salticidae > Maratus > Maratus speciosus. The sequence goes on from OZ010786.1 coordinate 154,470,344, forward strand.
TAAAAGCCACTTTGGAGCAGAAAATAACTATTTTGGAGCAGCAAAAATACTCATTTTGGAGCAGAAAATAACTATTTTGGAGCATCAAACTGTCATTTTGGTATTCTTTGACGAAATTCCTGTTTTTTCTGCAATTCTTTGACAAAATTTGCGTTTTTTTGCGATTCTTTGACGGAATTCGCATTTTTCCCGTGACTCTTTCACAAAATTAGCTTTTTTTCGCAGTCCTTTGACAAAATTCGCGTATTTTTCACGTGTTATTCGGGCTTCGCTATCTTTTGATGAAATTAGCGTGTTTTTCGAAATCTTGTGACGAAATTTGCGGTTTTTTGTGACCTTTTGATGAAATTTGTGTTTTTTCCACGATCTTTTAACGAAATTTGTGTTTTTTCCTAATTTTTTGAGCCCATTTTGTTCGTTTTTTGACGAAATTAGCGATCCTTTGACAAAATTCACGTTTTTTTTCGCGACCCTTTGACAAAACTCGCGTGTTTTTGGCGATATTTTGACAAAATTCGCGTGTTTTTTGCGACCTTTTGATGAAATTTGCGGGTTTTTTTTCGCGATATTTTAACGAAAGTAGCGTTTGTTTTTACGATTTTTTGACGATGTTTTGTTCTGTTTTTGACGAAGTTAGCTATCCTTTGACAAAATTCACGTTTTTTTTTCGCGATCTTTTGACGAAATTTGCGTTTTATTCGCGATCTTTTGATAAAATTTGTGGGTTTTTTTCGCGATATTTTAACGAAAGTAGTGTTTTTTCACGATCTTTTGACCGCGTTTTGTTCGTTTTTTGAGGAAATTAGCGATATTTTGACAAAATTCACGTTTTTTTCGCGACCCTTTGACAAAATTCGCGTGTTTTTAGCAATCTTTTTACGAAATTCGCGTGTTTTTGCGACCTTTTGATGAAATTTACTGGGATTTTTTTCGCGATATTTTAACGAAAGCAGCGTTTTTTCATGATCTTTTGACTGTGTTTTGACAATGTTAGCGCTCCTTTGACAAAAATCAAGATTTTTTTGCGATCCTTTAACGAAATTCGCGTGTTATTCGCGATCTTTTGACGAAAATCTGGTGTTTTTCGCGATCTTTAGTCGAAATTTGCGACCTTTTGATGAAATTTGCGGTTTTTAAACTATTTTTTAAATAAATGAGCGTTTTTCACGATCTTTTGACCGTGTTTTGTTCGTTTTTGGACGAAATTAGCGATTCTTTGACAAAATTCACGCATTTCTCGCGATCCTTTGAGAAATTCGCGTTTTTTCGCGATGTTTTGACGGAATTCACGTGTTTTTCGCGATCTTTCGACGGAATTCGCGTGTTTTGCAAGATCTTTTGGCAAAATTCGCGTGTCTTTCGCGATCTTTCGAAAAAATTTGCGTGTTTTCGCGATCTTCTGACGAAATCTGCGTTTTATTCGCGATCTTTAAACGAAATCACGTTTTTCCGCGATCTTTTGACGGAATTCACGTGTTTTTCGCGATCTTTTGATGGAATTCACGTGTTTTGCGCGATCTTTAGGCAAAATTCGCATGTTTTTCGCGATCTTTTGGCAAAATTCGCGTGTTTTCGAGATCTTTCGACAAAATTTGCGTGTTTTCGCGATCTTCTGACGAAATCGGTGTTTTATTCGCGATCTTTAAACGAAATCACGTTTTTCCGTGATCTTTTGACCGCATTCTGTTCGTTTTTTGATGAAATTAGCCATCCTTTGTTAAAATTCACATTTTTTTCCGTGATCATTTGAGAAACATCGCGTGTTTTTCGCTTTTTTTTTTTTTTTTTTTTGACCAAATTCGCATGTTTATTGCAATATTTTGCCGAAATTCGAATGGAAAATGATCGATTTGGCTCAAGAATTATTATCGAATTGGCGCAGTTGGGCGCAATTTTGTTGAAAAATGGTTGGCGCAGCTGTTCCATCACTGCGATGTGCCCAGGGTATCTCATTCTGCCACACACCCTTTTTTCTTCTATCCATAGAAATTGTTCGTTATTATGCAGAAGTGACTAGTACTAAACTTCATACCTATTGTATGTATACAAAAATTTCGTACCAGGCACTATTTACATTTGTATAGAGAGTATCACAGAAAAGGTGGTCACAATAGAACACACTACTTATTCACAACTTATTTTTGTATAGGAATGTAAACGCTTATTTAAACGCTTTCTGGTTTTTAGTCCGGTCTCTTATACCGGAAGCAGAGGGCGAAACTCCCTTGCTAAATCTTCGAAAATGAACAAATTTTTGTTGCCTTTCGCCACTTTTAAACATTCGAACTCACCTCAAATGTGAGACCCGGGGAGGCTGCTTCTCATGCCCTGCCTTAATCAGGCCTAGAGAACCTGTAGCCAGGCCCTGCATCTAGCGGATTCTAAGAATAACAATGCTACGAATAATAATAATCTACTTATAATAAAATCTGAGTGCAGGGGACCGTCAGAACCATGCCGGTGCGAACCACTCTGGTCTGCGAAACGACCGTAGTTAAACGCGATGTTAGGCTTAATGAAAAACATATCCTAGCATATGACGGCTAAATGATAATTTTTTTTATTTGAAATCATGTCAGTTCAGCATATTTTCACATAAAACATGTGTACGATATCTATTTATAATGTATTAAGTTCTAAATTAAAATTAAGCTATTATAAACATAGAAATCGGACGTAAACAAACAATACTGCTGCCATTCAGATTCAAATTTCAGCAAATCTACAAACAAACAAATGACTCTTTGAACACTTCATTAAAAAAAAAAAAAAATACAGGCCGATGTTGGTCTTAAAATATTTGTAATAGTTTATTAAAACCTTTAAATATTTTAACTTTGGTTAAAACCTTCAAAAACTGTTAAGTTCTAAATTTAAGGGCCAAATCATCATCATCAACAACAACAACAAGTTCTAATTTAAAAATAACGTATAACTATCGCCATCTAGGGCGAAAAGATAGAACTTTCGCTCTAAAAAGGTACGTTCAAGCACATTGCATTACATGTATTTTTAATTTATTCAGAATGATTATTCTTTTGTACAATTTCATATTTACTGCGACATTGGTTTTCTGTCTTATATGACAAAGTAAAAATTATTCGAATTTGAATATCTAAAACTTTCAAATCCATTTACAATAAAGAATTATTTCAATAGCACGTCAGCATTATTTAAAGGGAAATTAACCCTTTATGTACTGAATTATTAATTCATGAAAATTTCATCTTCTAAAGCATTTTTCGTGAATTTTTGAACCAAAATTAAAGGATTTACATAATCATTAAATAAATTTTAGAAGGATTTAGAAGGATTCATTAAATTTGAATTTATAAGGGTTTTGTGTAATATTTATAACCCCACTCAAATCTTTTATTTTATATATTTTTCTTTGTATTTTGTAGGAATTAGGAAATCGAAATTAGGAATTAGGAAATCTACAAATATAATGTTCTTACAATAGAAATATTGAAATAATTCTGATTTGAAAAATTCCCCCCCCCCCCCCCTCCAACGCCAAGAAAGCTGAAAAGATGCAAAGGCCAAAGAAATCATCCTTTAAGAAATATTTTTGTTTTGTGTAACCCATAAAGCTTTTGGAACATAATAAAGTAATGCATCTATAACTCATTCTAAATTGTATTTCTACTAATCGATGTGTTAAATTAATTTTATAACAAGTTATTTTAATTGTACTTATAAGTACCGTCAGTAGATAAAGGGTTAAAGAGACAATTTTTTCTGTACCGAAGGCTGCAAGCAGCGCCTCTGTAGGCCGTGTTAATTCCCAATAAATTAGGAGCTTATGTTTCTTGCTAATTCTTTTGCCGTCAACTTTCTGTTATAATCGTATTTTTTTTACAATGCATTTCATCAGATTTGAAGACATTGCAAATAAAATGAATATTTCTTATCGGTGCAGCATATTTTAATTATCTTGCAGATAAAATTATGAATTTTAACGTAGTTTGTAGCGAAAAAAAAAAGTCCCACTAAACAACAAATTTTTAATGTAGAGGGAACCTAAACAAGCATTTTCGTCATAGAATGTGTAGCTAGAAATGGAGCGTTTAAGCGCTGGTGACTAAATTGTAGTTTACATAATTTCTTTGTTCTAATCATAAAAAATCAAAGGATAATACTTTTAGATTAACAAAATGCATGAGGCATCTTTTTTTTTTTTCTTTTTAAGTCAGAAAAATATTTTTTAAAGTATTGTTTTTCAGATATATCATTTACTTTCCGTCATAGAATGTGTAACTGGAAATGGTGCGTTTAAGCGCAGGTGACTAAATTGTAGTTTACATATTTCTTTGCTCTAATCATAAAAAAATCAAAGAATAATACTTTTTGATTAACAAAATGCATCAGGCATCTTTTTTTTTAAGTCAGAAAAATATTTTTTTAACTATTGTTTTGAAGATTTATCATTTACTTTCCGTCATTTGTGACGGGGATAATATACTAGTAATAATAATAAAACCTGCCGGCTCGACCTACAGGCACAGGTACATTTCGAAGTTAAGTACTACCGTCACCAACAAAAACTAAATCAAGATTAGAGATAAACCTAATTTAACAATTTTATTTGGCCGCTTCTGACGGGTTTTTAATTTCATTTTTCTGTAAGAGTTGGTTTTATCAGAATCAAGTTAATACGATTAATTTTTTCTTCAAAACACTATTTTTTTTTTCGTCCCTTGAGAATATTTTTAGTAATATCAACCATTAGTAGAGCTCATCTTATCAAAAACTTGTTACTACAAAAGTTATAGATAATATTAAGATTTATATAATACATTTAAATCGTGTGGTGATTGTTTCATTAAAATGAACCGCACTTTATGTTTTTAATTCTGACGTTCTTTTTATTGAGACACGCGCGCGTTTAATAATTCCACCATATACACAGCATCACTGAGGTTTGTCAAAATTTTTCATCACGCTAATGATACATTTTTTCTTTTTCTTTATTTTTTATTATTTTTTTATTTATTTATTTTGCTGTCAGAGAATGTAAGTAGAATGCATAAACAATGTAAGTTGCTGCAAGAGCATGAAATTTCTCCATTTATTTGACTTTTTTCTCAAGAATTCAAGCATGTCCACTACGAGATTTTACGCCTCCACTATTGACGCATATAAAGCTCACCCGAGAAAATTAATTTTGTATGGAAAATGTTTAAAGCTGCAATTTTTGCTGGACAGCCGTGTGTAGAAAGAGGTAATTGAGATACCGACACCCGTTGTTGTAGGAGCTACTGAAATTACAGGGTGGCTACTAAATACTGTTACAAATATTCAGTCATTATATTTTACAAATAGAAAATGATAACTACACTAATATGAGGAACATCAGAGATGAAAGTTTACCGGGAAATAATTTTACTCAAATTGACCGTCACCTTTATAGATTACTAAAGATAATCTCTTATGCCATTGTCCGACTTCGACACGAATCATTTTAAGAGGTAATCGGTAGCATTCACGCAATATGGAAGATGTGAAAGAGTCCAGACTTCTGTGTTTCTTGCTACTTACTTTAGCCTCTAAAATCCTCCAGACGCAATAATCTAAAGGATTTAGATCCGGTGAAGAAGGTGGCCAATCTTCTTGCATGGTAAAGTTCGGACAATTGACAGGGAGCCAAGCCTGTGTTGATTTAGCTCGGTGCGAAGGTGCAGAATCTTGCTGAAATATCCAATTCTTTTTGGGATACAACCTGCAGCATGTGGCAATAAATCTGTAGCCAATACATCCCATTTGTAATATTCGCATTGATTTTTATCCTTTTATCGATGAACTTCAAATGTAATTTTCCATTGTTTGATACATCAGCCCAAATCATAATAGAATTCTTGTTCTGAAAGCGTTTAACAATTCAAAAGGTTTCAGGTATATCCTTGAGGGCTGCTTAATATACATCATTTTTAGCATTATAACACTGTTCAGTGCAAAATAGCTTCTCATCAGAAAATATTATTCTGTCAACACTTTTCCTACCATGCCGCTTCATCAACTTCTGTCTTCTTTGTAATCTTTTTATTCTTTGTGCAGCAGTCAAACCTTGAATTTTTCTTTTGCAATAAGAACAATAACCCAGATATTCATTTATAATAACTTGGATAGTTCTGCGACTCAATCTTTCTTCTGCAGCCATTTTATTTGCAAAACATTGTGGATTTCTTCACACCTTTTCACGAATCCTTTTGATGCGCCCTATTATGCGAACTGAGCATGCACGACCAGACCTTACCTTATGTTAGAGGTCTGCACGAGCCGCGATTTACAGCCCTTGGCCGAACGAAAGCTACCTGGGCCCGGCCCGTTACAAAAACTAAAAGTTCAGCCCGGGTCCGGACCGGCTTGTGGTAAAATCAGTGAAAACAGGCCTAGCCCAGGTGGTTCAAAAATCAACGAAATCAGACCCGGCTCAATTTCCATAAAACTTTCTAGAATGCTACATACATATTTATGGGAAATTTTAACATTACAGATTACTATATGTTTTAGATTGCTATATGTTCTCAACCCATAGAATGAAGAATAGCATCAGTACCGGCCCGGTATGTAGAAAGAAAATGCAAGCCTGGTACTGGCCCGGCCCGAGCCTGCTGAAATAATTAAGCCCTGATTCAGGCAGGATGCAACTGCCAATGCCGATCTCTACGCTGACATGTTATATTTGTGTACTGATGTTGTCAATCAAGCATCGGTTCGTGCGGCATATTTATACTTATCCTCGACTCAGTCATGTCCATTGAAAACTGTTCATATTTTATTGACTTAGTTTGATACTTTTAAATTTTTATATCGGGCTGAATTTTTTATCGGCTCGGCCCGTTAAAAAATTTCTCCTTAATCAACCGGTCCGGCCTATAGGAAATTTTCCCTTCATTTTGCCGGCCCGGCCCGTTCCTGGAACGTCTTTTTTCATTTTACTCGTAATTATCCTTTAATCTTGGATCTAGAGAATATATATATTTGCGAAACTTGCATGCCACTAAAACTTTAGTAAAAAGAATTCGGATATTTATTCATATTGTTAATAAGCATGCAATAGTTTTACATAGAATTTTTTTATACTTTTAAGTTTTAGACAATTTAGTACATTTTTAATTAGTTTTGGTAGCTGTAGTTCAAATACCCCAACCTGGACGCTAGTAGAATTTAATTAATAATTCTGGATAAGTATGATAAACTATAGCTAAAGTACTCGGCGTTGCCCGGAATTTTCAGAATGTTTGTTTTTGAAAATCAATTTTGAAAAATCGATTGCGTGTCAATTTACGTAATTTCCACTCTTTTTTTTTCATTTAATATGGGCGACAGGTTACCTGCTCACTTAGTAAATATAATAATCTGGGATCTGGATTGAGGCCGAGATTAAAACCTTTTGATGAAAAACTGTTTCCGAATATTTTGTTATTTAAATCATTTTGGCATAATCAAAGAAAAATGCAAGTACAAAAATTTTATGAATTTTATTTTTTTTTTTAAATTAGAAATCTTTATTTCAGTTCTTCACTAAGAAAGAGTGCTAGGGACCTAAACATTTGTGGAAAATCTAATATACACGCATGCACACACGTATATATATATGGAATAGATTTAAGAATGGCGAAAACTAATTCAGAGAACATCAAAATGCTAAAATATGGCAATATTTCCATAATCTGGTTTTTATCATGTTTCAATACGTTTTTTCAGACTCATATGACATTATTATATATTCACCTGCTGACGCCCATTATTTTTCCAATATGATGTAATATTCACTTTTTTTTTTTTTTTTTTAATTCGTCAAACTATTTACTTCATTTTCATTTTTCACGTGGAAATTTTGCAGTAGAAAAGTAACTGTTGTGGAAAGAATTTTATTGAGGATTTTTAATTGTTAGCAACTGCTATAACGAAAAATGTTTAAATTTGATAGGAAATTGCTGTTTTTTTATTAGTTAAAAATTAACTATAAATTATTTCGATTCCGGATTACTTTAATTGCCTCGGCCATGTTTTAATACACATGTACGTAACGATTCATAATTCTGGCTTCCAAACTTTGGATTTGTATAGAATTACAGACAGACAAATTTTCATTTTTATATATTAGGTTTAAAATGTTTCTTTTAAGAAGAAAACTTCATTTATATTTTAATAGATTTGAGATACTTACTTATCCATCAAATAATCACGAAGCATGTTGATTAATTTTTCTTTATTGCAAATAGGATCCGCCTTCCTACTTCTCGGGAGGTTTGATGCTGTGTTCAACAGGCATCGGATTCGACTCCCTGTTCAAGCTTGACTTTCATAGTGAATCGGGTCCAGTCTTGGTATGTTTAGCCCTCGTGTGATAAAGATGATCGTAGCGTTCCAGACCAAACCATGGAGAATTCAACAGGAAACAGTAAACGGTCGGGCTTCTTCATTACAAGATCAACTGGATAAACTTTGTGAAGATCGAGGAGAACCATGCAGTTTTTAGCTAGCAAACTTACCCGTAAAAGTAGAACTGCTTGGCTTGAAACAGTTGCAAACTTTCACGAGCTCGTCAGCTGGCCAAACTGCAATACTGCCAGCGTCGCACACTTGGTAACTGCCAGGGATGTTTGCGATTCTGCCTTCAAATATCCGTAAGTATATGAAAGGGAAAAAGAGAACAAAACTTTAATGACAAACTTTTTTTTTTTTTTTACTGGTAACTAACAGGTCTTGCAAATATTAAATTATTAAAGATACTTTCTAAATTTCCATTATAACTATTCTTTTAAAACTTAGTGAAAAAAAATCATTTTAAACATTTTTGAAATCGGGAAAAGAATCTACACATAATAAAACCTGAACTGCAAATAAAAAGGGAATCACTCTATAATTATTTTCGAGGTTCAGACAGATAAGTTTATTAGGTGTTTACTTTGTTTATATAAATGCTTTATTATTGTTACATTATGATTTAAAGTTGCAAAATGCGAATTGTCAAAATTGTCTAAAATAAAATTTTATGATTGATTATCCTAGTTAATTTATTTACATGGCCTCCAAACCGCTTCTAATGGCCAATCACAAACATCCATTGTTTTATGTATTGTTGTTAAGATTACTACTTGAAACACATTTAATATGTTACAAATACAGTTAGCTGTGTTGAAAACAATTGTTAGAAATGTAAATTTTAAACTTTTTAAAACATAAATGTATTTTTTTAAATTTTTTTACACAAAATGTATTTTTTAAAACTGTTATTATTTTTAAACAGTGTTAAAAATATATAATTTATTTTTTAAAGGTGGCCTCCAGAACCTCCCCTTATAGCCACTCCGCAATCCTCCACTTAGTAGGTCATGTTATTTTGCAAGTTGCTTTTTTGTATGATAAAATATTAAGGCCATTTAGCATGCAGCTAAAAATAACGAATTATTTCAGTAAAGATTAATTTTTGTTTTTTCCTTTCTGTGGGTAAACTTACAAATTGAGGTTCGCATGATACATGAGTATTTGAAATTTGGCTGACTTAATTATAGCATAAAATTGTTGGATGGCTGTGTTTTATTTAAATTACAGCATAAAATCGTTGGATGGCTGTGTTTTATTTAACATAGCGATACAGTGAAATAATACAAATACATATTAACAATGCGTAAATTTAGTACAATTAGATTTTAATAGAATAAAACCAGCTTGAATTGTTTTTCTAATATATATATATATATATATATATATATATATATATATATATATATATATATATTCATTTTTCTAAACGAGATAGTAAAAATCAAAACGCTCGTGTTACAATTGTTGTTTTAATTTTCAAATGGCATTCAAAACTTCTCGTTCAGCCACACTTAAATCCTCTTATAGATAATAGGGCTTATAAGCCAAATTTTACATGAATAATTCTTTCTAAATTCAAAATAAATTTTAGCATTAATCAACAAGAACACAGCCATAAAAAATAATGCTTTTTAAGGTGTTCTTAATTGAACCTTTTGGACCAGCCTAAGCGCTTTTATATGATGACTTAGTAAAATAATATTTTTTATTAAATTATTTTTAAGGTGGCATTCAAACCTCCCCCAAATAATTACCCCAATCCACCTATACGTACTGGGGCTGAAAAGCCAAATTTAACGCTAATTATTCTTCCTAAATGCAAACTTTGTACAAATTCATTCTTAGTATTAATTCGCAAGGTGAGTGCAGTGATAAATTAACGATTTTTAAGATGGCTTTAGTTTACTTATTCTCGAGACCGTCTTCCTTTTATATAGTTTTATTTAATTAAAAATATTTTACTATAGAACTATTTTTAAATGCGGCCTCCAGACCTCCCCAAATAGCCACCCTCAATCCATCCGTAGTTACTGGGGCTGAAAAGCCATTTCATGCTAATTATTCTCTCTACATGTAAACTAAATTTTAGTACCAATTCTCAAGGCGAATGGAGGGATGCAAATTTAAAGTTCTTTTAAGATGGCTTTAATTGACTTTATGTTAGCCAGTCTTATTTTTATATTGTCGCCTAGTAAAATATTTTGAACTAAATAAAAATATTTTTAAAGGTGGCCTCCAGACCTCCCCAAATAGCCACCCTCAATCCTCCCATATGTTAGCAACGGTTCTTTTAAACTGAAAAAAAAATCAGACAAATGGTATAAATTATATTAAACCAATTCCTACGTTGCGTTAAATGATTTTTTACTACTGGCTGATATGAATTTACCTAGGAATATCATATGTTGCCTTAAGATCCAAGTAATCATTTACAATATTGCGCTTTAAAATACAAAAGAGATTTTTTATTGCTAAATAAACTGACGTTTTTTTTTTATTAAAAAATTTTTCTTTAGATATTTTTTCCTCTATAAAAATTTCAACTTCAGATAAAATTTCTAAAGTAGTAAAATAATAACAATGTTCACGAAATTAAGTTCATTTTCAGATTAGAGCCTTTACTTAATCAGCATAAAAGCTAACTCAGGTAATGATAAAATTTTATTTAATTCTCCTTAGATAAACTGGCAAATTAATAATAACAACGTTCATGAAATTAAGTTATTAATATTTTTCAGATTGGAACCGTTTCTTAACTAACTCAGTCAAATTTTTTCATCCCTTTATTTTTTTCGTCATCTTATTTTGTAACGCAAATATGTTAACTTAGAAAGTTGACCAATCTAAGGTAAGCAATAAAATAATAATGATAATTATATCTGAGTACCTAAATTATGTACTGAATAAAGACACAAACAACAGAAAAGAATACTTTATTGAGCGTTGGAATTTTGTAAATGATAATAAAATATAATTACCTTCATCTTTTAAAGTACAAAAATTTTGAGCTCAAATTACATACAAATCAATTTTCCTTTCTCTTTTTATACAGTACTGCCTTCATTTTGAACCGATGAATTAAAATGGTATTTTTTCTTTGAAATACTTTTTTTTCTTTTTGAATACTGCTTTTTCTATTTAATCATATTTTTAAAAAATGAGACTAATCGCTTGCTGTTCATCTGAAAAATGATTTATTTTACTTTTCTAGATAATTCTACAAAACTAGAATATTTTTCTTCTCTTAACATTATGGTAAAATTTAATGACATTTCATTGTATTCTTAGAATAATCAACTTTGAACTAAGCTAATTACCTAATCTCTTGTGTACAGATCATATTAAAATATGGTAAAACGTAGTGAAGTGTACCACTTCACTAAAACCTTATGAACAAATACTATGCTGCTTTATTTTTTCAGAGCTAATATCAAAATAGTTTGAATTTAAATAAATGATGTTAAATTAATTTTAATCAATTTCACCCTACGTTTTCACTTCTATCTTCGTTAAAAAGAAAATATACGTATACTAACTATAGATCTTTAGAAGATTTTACTCAATGTTTATACAAAGGTTCTTCATAAAGAAAGGTTTCTGCACTAAATGATTTAAAGACATTATCTTTGTAAAATGATCATTTTTAAATATGGGAAAAGCTTAATAAAATTTGATTCAGTAAATTGCTAGTTACTCTGATATTAGCTACTATTTGCTAAACAATTTTAAAACATTATGCCCAGCACCTTCCAGAGATCTATCGAGATTTATTGAATTATAAAGATGTTCTAAAATCAGACCAACAATCTACATTCAAGAATATATCTTTTTAATACTTCATATTCTGTTTTTCTGTTGTAACAATTAGTATATTAGTATTTGTAATAATCGTAATTTTGTTCGCATGTCACTCTTGATTTTTCTCAGTAATTTATTTTTTTCCCCTCAATAATTAAACTATTCTTTTGTCGTCGATTTAATTCATGCAAAAAATCATGTCAATTAAAGAGACCGGCCTAAAACTGAAGTTAAAAGAAAAGAAATTGAAACTATACTTACACAATAATTGAACTATGCAAGCTCTTGTTCACACTATATATATTTTTTACTATATGGTGAGTGACACATTTGTTGCTTTAAAAACTCACATTAAAATTTTTTAAACTGAATTGTGAATAACTTGCTCAAAATTTAAACGAATGTTGCCAAAGAGAGCGAAATATTTTCAGAGTGATTGATCTTCAGTAACACATCTTTAAATTTCTAATCGACACCATGATTGCAAACATTTATTCATTTTCATTTTGAGATCTTTATACTTTACATGAAACAAAGAGGAAAATTTACAGAAGAATGAAGTGTGAAATTTTAAGGCAAATTTTTTCGGACCGTACTAAGTCATACTGTATAAATAATTAAATTGTAGACGAAAACGAATTCTGCTTTCATAAATTCATTATTTCTTTCATTATTTTTTTTTTCATTCCTGATTATTTTTCATTCATTATTATTAGTAGTAATAAACTTACAAAGACCAATTCATCACAAATCACAGTTCTTTTAAAAGACTATATAAATCAACATTCTTCAATACTTTCAACAGGGACTGTAGGTCTTTATCATTTAATTTCTTAATAAAAAATTATATTGAAAAATCTACAGAAGGATGAAGTACGTAAATATAAGGCACAAAATTTCGGGCAGTAAAGACTGATCCATACTACATAAATTATTAAATCGTAGACCAAGTCGAATTCTGCTTTCATAAAAATTAATTTTCATTTTTTCCCCTTATTCTTGTTTCATCATTATTTTCTCATTCATTATTATTAGTAAGAAATTTACAGAGGGCATTTCTAGCAGGGACCATTTATGACACAATTTCTTTTAAAAAGAACATGTAGAACAATATTCCTAAATACTTTAACGAGAGGATGTACGTCTTTATAATTTTATTTTTTATTCCAGAAATTATAAATATTCAGAACTGTTTTAATCGATAAGTTACACGATAAGTTAAGAATAGTTAAGAAGATTTATTACCATTTATTATCTCTGGGATACGTACATGGGCAATATTTTCAAATGCAGCTACACAGCGAACAAATTACGTAGTTTCATTTATCTTTAGCACAGTTCCTAAATTTAAATCACATTTTAAATATTTCGAATAACATTACCATCCGACATCTCATTTCTTTCAAATAATCTTTAACTCCAATTTTATTGATCTTATTTCATAATGGAATTCAATACAGGCGCAGAGTATTATACCTTAAAAATCTAAAGTAAGTCTCCAACACATAGCTCAAATCCATTATTTCTTCAAAATACATATATCAAACACTAAGAGTTTAGATTCAGACGTATCTAAGGACAATAGTCAAACATTTTGAAAAAATTGGACAATTTATTTTCAAAGTTTTAGATTAATCTTAACTTAGATTCAGTTAAACCATCCTTAATTTTGAGATTTTTCTCAAGAGTCAATCAAAACGAAAGCAATTACAGGAATAATATAAACTTTCATTTGTACAAAACGCATTAAATCAAAAGTACGTGAATATATTTTTAAAAATTTTGATGTCATTATCTCACTTCTCATCTTCTTTATGAAACAGACCTTAAAAATTAGGTAAAGACGTTCACTCACCTTTAACATTCTAAACATCAGGAAAATTGCCAATAATATCTCATTTATTACATTTCATTTAAAATTTTGCTTTTTGAATATTGCCTAAAGTTGTAATCAGGGGGCAAAATCTAATGAAATGAAATAATGAAAATGTTTATTATGTACAATTTCTTCGCAAAAACTATTAGGCCAAATCTTGCTGGTTCTTCTATTAATATTTCAGGTGAATTACTATTTCTTGAAACTGAATTTTTTATGATTTCAATAATTTTTTATAGTAGTAAAAAAATTTCTAGAGGAGATTCATAGGGGGTGTTACTCAGTACTCACTTCTCTTAAGTTGAGAACAAACATAAACTAGGCTGCGTCGAAATTTCTTTTATATGAAAAAAAAAGAATGATTAAATCAAAAATACGTGAAAATATTTTAAATAAATTTGATTTCATTATCTCACTTCTCATCTTTTTTATGAAATAGACATTAAAAATTAGGTAAACACGTTCAGTCATCTTTAATATTCTAAACATCAGGAAAATTGCCAATAATATCTCATTTATTATATTTCATTTAAAATTTTGCTTTTAGAATGTTGCTTAAAATTTTAATCAGAGGGCAAAATCTAATGAAATGAAATAATGAAAATGTTTATTATGTACAATTTTTTCGCAAAATCTATTGGGCCAAATCTTGCTGATTCTTCTATTAATATTTCAGGTAATTTACTTTTTCTTAAAACTGAATTTTTACTGATTTCAATAATTTTTCATAGTAGTAAAAAAATTTCTAAAGGGGATTCATAGAGGGTGTTACTCAGCACTCACTTCTTTTATGTTGAGAACAAACATAAACTAGGTTGCGTCGAAATTTCTTTTATATGAAAAAAATAATTAAATCAAAACTACGTGAAAATATGTTAAATAAATTTGATTTCATTATCTCACTTCTCATCTTCTTTATGAAATAGACATTAAAAATTGTAAAGACGTTCACTCATCTTTAACATTCTAAACATCAGGAAAATTGCCAATAATATCTCATTTATTACATTTCATTTAAAATTTTGCTTTTAGAATATTGCTTAAAGTTTTAATCAGAGGGCAAAATCTACTGAAATGAAATAATGAAAATGTTTATTACGTACAATTTCTTCGCAAAAACTATTAGGCCAAATCTTGCTAATTCTTCTATTAATATATCAGGTGATTTACTATTTCTTAAAACTGATTTTTTACTGATTTCAATAATTTTTCATAGTAGTAAAAAAATTTCGAGAGGGTATTCATAGATGGGGTTACTCAGTACTCACTTCTTTTAAGTTGAGAACAAACATAAACTACGCTGCGACGAAATTTCTTTTATATACTAAAAATTATTAAATAAAAATACGTAAAAATATATTAATTTTGATTTCATTATCTCACTGCTCATCTTCTATATGAAACAAACATTAAAAATTAGGTAAAGACGTTGACTCATCTTTAACATTCTAAACATCAGGAAAATTGCCAATAATATCTCAATTATTATATTTCATTCAGAATTTTGCTTTTAGAATATTTTTTAATGATTTCGTAATATAATTTCTGATGGATTTTGACACAAAGGCAAGACCTACTGAAACAAATTTTGGGAATCGTTAGTACGCACACTTTTGGGGGGATACTGTGATATTCGGAAAAATTATAAATACCACTCAAAAATTAGTATCGAAAGGTTAATTTTTAAATAACTTTTACTTAGCTCTACGTTACTGCATTTTTACATATTCATATTGGTAACAAACAGAGGGTGGACATTTGTAGAGTGGGTCACTCAATTCAAAACTCTTTCGCAGATCATAAAATAAATTCATTTCGCTGATTTATTTCCTTTTTTCGGAACACTTACTTCGCAAAAATAATTATGTTTCATAGTGAACCAAATACACTTAACTCTTTCAATTTACACAAACACATCTTAATACAGTATTTTATTTAATATTACTCATAAATGGACACGTTAGAAAATGGAGCAAGGGGTCGATCACCATGTTTTGCAACTAAACTTTTCTTTTAACAACGCATCTAACTCATAGCACTGTTTAGTTATATTTCCTTTTTTAAACCAATTAAACAATATTAATCACCATTTCATTGCTGTTCACTACAAATGTAACTCTTACTTTATTTCTACCGACACAGATTTCAATACCATACTCGTATATACAACGTTTGAGTACATTTCAGAACATTATTTATCGACTGTTCAAACACATTCTCCGTCTTAAAGCACTTAGAATATAATTGCACACATCATTATACATCCTATAACACAATTACAGACTTAAACAAGTTAGAAAATATTCGGGGAAACTAATATTGTGGAAGTGATAAATTAAAACAAATAGCAAGTAGTCGAAAATGAAAATAGAATTTGATGTTTAAGATAATTGGATAGGGTCACCACTGGACAAAGGGCAATTGTCATGTAAAGTTTTAACCTTTTAGTACCCGACGTTCAAATCATTTAAAAAATATTTATCTAATATAATTTCTGATGGATTTTTACACTCAGGCAAGACCTACTGAACCAAATTTTGAAAATCATTACTACGCAAACTTTTCGGGGGACACTGTGATATTCGAACAAACTACCACTCAAACCTTTATTATCAATGGTTAACTTTTAAATAAACTTTTACCTAGCTCTTCGAAACTGAATTTTTACATATTCATATTGGTACAAAACGAAGGGTGGACATTTGTCAAATGGGTCACTCAATAAAAAACTCTTTAGCTAATCATAAAGTAAATTCACTTTGTTGATTTATTATCTTTTTATCGAAACATTTTGTAAAAAAAATTATACTTCACGGCGAACCAAATACACTTAACTCTTTCAACTTACACCTCAAACACATCTCAGTATATCGTCTAATATTATTCGTCAACTGACGCTTTAGAAATCGAAGCATATGTTTATCATCATGTTTTACCACAAGACCTTTCTTATAAAAACACACAACTCATATCGTTGTTTCGTTCTGTTTGCTATTTTTAACAAATAAACCACATTAAACACCATTTCATAGCTTTCGACTGAACAAATGTACACTCACAACTTCTTTTTACCAACACACATTTGAATACCATTTTAAAACCTTTGGAGATATTTCACAACATTATACAAGGACTGTTCAAACACATTGCTTTTTAAAGCATTCAGAATATAATTATATACCTCGTTATACACTACAACACATTTCGGACTTAAAAACTTATTTTCGAAGTTATCTATTTGGACAAATAGCGAAATTAAATACGTGAAAATGACTGATTTTTTTTTCTGTTTAATTTTCATTACTTAGAACCAGAACTTTTACAGAGACATTTCCTAGAATACTGAATAAAACATCATTGAAAATTATCTTTAATTCTTATTTTAAAAAATATTACTTATGAATGGGAAAGCTTTGGACACAGGGAATTATCAAGAAAAGAAATTTATATTCAGCTCCAAACGTTAAGAAAACTCTTTAATATTGGGCTCCTGTCAGTACTTTAGATCTTTTTTTTACGAACACACATATTTTGTTTAAAAAGTAGCACTGAAGAATTTTTTTCGAAAAACTGGTCTAATAATTCTTATAATTTCTCTCTTTATCAACGACAGAAGAAGAAAAAATGGTTTAATTTTGAAATTTTTTCCATGATCCGAACAAGCCAACACACGGCCAAATACATATACTTTCATCTGTGGAAAATCGTCTAACGCAATTTATATGCCCTGAATGAAACACCATTTTAATGCCTTCATTATTTTCATATTTTTTTGATATTTCGATTGATAAAAGATTTACAATTGAAAACATGCATACAGATTCGATAACAGAATCATACCTTTTAAATTTGTTACTTTTAGTGTGTTAATTTCAAATTAATATTTAAACAATTCTAATACTCGATTCTTTAAATAACATTTTCTGTTATTAGAAACTTATAGGGACAAGCCAAATAAAACGTACTAAAAATAATAATTGAACTCAAATGTTTAAGATCTTATTATTGGAGAGAATCCCCCTCTGGACAAAGAGGAATTATTATGTAAAACTTTTAAACATTTAGTATCAAACGAGAAACGCTTTTAATAATATTTTAAACTAATATAATTTCTGATGAATTTTGACACACAGGCAAGACCGATTGAAATCAAATTTTGAGAATCGTTACTACAGAAACTTTTAGGGGATACTATTATTCGGACAAATTACAACTACAACTCAACCGCTATTATTGTTGGTTAATTTTTGAATGAACGTTTACTCAGCTCTCCGTTACATCCGTATAAACACATCTGAAGTACACTATTTTCTCTAATATTACTCGTAAAAGGGCACGTTATAAAAAGGAAGCATAGGATTTATCACCATGTTTCACCACAAGACTTTTCTTATACTAACACATATAACTAACACCGTTGTTTTGTTCTGTTAGCTAATTTTCATAACTTAATAGCAGAAATTTCATACGGACCTTTACTGGAATACTCAATAAAACATCATTGATAATTACCTGAACTCTTATTTTTTAAATATATTACTTAAGAATAGGCAACCTAAGGACACAGTGCGTTATAAATTAAAGAAATTTTTATTCAGCTTCAAACGTTAAAAGAAACTCGTTAATATTGGGCTCCCGCCAGTAATTTAGCTCTATTTTTTACGAACACAAACATTTTGTTTAACTCAGGACACCGATGAATTTTTTCGAAAGATAGGACACATATTTTTGATAAATTTCTCGTTAAGGACTGTTCAAAAACATTGCTTCTTAAAGCATTCAGAATATAATTGCATACCTCGTTATACACCATAACACATTTTCGGGCTCAAAAACTTATTTTCGAAGTTATCTATTAGGACAAATATCGAAATTAAATACGTGAAAATGACAGATTTTTTTTTCTTTTTAATTTTCATCACTTAATACCAAAAATTTTATACGCACCTTTACTGGAATACTCAATAAAACATTCAAAAATACCTGAACACTTATTTTTAAAATATTACTTATCAATGGTCAACTTTAGTACAAAGGGCGTTATCAAGAAAAGAAATTTATATTCAACTCCACACGTTAAGAAAACACTTTAATATTGGGTTCCTGTCAGTAATTTAGCTCTTTTTTACAAATACACAAATTTTGTTAAACTGAGGACACTGAAGATTTTTTTCGAAGGATAGGGCACATAATTCTGGTAATTTATCAACGATTGAAGTGGGGGAAACAACTTTAATATTGATATTTCAAGATTCGGACAAGCGAATTTAATATTTAAGATTTTATTAGTATTTCACAAGTTAGTATTAAAACCATTCTAATAATCGTTTCTTTAAGTAAGACTTTCTCCCATAAACTTATAGGGGCAAACCAAATAACATGTAGTCGAAAATGGAAATAGAACTCAATATTTAAGATATTATTATTCGATAGGGTCACCACTGGACAAAGGGCAATTATCATGTAAAGTTTTAACCCTTTAGTACCCGACGTTCAAATCATTTTAAAATATTTGTATCTAATATAATTTCTTATGGATTTTTACACTCAAGCAAGACATATTGAAAAAAAATTTGAGAATGGGGACACTGAGATAATCGGACAAACTACCACTCAAACCTTTATTATAGATGGTTAACTTTTAAATGTAATTTTACCTAGCTCTTCGTAACTGAATTTTTACCTATTCATATTGGTAAAAAACGAAGGGTGGACAGTTGTCGAATGGTTCACTCAACAAAATACTCTTTAGCAGATCATAAAGTAAATTCCCTCAAAAATTATCTTTCTATCGAAACATTTTGTAAAAAAATTATACTTCACGGTGAACCAAATGCAGTTAACACTTTAAACGCGTCTCAGTAGTTCGTCTAATATTATTCGTACACTGACACGTTAGAAATCGATGCATATGTTTATCATCATGTTTTACCACACGACTTTTCTTATAAAAACATACAACTCATATCGTTGTTTCGTTCTGTTCTCTATTTTTACCAAATAAACGACATTAAATTCCATTTCATAGCTTTCGACTGAACAAATGTACACTCACAACTTCTTTTTACCAACACAGATTTGAATACTATTTTAAAAACTTTGGAGGTATTTCAGAACCAAACACATTGCTTCTTAAAGCACTCAGCATATAATTGCATGCCTCGTTATACACCATAACAAATTTTCAGACTTAAAAACTTATTTTTGACGTTATCTATTAGGGAAAATAGCGAAATTAAATACGAGAAAATGACCAATTTTCTTTCTTTTTAATTTTCATAACATTAATACCAGAAATTTCATTCGGACCCTTACTGGAATACTCAATAAAATATCATTCAAAATTACCTGAACTCTTATTTTTAAAATATTACTTATGAATGGGCAACCTGCGGACACACGGCGTTATCAAGTAAAGACATTTATATTCAGCTCCAAACGTTAGGAAAACTCTTAAATAATGGTCTCCTGTCAGCACTTTAGCTCTTTTTTTACAAATACACAAATTTTGTTAAAATGAGGACACTTAAGATTTTTTTTTTCGAAGCATAGGGCAAATAATGCTGACAATTTCTCTTTATCAACGATTGAAGTGGGGGAAATAACTTTAATATTCATATTTCAAGATTCGGACAAGCCAATTCAATATTTAAGATTTTATTAGCATTTAACAAGTTAGTATTAAAACCATTCTAATAATCGTAACACTTTCTCACATAAACTTATAGGGGCAAACCAAATAACACGTAGTGGAAAATGAAAATAGAACCCGGTATTTAAGATATTATTATTCGAAAGGGTCATCACTGGACTAAGGGCAATTATCATGCAAAGTTTTAACCTTTTATTACCCGACGTTCAAATCATTCAAAAATATTTTTATGTAACATAATTTCTGATGGATTTTTACACTCAGGCAAGACCTATTGAACCAATTTTTGAAAATCGTTACTCCGCAAACTTTTCGGGGGAAACTGTCATATTCGGACAAACTACCACTGAAACTTTTATTATCGGTGGTTAACTTTTATATCTACCTTTACCTAGCTCTTCGTAACTGAATTTTTACATATTCATATTGGTACAAAACGAAGGGTGGACATTTGTCAAATGGGTCACTCAATAAAATACTCTTTTGCAGATCATACAGTAAATTCCCTTCGCTCATTTATTATCTTTTTATCGAAATATTTTGTAAAAAAAATATACTTCACGGTGAACCAAATACACTTAACTCTTGCAACTTACACCTCAAACGCATCTCAGTATTTCGTCTAATATTATTCGTCAACTGACACTTTAGAAATCGAAACATAGGTTTAAAAGCCTGTTTTATCACAACACCTTACTTATAAAAACACATAACTCATATCGTTGTTTTGTTCTGTTTGCTATTTAACCACATTAAACACCATTTCGTAGCTTTCGACTGAGCAAATGTACACTTTCAATATCTTTTTACCAACACAGATTTCAATACCATTTTAAAACCTTTGGAGATATTTCAGAACATTAATCAAGGACTGTTCAAACACATTGCTTCTTAAAGCATTCAGAATATAATTTCATACCTCGTTATACACCATAACACATTTTCAGACTTAAAAACTTATTTTCGACGTTATATATTAGGACAAATAGCGAAATTAAATACGTGAAAATGACTGATTTTTTTTTTCTTTTTAATTTTCTGACTGTTTTTTTTTTTTCTTTTCAATTTTCATCACTTAATACGAGAAATTTCATACGGACTTTTACTGGAATATTCAATAAAACATCATTCAAAATTACCCGAACTCTTATTTTTAAAATATTACTTATGAATGGGCAACCTTAGCACACAGGGCGTTATCTAGTAAAGACACTTATATTCAGCTCCAAACGTTACGAAAACTCTTTAATAATTGGGCTCCTGTCACTACTTTAGCTCTTTTTTACAAATAAACAAACTTTGTTAAACTGAGGCAAATGAAGATTTTTCGAAGGATAGGGCAAATAATTCTGATAATTCCTATGTATCAACGATTGAAGTGGGGGGGAAACAACTTTAATAATGATATTTTCAAGATTCGGACAAGGCAATTCAATTCAAGATTTTATTAGTATTCACAAATTAGTATTAAAACCATTCTAATAATCGTTTCTTTAAGTAACACTTTCTCTAAAAAACTTATAGGGGCAAACCAAATAACACGTAGTCGAAAATGAAAATAGAACTCAATATTTAAGATATTATTATTGGTCACCACTGGACAAAGGGCAATTATCATGTAAAGTTTTATCCTTTTATTACCCGACGTTCAAATCCTTTAAAAATATTTTTATCTAGTATCATTTCTGATTGATTTTTACACTCAGGCAAGACCTATTGAACCAAATTTTGAGAATCGTTACTACGCAAACTTTTCGGGGTATATTGTGATATTCAGACAAACTTCCACTCAAACCTTTATTATCGATGCTTAACTTTTAAATCTACTTTTACCTAGCTCTTCGTAACTGAATTTTTACATATCCATATTGGTACAAAACGAAGGGTGGACATTTGTCGAATGGGTCACTCAATAAAATACTCTTTAGCAGATCATACAGTAAATTCACTTCGCTCATTTATTATCTTTTTATCGAAATATTTTGTAAAAAAAATTATACTTCACGGTGAACTAAATACACTTAACTCTTTCAACTTACACCTCAAACACATCTCAGTAATTTCTCGAATATTATTCGTAAACGGACACTTTAATAATCGAACCATAGGTTTAACTACCGGTTTTATCACAACACCTTACTTATAAAAACACATAACTCATATCGTTGTTTCGTTCTGTTTGCTATTTTTACCAAATAACTCACATTAAGCCCCATTTCATAGCTTTCGACTCAACAAATGTATACTGACAACTTCTTTTTACCAATACAGATTTGAATACCATTTTAAAACCTTTTGAGATATTTCAGAACATTAATCAAGGACTGTTCAAACACATTGCTTCATAAAGCATTCAAAATATAATTGCATACCTCGTTATACACCATAACACATTTTCAGACTTAAAAACTTATTTTCGAAGTTATCTATTGAAAAATAGCGAAATTAAATATGTGAAAATGACTGATTTCATTTTTTTTTTTAATTTTAATAACTTAATACCAGAAATTTCATACGGACCCTTACTGCAATACTCAATAAAACATCATTCAAAATTACCTGAACTCTTATTTTTAAAATATTACTTATGAATGGCAACCTTAAGACACAGGGCTTTATGAAGTAAATACATTTATATTCAGCTTCAAGCGTTAGGAAAACTCTTTAATAATCGGGCTCCTGTCAGTACTTTAGCTCTTTTTTCAAATAAATAAATTTTGTTAAACTCGGGACACTGAAGATGTTTTTTCGAAGGGTAGGGCAAATAATTCTGATAATTCCTCTGTATCAACGATTGAACTGGGGGACACAACTTTAATATTGATAATTCAAGATTCGGACAAGCCAATTCAATATTTAAGGTTTTATTAGTATTTGACAAGTTATTATTATAATTATTCTAATAATCGTTTCTTTAAGTAACACTTTCTCTCATAAACTTATAGGGGCAAACCAAATAACACGTAGTCGAAAATTAAAATGGAACTCAATATTTAAGATAATGTTATTGGACAACCCTGGACAAAGGAAATTATCATGTAAAGTTTTAACCTTTTAGTACCCGACGTTCAAATCAGTCAAAAATACTTTTATCTAATATCATTTCTGATGGATTTTTACACTCAGGCAAGACCTATTGAACCAAATTTTGAGAATCGTAACTACGCAAACTTTTCGGGGGCCACTGATATTCGGACAAACTACCACTCAAATCTTTATTATCGATGGTTAAATTTAAAGTCTACTTTTACCTAGCTCTTCGTAACTGAATTTTTACATATTCATATTGGTACAAAACGAAGGGTGGACATTTAACGAATGGGTCACACAATAAAATACTTTTTAGCAGATCATACAGCAAATTCACTTCGCTCATTTATAATCTTTCTATCGAAACATTTTGTAAAACAATAATACTCAAGGTGAACCAAATACATTTACCTCTTTCAACTTACACCTAAAACACATCTCAGTATTTTCTCGAATATTATTCGTAAACGTACACTTTAGTAATCGAAACATAGGTTTAACAACCTCTTTTATCACAACACCATACTTATAAAAACACATAACTCATATAGTTGTTTCGTTCTGTTTGCTATTTTTACCTAATAAACCACATTAAACACCATTTCATAGCTTTCGACTCAACAAATGTACACTCACAACTTCTTTTTACCAAGACAGATTTGAATACCATTTTAAAACCTTTTGAGATATTTCAGAACATTAATGAAGGACTGTTCAAACACATTGCTTCTTAAAGCATTCAAAATATAATTGCATACCTCGTTATACACCATAACACATTTTCAGACTTAAAAACTTATTTTCGAAGTTATCTATTAGGACAAACAGCGAAATTAAATATGTGAAAATGACTGATTTCTTTTCTTTTTAATTTTCATCAATTAATACCAGAAATTTCATACGGACCCTTAGTGGAATACTCAATAAAATATCATTCAAAATTATCTGAACTCTTATTTTTAAAATATTACTTATGAATGGGCAACCTTAGGACACAGGGCGTTATGGAGTAAATACATTTATATTCAGCTTCAAGCGTTAGAAAACTCTTTAATAATCGGGCTCCTGTCAGTACTTTAGCTCTTTTTTCAAATAAATAAATTTTGTTAAACTCGGGACACTGAAGATGTTTTTTCGAAGGGTAGGGCAAATAATTCTGATAATTCCTCTGTATCTACGATTGAAGTGGCGGAAACAACTTTAATATTGATATTTTCAAGATTCGGACAAGCCAATTCAATTCAAGATTTTATTAGTATTTGACAAATTAGAATTAAAACCATTCTAATAATCGTTTCTTTAAGTAACACTTTCTCTAAAAAACTTATAGGGGCAAACCAAATAACACGTAGTCGAAAATGAAAATTGAACTCAATATTTAAGATATTATTATCGGACACCACTGGACAAAGGGCAATTATCATGTAAAGTTTAAACCTTTTAGTACCCGACGTTCAACTCATTCAAAAATATTTTTATCTAATATCATTTCTGATGGATATTTACACTCAGGCAAGACCTATTGAACCAAAATTTGAGAATCGTTACTACGCAAACTTTTCGGGGGACACTGTGATATTCGGACAAACAACGACTCAAACTTTTATTATCGATTGTTGACTTTTAAATCTACTTTTACCTAGCTCTTCGTAACATGAATTTTTACCTATTCATATTGGTACAAAACGAAGGGTGGGCATTTGACGAATGGGTCACTCTATAAAATACTCTTTAGCAGATCATACAGTAAATTCACTTAGCTCATTTATTATCTTTCTATCGAAATATTTTGTTAAAAAATTATACTTCACGGTGAACAGAATACACTTAAATATTTCAACTTACACCTCAAACACATCTCAGTAGTTTCTCGAATATTATTCGTAAACGGACACTTTAGTAATGGAACCATAGGTTTAACAACCTGTTTTATCACAACACCTTACTTATAAAAACACATAACTCATATCGTTGTTTCGTTCTGTTTGCTATTTTTACCAAATAAACCACATTAAACACCATTTCATAGCTTTCGACTCGACAAATGTACACTCACAACTTCTTTTTACCAACACAGATTGGAATACCATTTTAAAATCTTTTGAGATATTTCAGAACATTAATCAAGGACTGTTCAAACACATTGCTTCTTAAAGCATTCAAAATATAATTGCATACCTCGTTATACACCATAACACATTTTCAGACTTAAAAACTTATTTTCGAAGTTATCTATTAGGGCAAATAGCGAAATTAAATATGTGAAAATGACTGATTTCTTTTCTTTTTAATTTTCATCACTTAATATCAGAAATTTCATACGGACCCTTACTAGAATAGTCAATAAAACATCATTCAAAATTACCTGAACTCTTATTTTTAAAATATTACTTATGAATGGGCAACCTTAGGACACAGGGCGTTATGAAGTAAACCCATTTATATTCAGCTTCAAACGTTAGGAAAACTCTTTAATAATTGGGCTCCTGTCAGTACTTTAGCTCTTTTTTACAAATAAACAAAATTTGTTAAACTCGGGACAATGAAGATGTTTTTTCGAAGGATAGGCAAATAATTCTGATAATTCCTCTGTATCAACGATTGAAGTGGGATAAACAACTTTAATATTGATATTTTCAAGATTAGGACAAGCCAATTCACTTCAAGATTTTATTAGTATTTGACAAATTAGTATTAAAACCATTCTAATAATCGTTTCTTTAAGTAACACTTTCTCTCAAAAACTTACAGGGGAAACCAAATAACACGTAGTCGAAAATGAAAATAGAACTCAATATTTAAAATATTATTATTGGACACCACTGGACAAAGAGCAATTATCATGTAAAGTTTAAACCTTTTAGTACACGGCGTTCAACTCATTCGAAAATATTTTTATCTAATATCATTTCTGATGGATTTTTACACTCAGGCAAGACCTATTGAACCAAATTTTGAGAACTGTTACTACGCAAACTTTTCGGGGGACTCTGTGATATTCGGAAAAACTACGACTCAAACTTTTATTATCGATGGTTGACTTTTAAATCTACTTTTACCTAACTCTTCGTAACATGAATTTTTACCTATTCATATTGGTACAAAACGAAGGGTGGGCACTTGTCGAATGGGTCACTCAATAAAATACTCTTTAGCAGATCATAAAGTAAATTCTCTTCGCTCATTTATTATCTCTTTACGAAACATTTTGTAAAAAAAATTATACTTCACGGTGAACGAAATACACTTAACTCTTTCAACTTACACCTCAAACAAATCTCAGTATTTTCTCGAATATTATTCGTAAACGGACACTTTACTAATCGAACCATAGGTTTGACAACCTGTTTATCACAACACCTTACTCATAAAAACACATAACTTATATCGTTATTTCGTTCTGTTTGCTATTTTTACCAAATAAACCACATTAAACACCATTTCAAAGCTGTCGACTAGAAAAATGTATACTCACAACTTCTTTTTACCAACACAGATTTGAATACCATTTTAAAACCTTTTGAGATATTTCAGAACATTAATCAAAGACTGTTCAAACACATTGCTTCTTAAAGCAGTCAAAATATAATTGCATACCTCGTTATACACCATAACACATTTTCAGACTTAAAAACTTATTTTCGAAGTTATCTATTAGGACAAATAGCGAAATTAAATATGTGAAAATGACAGATTTCTTTTCTTTTTAATTTTCATCACTTAATACCAGAAATTTCATACGGACCCTTATGGAATACTCAATAAAACATCATTCAAAATTACCTGAACTCTTATTTTAAAAATATCACTTACGAGTGGGCAACCTTAGGACACAGGGCGTTATGAAGTAAAGACATTTTTATTCAGCTTCAAACGTTAGTAAAACTCTTTAATAATCGGGCTCCTGTCAGTACTTTAGCTCTTTTTTACAAATAAACAAATTTTGTTAAACTCGGGACACTGAAGATGTTTTTTCGAAGGATAGGGCAAATAATTCTGATAATTCCTCTGTATCAACGATTGAAGTGGGGGAAAAAACTTTAATATTGATATTTTCAAGATTCGGACAAGCCAATTCAATTCAAGATTTTATTAGTATTTGACAAATTAGTATTAAAACCATTCTAATAATCGTTTCTTTAAGTAACACTTTCTCTACAAAACTTATAGGGGCAAACCAAATAACACGTAGTCGAAAATGAAAATTTACTCAATATTTAAGATATTATTATTGGACACCACTGGACAAAGGGCAATTATCATGTAAAGTTTAAACCTTTTAGTAAGCGACGTTCAACTCATTCTAAAATATTTTTATCTAATATCATTTCTGATGGATTTTTACACTCAGACAAGACCTATTGAACCAAATTTTGAGAATCGTTACTGCGCAAACTTTTCGGGGGGACACTGTGATATTCGAACAAACTACGACTCAAACTTTTATTATCGATGGTTGATTTTTAAATCTACTTTTACCTAACTCTTCGTAACATGAATTTTTACCTATTCATATTGGTACAAAACGAAGGGTGGGCACTTGTCGAATGGGTCACTCAATAAAATACTCTTTAGCAGATCATAAAGTAAATTCTCTTCGCTCATTTATTATCTCTTTACGAAACATTTTGTAAAAAAAATTATACTTCACGGTGAACCAAATACACTTAACTCTTTCAACTTACACCTCAAACACATCTCAGTATTTTCTCGAATATTATTCGTAAACGGACACTTTAGTAATCGAACCATAGGTTTGACAACCTGTTTTATCACAACACCTTACTCATAAAAACACATAACTCATATCGTTATTTCGTTCTGTTTGCTATTTTTACCAAATAAACCACATTAAACACCATTTCATAGCTTTCGACTAGAAAAATGTATACTCACAACTTCTTTTTACCAACACAGATTTGAATACCACTTTAAAACCTTTTGAGATATTTCAGAACATTAATCAAAGACTGTTCAAACACATTGCTTCTTAAAGCATTCAAAATATAATTGCATACCTCGTTATACACCATAACACATTTTCAGACTTAAAAACTTATTTTCGAAGTCATCTATTAGGACAAATAGCGAAATTAAATATGTGAAAATGACAGATTTCTTTTCTTTTTAATTTTCATCACTTAATACCAGAAATTTCATACGGACCCTTATGGAATACTCAATAAAACATCATTCAAAATCACCTGAACTCTTATTTTTAAAATATTACTTATGAATGGGCAACCTTATGACACAGGGCGTTATGAAGTAAAGACATTTATATTCAGCTTCAAACGTTAGGAAAACTCTTTAATAATTGGGCTCCTGTCAGTACTTTAGCTCTTTTTTACAAAAAAACAAAATTTGTTAAACTCGGGACACTGAAGATGTTTTTTCGAAGGATAGGCAAATAATTCTGATAATTCCTCTGTATCAACGATTGAAGTGGGATAAACAACTTTAATATAGATATTTTCAAGATTAGGACAAACCCATTCAATTCAAGATTTTATTAGTATTTGACAAATTAGTATTAAAACCATTCTAATAATCGATTCTTTAAGTAACACTTTCTCTCAAAAACTTATAGGGGAAACCAAATAACACGTAGTCGAAAATGAAGATAGACCTCAATATTTAAGATATTATTATCGGACACCACTGGGCAAAGGGCAATTATCATGTAAAGTTTAAACCTTTTAGTACCGACGTTCAAATCATTCAAAAATATTTTTATCTAATTTCATTTCTGATGGATTTTTACACTCAGGCAAGACATATTGAACCAAATTTTGAGAAAGGTTACTACGAAAACTTTTCGGGGTATACTGTGATATTCAGACAAACTTCCACTCAAACGTTTATTATCGATGGTTAACTTTTAAATCTACTTTTACCTAACTCTTCGTAACTGAATTTTTACATATTCATATTGGTACAAAACGAAGGGTGGACATTTGTCGAATGGGTCACTCAATAATATACTCTTTAGCATATCATACAGTAAATTCACTTCGCTCATTTATTATCTTTTTATCGAAATATTTTGTAAAAAAATTATACGTCACGGTGAACCAAATACACTTAACTCTTTCAACTTACATCTCAAACACATCTCAGTAGTTTCTCGAATATTATTCGTAAACGGACACTTTAGTAATGGAACCATAGGTTTAACAACCTGTTTTATCAAAACACCTTACTTATAAAAACACATAACTCATATCGTTATTTCGTTCTGTTTGCTATTTTTACCAAATAAACCACATTAAACACCATTTCATAGCTTTCGACTAGAAAAATGTATACTCACAACTTCTTTTTACCAACACAGATTTGAATACCATTTTAAAACCTTTTCAGATATTTCAGAACATTAATCAAGGACTGTTCAAACACATTGCTTCTTAAAGCATTCAAAATATAATTGCATACCTCGTTATACACCATAACACATTTTCAGACTTAAAAACTTATTTTCGAAGTTATCTATTAGGACAAATAGCGAAATTAAATATGTGAAAATGACTGATTTCTTTTCTTTTTAATTTTCATCACTTAATACCAGAAATTGCATACGGACCCTTACTGGAATACTCAATAAAACATCATTCAAAATAACCTGAACTCTTATTTTTAAAATATTACTTATGAATGGGCAACCCTAGGACACAGGGCGTTATGAAATAAAGACATTTATATTCAGCTTCAAACGTTAGGAAAACTCTATAAAAATTGGGCTCCTGTCAGTACTTTAGCTCTTTTTTACAAATAAACAAAATTTGTTAAACTCGGGACAATGAAGATGTTTTTTCGAAGGATAGGCAAATAATTCTGATAATTCCTCTGTATCAACGATTGAAGTGGGATAAACAACTTTAATATTGATATTTTCAAGATTAGGACAAGCCAATTCACTTCAAGATTTTATTAGTATTTGACAAATTAGTATTAAAACCATTCTAATAATCGTTTCTTTAAGTAACACTTTCTCTCAAAAACTTACAGGGGAAACCAAATAACACGTAGTCGAAAATGAAAATAGAACTCAATATTTAAAATATTATTATTGGACACCACTGGACAAAGAGCAATTATCATGTAAAGTTTAAACCTTTTAGTACACGGCGTTCAACTCATTCGAAAATATTTTTATCTAATATCATTTCTGATGGATTTTTACACTCAGGCAAGACCTATTGAACCAAATTTTGAGAATCGTTACTACGCAAACTTTTCGGGGGACTCTGTGATATTCGGAAAAACTACGACTCAAACTTTTATTATCGATGGTTGACTTTTAAATCTACTTTTACCTAACTCTTCGTAACATGAATTTTTACCTATTCATATTGGTACAAAACGAAGGGTGGGCACTTGTCGAATGGGTCACTCAATAAAATACTCTTTAGCAGATCATAAAGTAAATTCTCTTCGCTCATTTATTATCTCTTTACGAAACATTTTGTAAAAAAAATTATACTTCACGGTGAACCAAATACACTTAACTCTTTCAACTTACACCTCAAACAAATCTCAGTATTTTCTCGAATATTATTCGTAAACGGACACTTTACTAATCGAACCATAGGTTTGACAACCTGTTTATCACAACACCTTACTCATAAAAACACATAACTTATATCGTTATTTCGTTCTGTTTGCTATTTTTACCAAATAAACCACATTAAACACCATTTCAAAGCTGTCGACTAGAAAAATGTATACTCACAACTTCTTTTTACCAACACAGATTTGAATACCATTTTAAAACCTTTTGAGATATTTCAGAACATTAATCAAAGACTGTTCAAACACATTGCTTCTTAAAGCAGTCAAAATATAATTGCATACCTCGTTATACACCATAACACATTTTCAGACTTAAAAACTTATTTTCGAAGTTATCTATTAGGACAAATAGCGAAATTAAATATGTGAAAATGACAGATTTCTTTTCTTTTTAATTTTCATCACTTAATACCAGAAATTTCATACGGACCCTTATGGAATACTCAATAAAACATCATTCAAAATTACCTGAACTCTTATTTTAAAAATATCACTTACGAATGGGCAACCTTAGGACACAGGGCGTTATGAAGTAAAGACATTTTTATTCAGCTTCAAACGTTAGTAAAACTCTTTAATAATCGGGCTCCTGTCAGTACTTTAGCTCTTTTTTACAAATAAACAAATTTTGTTAAACTCGGGACACTGAAGATGTTTTTTCGAAGGATAGGGCAAATAATTCTGATAATTCCTCTGTATCAACGATTGAAGTGGGGGAAAAAACTTTAATATTGATATTTTCAAGATTCGGACAAGCCAATTCAATTCAAGATTTTATTAGTATTTGACAAATTAGTATTAAAACCATTCTAATAATCGTTTCTTTAAGTAACACTTTCTCTACAAAACTTATAGGGGCAAACCAAATAACACGTAGTCGAAAATGAAAATTTACTCAATATTTAAGATATTATTATTGGACACCACTGGACAAAGGGCAATTATCATGTAAAGTTTAAACCTTTTAGTAAGCGACGTTCAACTCATTCTAAAATATTTTTATCTAATATCATTTCTGATGGATTTTTACACTCAGACAAGACCTATTGAACCAAATTTTGAGAATCGTTACTGCGCAAACTTTTCGGGGGGACACTGTGATATTCGAACAAACTACGACTCAAACTTTTATTATCGATGGTTGACTTTTAAATCTACTTTTACCTAACTCTTCGTAACATGAATTTTTACCTATTCATATTGGTACAAAACGAAGGGTGGGCACTTGTCGAATGGGTCACTCAATAAAATACTCTTTAGCAGATCATAAAGTAAATTCTCTTCGCTCATTTATTATCTCTTTACGAAACATTTTGTAAAAAAAATTATACTTCACGGTGAACCAAATACACTTAACTCTTTCAACTTACACCTCAAACACATCTCAGTATTTTCTCGAATATTATTCGTAAACGGACACTTTAGTAATCGAACCATAGGTTTGACAACCTGTTTTATCACAACACCTTACTCATAAAAACACATAACTCATATCGTTATTTCGTTCTGTTTGCTATTTTTACCAAATAAACCACATTAAACACCATTTCATAGCTTTCGACTAGAAAAATGTATACTCACAACTTCTTTTTACCAACACAGATTTGAATACCACTTTAAAACCTTTTGAGATATTTCAGAACATTAATCAAAGACTGTTCAAACACATTGCTTCTTAAAGCATTCAAAATATAATTGCATACCTCGTTATACACCATAACACATTTTCAGACTTAAAAACTTATTTTCGAAGTTATCTATTAGGACAAATAGCGAAATTAAATATGTGAAAATGACAGATTTCTTTTCTTTTTAATTTTCATCACTTAATACCAGAAATTTCATACGGACCCTTATGGAATACTCAATAAAACATCATTCAAAATCACCTGAACTCTTATTTTTAAAATATTACTTATGAATGGGCAACCTTATGACACAGGGCGTTATGAAGTAAAGACATTTATATTCAGCTTCAAACGTTAGGAAAACTCTTTAATAATTGGGCTCCTGTCAGTACTTTAGCTCTTTTTTACAAAAAAACAAAATTTGTTAAACTCGGGACACTGAAGATGTTTTTTCGAAGGATAGGCAAATAATTCTGATAATTCCTCTGTATCAACGATTGAAGTGGGGTAAACAACTTTAATACAGATATTTTCAAGATTCGGACAAGCCAATTCAATTCAAGATTTTATTAGTATTTGACAAATTAGTATTAAAACCATTCTAATAATCGTTTCTTTAAGTAACACTTTCTCTACAAAACTTATAGGGAACACGTAGTCGAAAATGAAAATTTACTCAATATTTAAGATATTATTATCGGACACCACTGGACAAAGGGCAATTATCATGTAAAGTTTAAACCTTTTAGTACCCGACGTTCATATCATTCAAAAATATTTTTATCTAATATCATTTCTGATGGATTTTTACACTCAGGCAAGACCTATTGAACCAAATCTTGAGAATCGTTTCTACGCAAAATTTTCGGGGTATACTGTGATATTCAGACAAACTTCCAATCAAACCTTTATTATCGATGGTTGACTTTTAAATCTACTTTTACCTAACTCTTCGTAACATGAATTTTTACCTATTCATATTGGTACAAAACGAAGGGTGGGCACTTGTCGAATGGGTCACTCAATAAAATACTCTTTAGCAGATCATAAAGTAAATTCTCTTCGCTCATTTATTATCTTTTTACCGAAACATTTTGTAAAAAAAAATTATACTTCACGGTGAACCAAATACACTTAACTCTTTCAACTTACACCTCAAACACATCTCAGTAGTTTCTCGAATATTATTCGTAAACGCACACTTTAGTAATGGAACCATAGGTTTAACAACCTGTTTTAACAAAACACCTTACTTGTAAAAACACATAACTCATATCGTTGTTTCGTTCTGTTTGCCATTTTTACCAAATAAACCACATTAAACACCATTTCATAGCTTTCGACTCAACAAATGTACACTCACAACTTTTTTTTACCAACACAGATTGGAATACCATTTTAAAAACTTTTGAGATATTTCAGAACATTAATCAAGGACTGTTCAAACACATTGCTTCTTAAAGCATTCAAAATATAATTGCATACCTCGTTATACACCATAACACATTTTCAGACTTAAAAACTTATTTTCGTAGTTATCTATTAGGACAAATAGCGAAATTAAATATGTGAAAATGACTGATTTCTTTTTTTTTTAATTTTCATCACTTAATACCAGAAATTTCATACGGACCCTTACTGGAATACTCAATAAAACATCATTCAAAATTACCTGAACTCTTATTTTTAAAATATTACTTATGAATGGGCAACCTTAGGACACAGGGCGTTATGAAGTAAAGACATTTATATTCAGCTTCAAACATTAGGAAAACTCTTTAATAATTGGGCTTCTGTCAGTACTTTAGCTCTTTTTTACAAATAAACAAAATTTGTTAAACTCGGGACACTGAAAATGTTTTTTCGAAGGATAGGCAAATAATTCTGATAATTCCTCTGTATCAACGACTGAAGTGGGATAACAACTTTAATATTGATATTTTCAAGATTAGGACAAGTCAATTCACTTCAAGATTTTATTAGTATTTGACAAATTAGTATTAAAACCATTCTAATAATCGTTTCTTTAAGTAACACTTTCTCTCAAAAACTTATAGGGGAAACCAAATAACACGTAGTCGAAAATGAAGATAGACCTCAATATTTAAGATATTATTATCGGACACCACTGGACAAAGGGCAATTATCATGTAAAGTTTAAACCTTTTAGTACCGACGTTCAAATCATTCAAAAATATTTTTATCAAATTTCATTTCTGATGGATTTTTACACTCAGGCAAGACATATTGAACCAAATTTTGAGAAAGGTTACTACGAAAACTTTTCGGGGTATACTGTGATATTCAGACAAACTTCCACTCAAACGTTTATTATCGATGGTTAACTTTTAAATCTACTTTTACCTAACTCTTCGTAACTGAATTTTTACATATTCATATTGGTACAAAACGAAGGGTGGACATTTGTCGAATGGGTCACTCAATAATATACTCTTTAGCAGATGATACAGTAAATTCACTTCGCTCATTTATTATCTTTTTATCGAAATATTTTGTAAAAAAATTATACGTCACGGTGAACCAAATACACTTAACTCTTTCAACTTACATCTCAAACACATCTCAGTATATTCTCGAATATTATTCGTAAACGGACACTTTAGTAATGGAACCATAGGTTTAACAACCTGTTTTATCAAAACACCTTACTTATAAAAACACATAACTCATATCGTTATTTCGTTCTGTTTGCTATTTTTACCAAATAAACCACATTAAACACCATTTCATAGCTTTCGACTAGAAAAATGTATACTCACAACTTCTTTTTACCAACACAGATTTGAATACCATTTTAAAACCTTTTGAAATATTTCAGAACATTAATCAAGGACTGTTCAAACACATTGCTTCTTAAAGCATTCAAAATATAATTGCATACCTCGTTATACACCATAACACATTTTCAGACTTAAAAACTTATTTTCGAAGTTATCTATTAGGACAAATAACGAAATTAAATATGTGAAAATGACTGATTTCTTTTCTTTTTAATTTTCATCAATTAATACCAGAAATTTCATACGGACCCTTACTGGAATACTCAATAAAACATCATTCAAAATAACCTGAACTCTTATTTTTAAAATATTACTTATGAATGGGCAACCTTAGGACACAGGGCGTTATGAAGTAAAGACATTTATATTCAGCTTCAAACGTTAGTAAAACTCTTTAATAATCGGGCTCCTGCCAGTACTTCAGCTCTTTTTTACAAATAAACAAATTTTGTTAAACTCGGGACACTGAAGATGTTTTTTCGAAGGATAGGGCAAATAATTCTGATAATTCCTCTGTATCAACGATTGAAGATGGGGAAAAAACTTTAATATTGATATTTTCAAGAGTAGGACAAGTCAATTCAATTCAAGAATTTATTAGTATTTGACAAATTAGTATTAAAACCATTCTAATAATCGTTTCTTTAAGTAACACTTTCTCTCAAAAACTTATAGGGGAAACCAAATAACACGTAGTCGAAAATGAAGATAGACCTCAATATTTAAGATATTATTATCGGACACCACTGGACAAAGGGCAATTATCATGTAAAGTTTAAACCTTTTAGTACCCGACGTTCATATCATTCAAAAATATTTTTATCTAATATCATTTCTGATGGATTTTTACACTCAGGCAAGACCTATTGAACCAAATCTTGAGAATCGTTTCTACGCAAAATTTTCGGGGTATACTGTGATATTCAGACAAACTTCCACTCAAACCTTTATTATCGATGCTTAACTTTTAAATCTACTTTTACCTAGCTCTTCGTAACTGAATTTTTACATATCCATATTGGTACAAAACGAAGGGTGGACATTTGTCGAATGGGTCACTCAATAAAATACTCTTTATCAGATCATACAGTAAATTCACTTCGCTCATTTATTATCTTTTTATCGAAATATTTTGTAAAAAAAATTATACTTCACGGTGAACTAAATACACTTAACTCTTTCAACTTACACCTCAAACACATCTCAGTAATTTCTCGAATATTATTCGTAAACGGACACTTTAATAATCGAACCATAGGTTTAACTACCGGTTTTATCACAACACCTTACTTATAAAAACACATAACTCATATCGTTGTTTCGTTCTGTTTGCTATTTTTACCAAATAACTCACATTAAGCCCCATTTCATAGCTTTCGACTCAACAAATGTATACTGACAACTTCTTTTTACCAATACAGATTTGAATACCATTTTAAAACCTTTTGAGATATTTCAGAACATTAATCAAGGACTGTTCAAACACATTGCTTCATAAAGCATTCAAAATATAATTGCATACCTCGTTATACACCATAACACATTTTCAGACTTAAAAACTTATTTTCGAAGTTATCTATTGAAAAATAGCGAAATTAAATATGTGAAAATGACTGATTTCATTTTTTTTTTAAATTTTAATAACTTAATACCAGAAATTTCATACGGACCCTTACTGCAATACTCAATAAAACATCATTCAAAATTACCTGAACTCTTATTTTTAAAATATTACTTATGAATGGCAACCTTAAGACACAGGGCTTTATGAAGTAAATACATTTATATTCAGCTTCAAGCGTTAGGAAAACTCTTTAATAATCGGGCTCCTGTCAGTACTTTAGCTCTTTTTTCAAATAAATAAATTTTGTTAAACTCGGGACACTGAAGATGTTTTTTCGAAGGGTAGGGCAAATAATTCTGATAATTCCTCTGTATCAACGATTGAACTGGGGGACACAACTTTAATATTGATAATTCAAGATTCGGACAAGCCAATTCAATATTTAAGGTTTTATTAGTATTTGACAAGTTATTATTATAATTATTCTAATAATCGTTTCTTTAAGTAACACTTTCTCTCATAAACTTATAGGGGCAAACCAAATAACACGTAGTCGAAAATTAAAATGGAACTCAATATTTAAGATAATGTTATTGGACAACTCTGGACAAAGGAAATTATCATGTAAAGTTTTAACCTTTTAGTACCCGACGTTCAAATCAGTCAAAAATACTTTTATCTAATATCATTTCTGATGGATTTATACACTCAGGCAAGACCTATTGAACCAAATTTTGAGAATCGTAACTACGCAAACTTTTCGGGGGCCACTGATATTCGGACAAACTACCACTCAAATCTTTATTATCGATGGTTAAATTTAAAGTCTACTTTTACCTAGCTCTTCGCAACTGAATTTTTACATATTCATATTGGTACAAAACGAAGGGTGGACATTTAACGAATGGGTCACACAATAAAATACTTTTTAGCAGATCATACAGCAAATTCACTTCGCTCATTTATAATCTTTCTATCGAAACATTTTGTAAAACAATAATACTCAAGGTGAACCAAATACATTTACCTCTTTCAACTTACACCTAAAACACATCTCAGTATTTTCTCGAATATTATTCGTAAACGTACACTTTAGTAATCGAAACATAGGTTTAACAACCTCTTTTATCACAACACCATACTTATAAAAACACATAACTCATATAGTTGTTTCGTTCTGTTTGCTATTTTTACCTAATAAACCACATTAAACACCATTTCATAGCTTTCGACTCAACAAATGTACACTCACAACTTCTTTTTACCAAGACAGATTTGAATACCATTTTAAAACCTTTTGAGATATTTCAGAACATTAATGAAGGACTGTTCAAACACATTGCTTCTTAAAGCATTCAAAATATAATTGCATACCTCGTTATACACCATAACACATTTTCAGACTTAAAAACTTATTTTCGAAGTTATCTATTAGGACAAACAGCGAAATTAAATATGTGAAAATGACTGATTTCTTTTCTTTTTAATTTTCATCAATTAATACCAGAAATTTCATACGGACCCTTAGTGGAATACTCAATAAAATATCATTCAAAATTATCTGAACTCTTATTTTTAAAATATTACTTATGAATGGGCAACCTTAGGACACAGGGCGTTATGGAGTAAATACATTTATATTCAGCTTCAAGCGTTAGAAAACTCTTTAATAATCGGGCTCCTGTCAGTACTTTAGCTCTTTTTTCAAATAAATAAATTTTGTTAAACTCGGGACACTGAAGATGTTTTTTCGAAGGGTAGGGCAAATAATTCTGATAATTCCTCTGTATCTACGATTGAAGTGGCGGAAACAACTTTAATATTGATATTTTCAAGATTCGGACAAGCCAATTCAATTCAAGATTTTATTAGTATTTGACAAATTAGAATTAAAACCATTCTAATAATCGTTTCTTTAAGTAACACTTTCTCTAAAAAACTTATAGGGGCAAACCAAATAACACGTAGTCGAAAATGAAAATTGAACTCAATATTTAAGATATTATTATCGGACACCACTGGACAAAGGGCAATTATCATGTAAAGTTTAAACCTTTTAGTACCCGACGTTCAACTCATTCAAAAATATTTTTATCTAATATCATTTCTGATGGATATTTACACTCAGGCAAGACATATTGAACCAAATTTTGAGAAAGGTTACTACGAAAACTTTTCGGGGTATACTGTGATATTCAGACAAACTTCCACTCAAACGTTTATTATCGATGGTTAACTTTTAAATCTACTTTTACCTAACTCTTCGTAACTGAATTTTTACATATTCATATTGGTACAAAACGAAGGGTGGACATTTGTCGAATGGGTCACTCAATAATATACTCTTTAGCATATCATACAGTAAATTCACTTCGCTCATTTATTATCTTTTTATCGAAATATTTTGTAAAAAAATTATACGTCACGGTGAACCAAATACACTTAACTCTTTCAACTTACATCTCAAACACATCTCAGTAGTTTCTCGAATATTATTCGTAAACGGACACTTTAGTAATGGAACCATAGGTTTAACAACCTGTTTTATCAAAACACCTTACTTATAAAAACACATAACTCATATCGTTATTTCGTTCTGTTTGCTATTTTTACCAAATAAACCACATTAAACACCATTTCATAGCTTTCGACTAGAAAAATGTATACTCACAACTTCTTTTTACCAACACAGATTTGAATACCATTTTAAAACCTTTTCAGATATTTCAGAACATTAATCAAGGACTGTTCAAACACATTGCTTCTTAAAGCATTCAAAATATAATTGCATACCTCGTTATACACCATAACACATTTTCAGACTTAAAAACTTATTTTCGAAGTTATCTATTAGGACAAATAGCGAAATTAAATATGTGAAAATGACTGATTTCTTTTCTTTTTAATTTTCATCACTTAATACCAGAAATTGCATACGGACCCTTACTGGAATACTCAATAAAACATCATTCAAAATAACCTGAACTCTTATTTTTAAAATATTACTTATGAATGGGCAACCCTAGGACACAGGGCGTTATGAAATAAAGACATTTATATTCAGCTTCAAACGTTAGGAAAACTCTATAAAAATTGGGCTCCTGTCAGTACTTTAGCTCTTTTTTACAAATAAACAAAATTTGTTAAACTCGGGACAATGAAGATGTTTTTTCGAAGGATAGGCAAATAATTCTGATAATTCCTCTGTATCAACGATTGAAGTGGGATAAACAACTTTAATATTGATATTTTCAAGATTAGGACAAGCCAATTCACTTCAAGATTTTATTAGTATTTGACAAATTAGTATTAAAACCATTCTAATAATCGTTTCTTTAAGTAACACTTTCTCTCAAAAACTTACAGGGGAAACCAAATAACACGTAGTCGAAAATGAAAATAGAACTCAATATTTAAAATATTATTATTGGACACCACTGGACAAAGAGCAATTATCATGTAAAGTTTAAACCTTTTAGTACACGGCGTTCAACTCATTCGAAAATATTTTTATCTAATATCATTTCTGATGGATTTTTACACTCAGGCAAGACCTATTGAACCAAATTTTGAGAATCGTTACTACGCAAACTTTTCGGGGGACTCTGTGATATTCGGAAAAACTACGACTCAAACTTTTATTATCGATGGTTGACTTTTAAATCTACTTTTACCTAACTCTTCGTAACATGAATTTTTACCTATTCATATTGGTACAAAACGAAGGGTGGGCACTTGTCGAATGGGTCACTCAATAAAATACTCTTTAGCAGATCATAAAGTAAATTCTCTTCGCTCATTTATTATCTCTTTACGAAACATTTTGTAAAAAAAATTATACTTCACGGTGAACCAAATACACTTAACTCTTTCAACTTACACCTCAAACAAATCTCAGTATTTTCTCGAATATTATTCGTAAACGGACACTTTACTAATCGAACCATAGGTTTGACAACCTGTTTATCACAACACCTTACTCATAAAAACACATAACTTATATCGTTATTTCGTTCTGTTTGCTATTTTTACCAAATAAACCACATTAAACACCATTTCAAAGCTGTCGACTAGAAAAATGTATACTCACAACTTCTTTTTACCAACACAGATTTGAATACCATTTTAAAACCTTTTGAGATATTTCAGAACATTAATCAAAGACTGTTCAAACACATTGCTTCTTAAAGCAGTCAAAATATAATTGCATACCTCGTTATACACCATAACACATTTTCAGACTTAAAAACTTATTTTCGAAGTTATCTATTAGGACAAATAGCGAAATTAAATATGTGAAAATGACAGATTTCTTTTCTTTTTAATTTTCATCACTTAATACCAGAAATTTCATACGGACCCTTATGGAATACTCAATAAAACATCATTCAAAATTACCTGAACTCTTATTTTAAAAATATCACTTACGAATGGGCAACCTTAGGACACAGGGCGTTATGAAGTAAAGACATTTTTATTCAGCTTCAAACGTTAGTAAAACTCTTTAATAATCGGGCTCCTGTCAGTACTTTAGCTCTTTTTTACAAATAAACAAATTTTGTTAAACTCGGGACACTGAAGATGTTTTTTCGAAGGATAGGGCAAATAATTCTGATAATTCCTCTGTATCAACGATTGAAGTGGGGGAAAAAACTTTAATATTGATATTTTCAAGATTCGGACAAGCCAATTCAATTCAAGATTTTATTAGTATTTGACAAATTAGTATTAAAACCATTCTAATAATCGTTTCTTTAAGTAACACTTTCTCTACAAAACTTATAGGGGCAAACCAAATAACACGTAGTCGAAAATGAAAATTTACTCAATATTTAAGATATTATTATTGGACACCACTGGACAAAGGGCAATTATCATGTAAAGTTTAAACCTTTTAGTAAGCGACGTTCAACTCATTCTAAAATATTTTTATCTAATATCATTTCTGATGGATTTTTACACTCAGACAAGACCTATTGAACCAAATTTTGAGAATCGTTACTGCGCAAACTTTTCGGGGGGACACTGTGATATTCGAACAAACTACGACTCAAACTTTTATTATCGATGGTTGACTTTTAAATCTACTTTTACCTAACTCTTCGTAACATGAATTTTTACCTATTCATATTGGTACAAAACGAAGGGTGGGCACTTGTCGAATGGGTCACTCAATAAAATACTCTTTAGCAGATCATAAAGTAAATTCTCTTCGCTCATTTATTATCTCTTTACGAAACATTTTGTAAAAAAAATTATACTTCACGGTGAACCAAATACACTTAACTCTTTCAACTTACACCTCAAACACATCTCAGTATTTTCTCGAATATTATTCGTAAACGGACACTTTAGTAATCGAACCATAGGTTTGACAACCTGTTTTATCACAACACCTTACTCATAAAAACACATAACTCATATCGTTATTTCGTTCTGTTTGCTATTTTTACCAAATAAACCACATTAAACACCATTTCATAGCTTTCGACTAGAAAAATGTATACTCACAACTTCTTTTTACCAACACAGATTTGAATACCACTTTAAAACCTTTTGAGATATTTCAGAACATTAATCAAAGACTGTTCAAACACATTGCTTCTTAAAGCATTCAAAATATAATTGCATACCTCGTTATACACCATAACACATTTTCAGACTTAAAAACTTATTTTCGAAGTTATCTATTAGGACAAATAGCGAAATTAAATATGTGAAAATGACAGATTTCTTTTCTTTTTAATTTTCATCACTTAATACCAGAAATTTCATACGGACCCTTATGGAATACTCAATAAAACATCATTCAAAATCACCTGAACTCTTATTTTTAAAATATTACTTATGAATGGGCAACCTTATGACACAGGGCGTTATGAAGTAAAGACATTTATATTCAGCTTCAAACGTTAGGAAAACTCTTTAATAATTGGGCTCCTGTCAGTACTTTAGCTCTTTTTTACAAAAAAACAAAATTTGTTAAACTCGGGACACTGAAGATGTTTTTTCGAAGGATAGGCAAATAATTCTGATAATTCCTCTGTATCAACGATTGAAGTGGGGTAAACAACTTTAATACAGATATTTTCAAGATTCGGACAAGCCAATTCAATTCAAGATTTTATTAGTATTTGACAAATTAGTATTAAAACCATTCTAATAATCGTTTCTTTAAGTAACACTTTCTCTACAAAACTTATAGGGAACACGTAGTCGAAAATGAAAATTTACTCAATATTTAAGATATTATTATCGGACACCACTGGACAAAGGGCAATTATCATGTAAAGTTTAAACCTTTTAGTACCCGACGTTCATATCATTCAAAAATATTTTTATCTAATATCATTTCTGATGGATTTTTACACTCAGGCAAGACCTATTGAACCAAATCTTGAGAATCGTTTCTACGCAAAATTTTCGGGGTATACTGTGATATTCAGACAAACTTCCAATCAAACCTTTATTATCGATGGTTGACTTTTAAATCTACTTTTACCTAACTCTTCGTAACATGAATTTTTACCTATTCATATTGGTACAAAACGAAGGGTGGGCACTTGTCGAATGGGTCACTCAATAAAATACTCTTTAGCAGATCATAAAGTAAATTCTCTTCGCTCATTTATTATCTTTTTACCGAAACATTTTGTAAAAAAAAATTATACTTCACGGTGAACCAAATACACTTAACTCTTTCAACTTACACCTC
This sequence comes from Maratus speciosus, assembly GCA_963932465.1. Classification (NCBI taxonomy): domain Eukaryota; kingdom Metazoa; phylum Arthropoda; class Arachnida; order Araneae; family Salticidae; genus Maratus; species Maratus speciosus. Next base: position 154,514,317 of record OZ010786.1, read on the forward strand.
AAACACATCTCAGTAGTTTCTCGAATATTATTCGTAAACGCACACTTTAGTAATGGAACCATAGGTTTAACAACCTGTTTTAACAAAACACCTTACTTGTAAAAACACATAACTCATATCGTTGTTTCGTTCTGTTTGCCATTTTTACCAAATAAACCACATTAAACACCATTTCATAGCTTTCGACTCAACAAATGTACACTCACAACTTTTTTTTACCAACACAGATTGGAATACCATTTTAAAAACTTTTGAGATATTTCAGAACATTAATCAAGGACTGTTCAAACACATTGCTTCTTAAAGCATTCAAAATATAATTGCATACCTCGTTATACACCATAACACATTTTCAGACTTAAAAACTTATTTTCGTAGTTATCTATTAGGACAAATAGCGAAATTAAATATGTGAAAATGACTGATTTCTTTTTTTTTTAATTTTCATCACTTAATACCAGAAATTTCATACGGACCCTTACTGGAATACTCAATAAAACATCATTCAAAATTACCTGAACTCTTATTTTTAAAATATTACTTATGAATGGGCAACCTTAGGACACAGGGCGTTATGAAGTAAAGACATTTATATTCAGCTTCAAACATTAGGAAAACTCTTTAATAATTGGGCTTCTGTCAGTACTTTAGCTCTTTTTTACAAATAAACAAAATTTGTTAAACTCGGGACACTGAAAATGTTTTTTCGAAGGATAGGCAAATAATTCTGATAATTCCTCTGTATCAACGACTGAAGTGGGATAACAACTTTAATATTGATATTTTCAAGATTAGGACAAGTCAATTCACTTCAAGATTTTATTAGTATTTGACAAATTAGTATTAAAACCATTCTAATAATCGTTTCTTTAAGTAACACTTTCTCTCAAAAACTTATAGGGGAAACCAAATAACACGTAGTCGAAAATGAAGATAGACCTCAATATTTAAGATATTATTATCGGACACCACTGGACAAAGGGCAATTATCATGTAAAGTTTAAACCTTTTAGTACCGACGTTCAAATCATTCAAAAATATTTTTATCAAATTTCATTTCTGATGGATTTTTACACTCAGGCAAGACATATTGAACCAAATTTTGAGAAAGGTTACTACGAAAACTTTTCGGGGTATACTGTGATATTCAGACAAACTTCCACTCAAACGTTTATTATCGATGGTTAACTTTTAAATCTACTTTTACCTAACTCTTCGTAACTGAATTTTTACATATTCATATTGGTACAAAACGAAGGGTGGACATTTGTCGAATGGGTCACTCAATAATATACTCTTTAGCAGATGATACAGTAAATTCACTTCGCTCATTTATTATCTTTTTATCGAAATATTTTGTAAAAAAATTATACGTCACGGTGAACCAAATACACTTAACTCTTTCAACTTACATCTCAAACACATCTCAGTATATTCTCGAATATTATTCGTAAACGGACACTTTAGTAATGGAACCATAGGTTTAACAACCTGTTTTATCAAAACACCTTACTTATAAAAACACATAACTCATATCGTTATTTCGTTCTGTTTGCTATTTTTACCAAATAAACCACATTAAACACCATTTCATAGCTTTCGACTAGAAAAATGTATACTCACAACTTCTTTTTACCAACACAGATTTGAATACCATTTTAAAACCTTTTGAAATATTTCAGAACATTAATCAAGGACTGTTCAAACACATTGCTTCTTAAAGCATTCAAAATATAATTGCATACCTCGTTATACACCATAACACATTTTCAGACTTAAAAACTTATTTTCGAAGTTATCTATTAGGACAAATAACGAAATTAAATATGTGAAAATGACTGATTTCTTTTCTTTTTAATTTTCATCAATTAATACCAGAAATTTCATACGGACCCTTACTGGAATACTCAATAAAACATCATTCAAAATAACCTGAACTCTTATTTTTAAAATATTACTTATGAATGGGCAACCTTAGGACACAGGGCGTTATGAAGTAAAGACATTTATATTCAGCTTCAAACGTTAGTAAAACTCTTTAATAATCGGGCTCCTGCCAGTACTTCAGCTCTTTTTTACAAATAAACAAATTTTGTTAAACTCGGGACACTGAAGATGTTTTTTCGAAGGATAGGGCAAATAATTCTGATAATTCCTCTGTATCAACGATTGAAGATGGGGAAAAAACTTTAATATTGATATTTTCAAGAGTAGGACAAGTCAATTCAATTCAAGAATTTATTAGTATTTGACAAATTAGTATTAAAACCATTCTAATAATCGTTTCTTTAAGTAACACTTTCTCTCAAAAACTTATAGGGGAAACCAAATAACACGTAGTCGAAAATGAAGATAGACCTCAATATTTAAGATATTATTATCGGACACCACTGGACAAAGGGCAATTATCATGTAAAGTTTAAACCTTTTAGTACCCGACGTTCATATCATTCAAAAATATTTTTATCTAATATCATTTCTGATGGATTTTTACACTCAGGCAAGACCTATTGAACCAAATCTTGAGAATCGTTTCTACGCAAAATTTTCGGGGTATACTGTGATATTCAGACAAACTTCCACTCAAACCTTTATTATCGATGCTTAACTTTTAAATCTACTTTTACCTAGCTCTTCGTAACTGAATTTTTACATATCCATATTGGTACAAAACGAAGGGTGGACATTTGTCGAATGGGTCACTCAATAAAATACTCTTTATCAGATCATACAGTAAATTCACTTCGCTCATTTATTATCTTTTTATCGAAATATTTTGTAAAAAAAATTATACTTCACGGTGAACTAAATACACTTAACTCTTTCAACTTACACCTCAAACACATCTCAGTAATTTCTCGAATATTATTCGTAAACGGACACTTTAATAATCGAACCATAGGTTTAACTACCGGTTTTATCACAACACCTTACTTATAAAAACACATAACTCATATCGTTGTTTCGTTCTGTTTGCTATTTTTACCAAATAACTCACATTAAGCCCCATTTCATAGCTTTCGACTCAACAAATGTATACTGACAACTTCTTTTTACCAATACAGATTTGAATACCATTTTAAAACCTTTTGAGATATTTCAGAACATTAATCAAGGACTGTTCAAACACATTGCTTCATAAAGCATTCAAAATATAATTGCATACCTCGTTATACACCATAACACATTTTCAGACTTAAAAACTTATTTTCGAAGTTATCTATTGAAAAATAGCGAAATTAAATATGTGAAAATGACTGATTTCATTTTTTTTTTAAATTTTAATAACTTAATACCAGAAATTTCATACGGACCCTTACTGCAATACTCAATAAAACATCATTCAAAATTACCTGAACTCTTATTTTTAAAATATTACTTATGAATGGCAACCTTAAGACACAGGGCTTTATGAAGTAAATACATTTATATTCAGCTTCAAGCGTTAGGAAAACTCTTTAATAATCGGGCTCCTGTCAGTACTTTAGCTCTTTTTTCAAATAAATAAATTTTGTTAAACTCGGGACACTGAAGATGTTTTTTCGAAGGGTAGGGCAAATAATTCTGATAATTCCTCTGTATCAACGATTGAACTGGGGGACACAACTTTAATATTGATAATTCAAGATTCGGACAAGCCAATTCAATATTTAAGGTTTTATTAGTATTTGACAAGTTATTATTATAATTATTCTAATAATCGTTTCTTTAAGTAACACTTTCTCTCATAAACTTATAGGGGCAAACCAAATAACACGTAGTCGAAAATTAAAATGGAACTCAATATTTAAGATAATGTTATTGGACAACTCTGGACAAAGGAAATTATCATGTAAAGTTTTAACCTTTTAGTACCCGACGTTCAAATCAGTCAAAAATACTTTTATCTAATATCATTTCTGATGGATTTATACACTCAGGCAAGACCTATTGAACCAAATTTTGAGAATCGTAACTACGCAAACTTTTCGGGGGCCACTGATATTCGGACAAACTACCACTCAAATCTTTATTATCGATGGTTAAATTTAAAGTCTACTTTTACCTAGCTCTTCGCAACTGAATTTTTACATATTCATATTGGTACAAAACGAAGGGTGGACATTTAACGAATGGGTCACACAATAAAATACTTTTTAGCAGATCATACAGCAAATTCACTTCGCTCATTTATAATCTTTCTATCGAAACATTTTGTAAAACAATAATACTCAAGGTGAACCAAATACATTTACCTCTTTCAACTTACACCTAAAACACATCTCAGTATTTTCTCGAATATTATTCGTAAACGTACACTTTAGTAATCGAAACATAGGTTTAACAACCTCTTTTATCACAACACCATACTTATAAAAACACATAACTCATATAGTTGTTTCGTTCTGTTTGCTATTTTTACCTAATAAACCACATTAAACACCATTTCATAGCTTTCGACTCAACAAATGTACACTCACAACTTCTTTTTACCAAGACAGATTTGAATACCATTTTAAAACCTTTTGAGATATTTCAGAACATTAATGAAGGACTGTTCAAACACATTGCTTCTTAAAGCATTCAAAATATAATTGCATACCTCGTTATACACCATAACACATTTTCAGACTTAAAAACTTATTTTCGAAGTTATCTATTAGGACAAACAGCGAAATTAAATATGTGAAAATGACTGATTTCTTTTCTTTTTAATTTTCATCAATTAATACCAGAAATTTCATACGGACCCTTAGTGGAATACTCAATAAAATATCATTCAAAATTATCTGAACTCTTATTTTTAAAATATTACTTATGAATGGGCAACCTTAGGACACAGGGCGTTATGGAGTAAATACATTTATATTCAGCTTCAAGCGTTAGAAAACTCTTTAATAATCGGGCTCCTGTCAGTACTTTAGCTCTTTTTTCAAATAAATAAATTTTGTTAAACTCGGGACACTGAAGATGTTTTTTCGAAGGGTAGGGCAAATAATTCTGATAATTCCTCTGTATCTACGATTGAAGTGGCGGAAACAACTTTAATATTGATATTTTCAAGATTCGGACAAGCCAATTCAATTCAAGATTTTATTAGTATTTGACAAATTAGAATTAAAACCATTCTAATAATCGTTTCTTTAAGTAACACTTTCTCTAAAAAACTTATAGGGGCAAACCAAATAACACGTAGTCGAAAATGAAAATTGAACTCAATATTTAAGATATTATTATCGGACACCACTGGACAAAGGGCAATTATCATGTAAAGTTTAAACCTTTTAGTACCCGACGTTCAACTCATTCAAAAATATTTTTATCTAATATCATTTCTGATGGATATTTACACTCAGGCAAGACCTATTGAACCAAAATTTGAGAATCGTTACTACGCAAACTTTTCGGGGGACACTGTGATATTCGGACAAACAACGACTCAAACTTTTATTATCGATTGTTGACTTTTAAATCTACTTTTACCTAGCTCTTCGTAACATGAATTTTTACCTATTCATATTGGTACAAAACGAAGGGTGGGCATTTGACGAATGGGTCACTCTATAAAATACTCTTTAGCAGATCATACAGTAAATTCACTTAGCTCATTTATTATCTTTCTATCGAAATATTTTGTTAAAAAATTATACTTCACGGTGAACAGAATACACTTAAATATTTCAACTTACACCTCAAACACATCTCAGTAGTTTCTCGAATATTATTCGTAAACGGACACTTTAGTAATGGAACCATAGGTTTAACAACCTGTTTTATCACAACACCTTACTTATAAAAACACATAACTCATATCGTTGTTTCGTTCTGTTTGCTATTTTTACCAAATAAACCACATTAAACACCATTTCATAGCTTTCGACTCGACAAATGTACACTCACAACTTCTTTTTACCAACACAGATTGGAATACCATTTTAAAATCTTTTGAGATATTTCAGAACATTAATCAAGGACTGTTCAAACACATTGCTTCTTAAAGCATTCAAAATATAATTGCATACCTCGTTATACACCATAACACATTTTCAGACTTAAAAACTTATTTTCGAAGTTATCTATTAGGGCAAATAGCGAAATTAAATATGTGAAAATGACTGATTTCTTTTCTTTTTAATTTTCATCACTTAATACCAGAAATTTCATACGGACCCTTACTAGAATAGTCAATAAAACATCATTCAAAATTACCTGAACTCTTATTTTTAAAATATTACTTATGAATGGGCAACCTTAGGACACAGGGCGTTATGAAGTAAAGACATTTATATTCAGCTTCAAACGTTAGGAAAACTCTTTAATAATTGGGCTCCTGTCAGTACTTTAGCTCTTTTTACAAATAAACAAAATTTGTTAAACTCGGGACACTGAAGATGTTTTTTCGAAGGATAGGCAAATAATTCTGATAATTCCTCTGTATCAACGATTGAAGTGGGGTAAACAACTTTAATATAGATATTTTCAAGATTAGGACAAACCCATTCAATTCAAGATTTTATTAGTATTTGACAAATTAGTATTAAAACCATTCTAATAATCGATTCTTTAAGTAACACTTTCTCTCAAAAACTTATAGGGGAAACCAAATAACACGTAGTCGAAAATGAAGATAGACCTCAATATTTAAGATATTATTATCGGACACCACTGGGCAAAGGGCAATTATCATGTAAAGTTTAAACCTTTTAGTACCGACGTTCAAATCATTCAAAAATATTTTTATCTAATTTCATTTCTGATGGATTTTTACACTCAGGCAAGACATATTGAACCAAATTTTGAGAAAGGTTACTACGAAAACTTTTCGGGGTATACTGTGATATTCAGACAAACTTCCACTCAAACGTTTATTATCGATGGTTAACTTTTAAATCTACTTTTACCTAACTCTTCGTAACTGAATTTTTACATATTCATATTGGTACAAAACGAAGGGTGGACATTTGTCGAATGGGTCACTCAATAATATACTCTTTAGCATATTATACAGTAAATTCACTTCGCTCATTTATTATCTTTTTATCGAAATATTTTGTAAAAAAATTATACGTCACGGTGAACCAAATACACTTAACTCTTTCAACTAACATCTCAAACACATCTCAGTAGTTTCTCGAATATTATTCGTAAACGGACACTTTAGTAATGGAACCATAGGTTTAACAACCTGTTTTATCAAAACACCTTACTCATAAAAACACATAACTTATATCGTTATTTCGTTCTGTTTGCTATTTTTACCAAATAAACCACATTAAACACCATTTCAAAGCTGTCGACTAGAAAAATGTATACTCACAACTTCTTTTTACCAACACAGATTTGAATACCATTTTAAAACCTTTTGAGATATTTCAGAACATTAATCAAAGACTGTTCAAACACATTGCTTCTTAAAGCAGTCAAAATATAATTGCATACCTCGTTATACACCATAACACATTTTCAGACTTAAAAACTTATTTTCGAAGTTATCTATTAGGACAAATAGCGAAATTAAATATGTGAAAATGACAGATTTCTTTTCTTTTTAATTTTCATCACTTAATACCAGAAATTTCATACGGACCCTTATGGAATACTCAATAAAACATCATTCAAAATTACCTGAACTCTTATTTTAAAAATATCACTTACGAATGGGCAACCTTAGGACACAGGGCGTTATGAAGTAAAGACATTTTTATTCAGCTTCAAACGTTAGTAAAACTCTTTAATAATCGGGCTCCTGTCAGTACTTTAGCTCTTTTTTACAAATAAACAAATTTTGTTAAACTCGGGACACTGAAGATGTTTTTTCGAAGGATAGGGCAAATAATTCTGATAATTCCTCTGTATCAACGATTGAAGTGGGGGAAAAAACTTTAATATTGATATTTTCAAGATTCGGACAAGCCAATTCAATTCAAGATTTTATTAGTATTTGACAAATTAGTATTAAAACCATTCTAATAATCGTTTCTTTAAGTAACACTTTCTCTACAAAACTTATAGGGGCAAACCAAATAACACGTAGTCGAAAATGAAAATTTACTCAATATTTAAGATATTATTATTGGACACCACTGGACAAAGGGCAATTATCATGTAAAGTTTAAACCTTTTAGTAAGCGACGTTCAACTCATTCTAAAATATTTTTATCTAATATCATTTCTGATGGATTTTTACACTCAGACAAGACCTATTGAACCAAATTTTGAGAATCGTTACTGCGCAAACTTTTCGGGGGGACACTGTGATATTCGAACAAACTACGACTCAAACTTTTATTATCGATGGTTGACTTTTAAATCTACTTTTACCTAACTCTTCGTAACATGAATTTTTACCTATTCATATTGGTACAAAACGAAGGGTGGGCACTTGTCGAATGGGTCACTCAATAAAATACTCTTTAGCAGATCATAAAGTAAATTCTCTTCGCTCATTTATTATCTCTTTACGAAACATTTTGTAAAAAAAATTATACTTCACGGTGAACCAAATACACTTAACTCTTTCAACTTACACCTCAAACACATCTCAGTATTTTCTCGAATATTATTCGTAAACGGACACTTTAGTAATCGAACCATAGGTTTGACAACCTGTTTTATCACAACACCTTACTCATAAAAACACATAACTCATATCGTTATTTCGTTCTGTTTGCTATTTTTACCAAATAAACCACATTAAACACCATTTCATAGCTTTCGACTAGAAAAATGTATACTCACAACTTCTTTTTACCAACACAGATTTGAATACCACTTTAAAACCTTTTGAGATATTTCAGAACATTAATCAAAGACTGTTCAAACACATTGTTTCTTAAAGCATTCAAAATATAATTGCATACCTCGTTATACACCATAACACATTTTCAGACTTAAAAACTTATTTTCGAAGTTATCTATTAGGACAAATAGCGAAATTAAATATGTGAAAATGACAGATTTCTTTTCTTTTTAATTTTCATCACTTAATACCAGAAATTTCATACGGACCCTTATGGAATACTCAATAAAACATCATTCAAAATCACCTGAACTCTTATTTTTAAAATATTACTTATGAATGGGCAACCTTATGACACAGGGCGTTATGAAGTAAAGACATTTATATTCAGCTTCAAACGTTAGGAAAACTCTTTAATAATTGGGCTCCTGTCAGTACTTTAGCTCTTTTTTACAAAAAAACAAAATTTGTTAAACTCGGGACACTGAAGATGTTTTTTCGAAGGATAGGCAAATAATTCTGATAATTCCTCTGTATCAACGATTGAAGTGGGGTAAACAACTTTAATACAGATATTTTCAAGATTCGGACAAGCCAATTCAATTCAAGATTTTATTAGTATTTGACAAATTAGTATTAAAACCATTCTAATAATCGTTTCTTTAAGTAACACTTTCTCTACAAAACTTATAGGGAACACGTAGTCGAAAATGAAAATTTACTCAATATTTAAGATATTATTATCGGACACCACTGGACAAAGGGCAATTATCATGTAAAGTTTAAACCTTTTAGTACCCGACGTTCATATCATTCAAAAATATTTTTATCTAATATCATTTCTGATGGATTTTTACACTCAGGCAAGACCTATTGAACCAAATCTTGAGAATCGTTTCTACGCAAAATTTTCGGGGTATACTGTGATATTCAGACAAACTTCCAATCAAACCTTTATTATCGATGGTTGACTTTTAAATCTACTTTTACCTAACTCTTCGTAACATGAATTTTTACCTATTCATATTGGTACAAAACGAAGGGTGGGCACTTGTCGAATGGGTCACTCAATAAAATACTCTTTAGCAGATCATAAAGTAAATTCTCTTCGCTCATTTATTATCTTTTTACCGAAACATTTTGTAAAAAAAAATTATACTTCACGGTGAACCAAATACACTTAACTCTTTCAACTTACACCTCAAACACATCTCAGTAGTTTCTCGAATATTATTCGTAAACGCACACTTTAGTAATGGAACCATAGGTTTAACAACCTGTTTTAACAAAACACCTTACTTGTAAAAACACATAACTCATATCGTTGTTTCGTTCTGTTTGCCATTTTTACCAAATAAACCACATTAAACACCATTTCATAGCTTTCGACTCAACAAATGTACACTCACAACTTTTTTTTACCAACACAGATTGGAATACCATTTTAAAAACTTTTGAGATATTTCAGAACATTAATCAAGGACTGTTCAAACACATTGCTTCTTAAAGTATTCAAAATATAATTGCATACCTCGTTATACACCATAACACATTTTCAGACTTAAAAACTTATTTTCGTAGTTATCTATTAGGACAAATAGCGAAATTAAATATGTGAAAATGACTGATTTCTTTTCTTTTTAATTTTCATCACTTAATACCAGAAATTTCATACGGACCCTTACTGGAATACTCAATAAAACATCATTCAAAATTACCTGAACTCTTATTTTTAAAATATTACTTATGAATGGGCAACCTTAGGACACAGGGCGTTATGAAGTAAAGACATTTATATTCAGCTTCAAACATTAGGAAAACTCTTTAATAATTGGGCTTCTGTCAGTACTTTAGCTCTTTTTTACAAATAAACAAAATTTGTTAAACTCGGGACACTGAAAATGTTTTTTCGAAGGATAGGCAAATAATTCTGATAATTCCTCTGTATCAACGACTGAAGTGGGATAACAACTTTAATATTGATATTTTCAAGATTAGGACAAGTCAATTCACTTCAAGATTTTATTAGTATTTGACAAATTAGTATTAAAACCATTCTAATAATCGTTTCTTTAAGTAACACTTTCTCTCAAAAACTTATAGGGGAAACCAAATAACGCGTAGTCGAAAATGAAGATAGACCTCAATATTTAAGATATTATTATCGGACACCACTGGACAAAGGGCAATTATCATGTAAAGTTTAAACCTTTTAGTACCGACGTTCAAATCATTCAAAAATATTTTTATCAAATTTCATTTCTGATGGATTTTTACACTCAGGCAAGACATATTGAACCAAATTTTGAGAAAGGTTACTACGAAAACTTTTCGGGGTATACTGTGATATTCAGACAAACTTCCACTCAAACGTTTATTATCGATGGTTAACTTTTAAATCTACTTTTACCTAACTCTTCGTAACTGAATTTTTACATATTCATATTGGTACAAAACGAAGGGTGGACATTTGTCGAATGGGCCACTCAATAATATACTCTTTAGCAGATGATACAGTAAATTCACTTCGCTCATTTATTATCTTTTTATCGAAATATTTTGTAAAAAAATTATACGTCACGGTGAACCAAATACACTTAACTCTTTCAACTTACATCTCAAACACATCTCAGTATATTCTCGAATATTATTCGTAAACGGACACTTTAGTAATGGAACCATAGGTTTAACAACCTGTTTTATCAAAACACCTTACTTATAAAAACACATAACTCATATCGTTATTTCGTTCTGTTTGCTATTTTTACCAAATAAACCACATTAAACACCATTTCATAGCTTTCGACTAGAAAAATGTATACTCACAACTTCTTTTTACCAACACAGATTTGAATACCATTTTAAAACCTTTTGAAATATTTCAGAACATTAATCAAGGACTGTTCAAACACATTGCTTCTTAAAGCATTCAAAATATAATTGCATACCTCGTTATACACCATAACACATTTTCAGACTTAAAAACTTATTTTCGAAGTTATCTATTAGGACAAATAACGAAATTAAATATGTGAAAATGACTGATTTCTTTTCTTTTTAATTTTCATCACTTAATACCAGAAATTGCATACGGACCCTTACTGGAATACTCAATAAAACATCATTCAAAATAACCTGAACTCTTATTTTTAAAATATTACTTATGAATGGGCAACCTTAGGACACAGGGCGTTATGAAGTAAAGACATTTATATTCAGCTTCAAACGTTAGTAAAACTCTTTAATAATCGGGCTCCTGCCAGTACTTCAGCTCTTTTTTACAAATAAACAAATTTTGTTAAACTCGGGACACTGAAGATGTTTTTTCGAAGGATAGGGCAAATAATTCTGATAATTCCTCTGTATCAACGATTGAAGTGGGGGAAAAAACTTTAATATTGATATTTTCAAGAGTAGGACAAGTCAATTCAATTCAAGAATTTATTAGTATTTGACAAATTAGTATTAAAACCATTCTAATAATCGTTTCTTTAAGTAACACTTTCTCTACAAAACTTATAGGGAACACGTAGTCGAAAATGAAAATTTACTCAATATTTAAGATATTATTATCGGACACCACTGGACAAAGGGCAATTATCATGTAAAGTTTAAACCTTTTAGTACCCGACGTTCATATCATTCAAAAATATTTTTATCTAATATCATTTCTGATGGATTTTTACACTCAGGCAAGACCTATTGAACCAAATCTTGAGAATCGTTTCTACGCAAAATTTTCGGGGTATACTGTGATATTCAGACAAACTTCCAATCAAACCTTTATTATCGATGGTTGACTTTTAAATCTACTTTTACCTAACTCTTCGTAACATGAATTTTTACCTATTCATATTGGTACAAAACGAAGGGTGGGCACTTGTCGAATGGGTCACTCAATAAAATACTCTTTAGCAGATCATAAAGTAAATTCTCTTCGCTCATTTATTATCTTTTTACCGAAACATTTTGTAAAAAAAAATTATACTTCACGGTGAACCAAATACACTTAACTCTTTCAACTTACACCTCAAACACATCTCAGTAGTTTCTCGAATATTATTCGTAAACGCACACTTTAGTAATGGAACCATAGGTTTAACAACCTGTTTTAACAAAACACCTTACTTGTAAAAACACATAACTCATATCGTTGTTTCGTTCTGTTTGCCATTTTTACCAAATAAACCACATTAAACACCATTTCATAGCTTTCGACTCAACAAATGTACACTCACAACTTTTTTTTACCAACACAGATTGGAATACCATTTTAAAAACTTTTGAGATATTTCAGAACATTAATCAAGGACTGTTCAAACACATTGCTTCTTAAAGTATTCAAAATATAATTGCATACCTCGTTATACACCATAACACATTTTCAGACTTAAAAACTTATTTTCGTAGTTATCTATTAGGACAAATAGCGAAATTAAATATGTGAAAATGACTGATTTCTTTTCTTTTTAATTTTCATCACTTAATACCAGAAATTTCATACGGACCCTTACTGGAATACTCAATAAAACATCATTCAAAATTACCTGAACTCTTATTTTTAAAATATTACTTATGAATGGGCAACCTTAGGACACAGGGCGTTATGAAGTAAAGACATTTATATTCAGCTTCAAACATTAGGAAAACTCTTTAATAATTGGGCTTCTGTCAGTACTTTAGCTCTTTTTTACAAATAAACAAAATTTGTTAAACTCGGGACACTGAAAATGTTTTTTCGAAGGATAGGCAAATAATTCTGATAATTCCTCTGTATCAACGACTGAAGTGGGATAACAACTTTAATATTGATATTTTCAAGATTAGGACAAGTCAATTCACTTCAAGATTTTATTAGTATTTGACAAATTAGTATTAAAACCATTCTAATAATCGTTTCTTTAAGTAACACTTTCTCTCAAAAACTTATAGGGGAAACCAAATAACGCGTAGTCGAAAATGAAGATAGACCTCAATATTTAAGATATTATTATCGGACACCACTGGACAAAGGGCAATTATCATGTAAAGTTTAAACCTTTTAGTACCGACGTTCAAATCATTCAAAAATATTTTTATCAAATTTCATTTCTGATGGATTTTTACACTCAGGCAAGACATATTGAACCAAATTTTGAGAAAGGTTACTACGAAAACTTTTCGGGGTATACTGTGATATTCAGACAAACTTCCACTCAAACGTTTATTATCGATGGTTAACTTTTAAATCTACTTTTACCTAACTCTTCGTAACTGAATTTTTACATATTCATATTGGTACAAAACGAAGGGTGGACATTTGTCGAATGGGCCACTCAATAATATACTCTTTAGCAGATGATACAGTAAATTCACTTCGCTCATTTATTATCTTTTTATCGAAATATTTTGTAAAAAAATTATACGTCACGGTGAACCAAATACACTTAACTCTTTCAACTTACATCTCAAACACATCTCAGTATATTCTCGAATATTATTCGTAAACGGACACTTTAGTAATGGAACCATAGGTTTAACAACCTGTTTTATCAAAACACCTTACTTATAAAAACACATAACTCATATCGTTATTTCGTTCTGTTTGCTATTTTTACCAAATAAACCACATTAAACACCATTTCATAGCTTTCGACTAGAAAAATGTATACTCACAACTTCTTTTTACCAACACAGATTTGAATACCATTTTAAAACCTTTTGAAATATTTCAGAACATTAATCAAGGACTGTTCAAACACATTGCTTCTTAAAGCATTCAAAATATAATTGCATACCTCGTTATACACCATAACACATTTTCAGACTTAAAAACTTATTTTCGAAGTTATCTATTAGGACAAATAACGAAATTAAATATGTGAAAATGACTGATTTCTTTTCTTTTTAATTTTCATCACTTAATACCAGAAATTGCATACGGACCCTTACTGGAATACTCAATAAAACATCATTCAAAATAACCTGAACTCTTATTTTTAAAATATTACTTATGAATGGGCAACCTTAGGACACAGGGCGTTATGAAGTAAAGACATTTATATTCAGCTTCAAACGTTAGTAAAACTCTTTAATAATCGGGCTCCTGCCAGTACTTCAGCTCTTTTTTACAAATAAACAAATTTTGTTAAACTCGGGACACTGAAGATGTTTTTTCGAAGGATAGGGCAAATAATTCTGATAATTCCTCTGTATCAACGATTGAAGTGGGGGAAAAAACTTTAATATTGATATTTTCAAGAGTAGGACAAGTCAATTCAATTCAAGAATTTATTAGTATTTGACAAATTAGTATTAAAACCATTCTAATAATCGTTTCTTTAAGTAACACTTTCTCTTAAAAACTTATAGGGGAAACCAAATAACACGTAGTCGAAAATGAAGATAGACCTCAATATTTAAGATATTATTATCGGACACCACTGGACAAAGGGCAATTATCATGTAAAGTTTAAACCTTTTAGTACCCGACGTTCATATCATTCAAAAATATTTTTATCTAATATCATTTCTAATGGATTTTTACACTCAGGCAAGACCTATTGAACCAAATCTTGAGAATCGTTTCTACGCAAAATTTTCGGGGTATACTGTGATATTCAGACAAACTTCCACTCAAACCTTTATTATCGATGGTTGAATTTTAAATGTACTTTTACCTAACTCTTCGTAACATGAATTTTTACCTATTCATATTGGTACAAAACGAAGGGTGGGCACTTGTCGAATGGGTCACTCAATAAAATACTCTTTAGCAGATCATAAAGTAAATTCTCTTCGCTCATTTATTATCTTTTTACCGAAACATTTTGTAAAAAAAAATTATACTTCACGGTGAACCAAATACACTTAACTCTTTCAACTTACACCTCAAACACATCTCAGTAGTTTCTCGAATATTATTCGTAAACGCACACTTTAGTAATGGAACCATAGGTTTAACAACCTGTTTTAACAAAATACCTTACTTGTAAAAACACATAACTCATATCGTTGTTTCGTTCTGTTTGCCATTTTTACCAAATAAACCACATTAAACACCATTTCATAGCTTTCGACTCAACAAATGTACACTCACAAATTTTTTTTACCAACACAGATTGGAATACCATTTTAAAAACTTTTGAGATATTTCAGAACATTAATCAAGGACTGTTCAAACACATTGCTTCTTAAAGCATTCAAAATATAATTGCATACCTCGTTATACACCATAACACATTTTCAGACTTAAAAACTTATTTTCGTAGTTATCTATTAGGACAAATAGCGAAATTAAATATGTGAAAATGACTGATTTCTTTTCTTTTTAATTTTCATCACTTAATACCAGAAATTTCATACGGACCCTTACTGGAATACTCAATAAAACATCATTCAAAATTACCTGAACTCTTATTTTTAAAATATTACTTATGAATGGGCAACCTTAGGACACAGGGCGTTATGAAGTAAAGACATTTATATTCAGCTTCAAACATTAGGAAAACTCTTTAATAATTGGGCTTCTGTCAGTACTTTAGCTGTTTTTTACAAATAAACAAAATTTGTTAAACTCGGGACACTGAAAATGTTTTTTCGAAGGATAGGCAAATAATTCTGATAATTCCTCTGTATCAACGACTGAAGTGGGATAACAACTTTAATATTGATATTTTCAAGATTAGGACAAGTCAATTCACTTCAAGATTTTATTAGTATTTGACAAATTAGTATTAAAACCATTCTAATAATCGTTTCTTTAAGTAACACTTTCTCTCAAAAACTTATAGGGGAAACCAAATAACACGTAGTCGAAAATGAAGATGGACCTCAATATTTAAGATATTATTATCGGACACCACTGGACAAAGGGCAATTATCATGTAAAGTTTAAACCTTTTAGTACCGACGTTCAAATCATTCAAAAATATTTTTATCAAATTTCATTTCTGATGGATTTTTACACTCAGGCAAGACATATTGAACCAAATTTTGAGAAAGGTTACTACGAAAACTTTTCGGGGTATACTGTGATATTCAGACAAACTTCCACTCAAACGTTTATTATCGATGGTTAACTTTTAAATCTACTTTTACCTAACTCTTCGTAACTGAATTTTTACATATTCATATTGGTACAAAACGAAGGGTGGACATTTGTCGAATGGGTCACTCAATAATATACTCTTTAGCAGATGATACAGTAAATTCACTTCGCTCATTTATTATCTTTTTATCGAAATATTTTGTAAAAAAATTATACGTCACGGTGAACCAAATACACTTAACTCTTTCAACTTACATCTCAAACACATCTCAGTATATTCTCGAATATTATTCGTAAACGGACACTTTAGTAATGGAACCATAGGTTTAACAACCTGTTTTATCAAAACACCTTACTTATAAAAACACATAACTCATATCGTTATTTCGTTCTGTTTGCTATTTTTACCAAATAAACCACATTAAACACCATTTCATAGCTTTCGACTAGAAAAATGTATACTCACAACTTCTTTTTACCAACACAGATTTGAATACCATTTTAAAACCTTTTGAAATATTTCAGAACATTAATCAAGGACTGTTCAAACACATTGCTTCTTAAAGCATTCAAAATATAATTGCATACCTCGTTATACACCATAACACATTTTCAGACTTAAAAACTTATTTTCGAAGTTATCTATTAGGACAAATAACGAAATTAAATATGTGAAAATGACTGATTTCTTTTCTTTTTAATTTTCATCACTTAATACCAGAAATTGCATACGGACCCTTACTGGAATACTCAATAAAACATCATTCAAAATAACCTGAACTCTTATTTTTAGAATATTACTTATGAATGGGCAACCTTAGGACACAGGGCGTTATGAAGTAAAGACATTTATATTCAGCTTCAAACGTTAGTAAAACTCTTTAATAATCGGGCTCCTGCCAGTACTTCAGCTCTTTTTTACAAATAAACAAATTTTGTTAAACTCGGGACACTGAAGATGTTTTTTCGAAGGATAGGGCAAATAATTCTGATAATTCCACTGTATCAACGATTGAAGTGGGGGAAAAAACTTTAATATTGATATTTTCAAGAGTAGGACAAGTCAATTCAATTCAAGAATTTATTAGTATTTGACAAATTAGTATTAAAACCATTCTAATAATCGTTTCTTTAAGTAACACTTTCTCTCAAAAACTTATAGGGGAAACCAAATAACACGTAGTCGAAAATGAAGATAGACCTCAATATTTAAGATATTATTATCGGACACCACTGGACAAAGGGCAATTATCATGTAAAGTTTAAACCTTTTAGTACCCGACGTTCATATCATTCAAAAATATTTTTATCTAATATCATTTCTGATGGATTTTTACACTCAGGAGAGACCTATTGAACCAAATCTTGAGAATCGTTTCTACGCAAAATTTTCGGGGTATACTGTGATATTCAGACAAACTTCCACTCAAACCTTTATTATCGATGGTTGACTTTTAAATCTACTTTTACCTAACTCTTCGTAACATGAATTTTTACCTATTCATATTGGTACAAAACGAAGGGTGGGCACTTGTCGAATGGGTCACTCAATAAAATACTCTTTAGCAGATCATAAAGTAAATTCTCTTCGCTCATTTATTATCTCTTTACGAAACATTTTGTAAAAAAATTTATACTTCACGGTGAACCAAATACACTTAACTCTTTCAACTTACACCTCAAACACATCTCAGTATTTTCTCGAATATTATTCGTAAACGGACACTTTAGTAATCGAACCATAGGTTTGACAACCTGTTTTATCACAACACCTTACTCATAAAAACACATAACTCATATCGTTATTTCGTTCTGTTTGCTATTTTTACCAAATAAACCACATTAAACACCATTTCATAGCTTTCGACTAGAAAAATGTATACTCACAACTTCTTTTTACCAACACAGATTTGAATACCACTTTAAAACCTTTTGAGATATTTCAGAACATTAATCAAAGACTGTTCAAACACATTGCGTCTTAAAGCATTCAAAATATAATTGCATACCTCGTTATACACCATAACACATTTTCAGACTTAAAAACTTATTTTCGAAGTTATCTATTAGGACAAATAGCGAAATTAAATATGTGAAAATGACAGATTTCTTTTCTTTTTAATTTTCATCACTTAATACCAGAAATTTCATACGGACCCTTATGGAATACTCAATAAAACATCATTCAAAATCACCTGAACTCTTATTTTTAAAATATTACTTATGAATGGGCAACCTTATGACACAGGGCGTTATGAAGTAAAGACATTTATATTCAGCTTCAAACGTTAGGAAAACTCTTTAATAATTGGGCTCCTGTCAGTACTTTAGCTCTTTTTTACAAAAAAACAAAATTTGTTAAACTCGGGACACTGAAGATGTTTTTTCGAAGGATAGGCAAATAATTCTGATAATTCCTCTGTATAAACGATTGAAGTGGGGTAAACAACTTTAATACAGATATTTTCAAGATTCGGACAAGCCAATTCAATTCAAGATTTTATTAGTATTTGACAAATTAGTATTAAAACCATTCTAATAATCGTTTCTTTAAGTAACACTTTCTCTACAAAACTTATAGGGAACACGTAGTCGAAAATGAAAATTTACTCAATATTTAAGATATTATTATCGGACACCACTGGACAAAGTGCAATTATCATGTAAAGTTTAAACCTTTTAGTACCGACGTTCAAATCATTCAAAAATATTTTTATCAAATTTCATTTCTGATGGATTTTTACACTCAGGCAAGACATATTGAACCAAATTTTGAGAAAGGTTACTACGAAAACTTTTCGGGGTATACTGTGATATTCAGACAAACTTCCACTCAAACGTTTATTATCGATGGTTAACTTTTAAATCTACTTTTACCTAACTCTTCGTAACTGAATTTTTACATATTCATATTGGTACAAAACGAAGGGTGGACATTTGTCGAATGGGTCACTCAATAATATACTCTTTAGCAGATGATACAGTAAATTCACTTCGCTCATTTATTATCTTTTTATCGAAATATTTTGTAAAAAAATTATACGTCACGGTGAACCAAATACACTTAACTCTTTCAACTTACATCTCAAACACATCTCAGTATATTCTCGAATATTATTCGTAAACGGACACTTTAGTAATGGAACCATAGGTTTAACAACCTGTTTTATCAAAACACCTTACTTATAAAAACACATAACTCATATCGTTATTTCGTTCTGTTTGCTATTTTTACCAAATAAACCACATTAAACACCATTTCATAGCTTTCGACTAGAAAAATGTATACTCACAACTTCTTTTTACCAACACAGATTTGAATACCATTTTAAAACCTTTTGAAATATTTCAGAACATTAATCAAGGACTGTTCAAACACATTGCTTCTTAAAGCATTCAAAATATAATTGCATACCTCGTTATACACCATAACACATTTTCAGACTTAAAAACTTATTTTCGAAGTTATCTATTAGGACAAATAACGAAATTAAATATGTGAAAATGACTGATTTCTTTTCTTTTTAATTTTCATCAATTAATACCAGAAATTTCATACGGACCCTTACTGGAATACTCAATAAAACATCATTCAAAATAACCTGAACTCTTATTTTTAAAATATTACTTATGAATGGGCAACCTTAGGACACAGGGCGTTATGAAGTAAAGACATTTATATTCAGCTTCAAACGTTAGTAAAACTCTTTAATAATCGGGCTCCTGCCAGTACTTCAGCTCTTTTTTACAAATAAACAAATTTTGTTAAACTCGGGACACTGAAGATGTTTTTTCGAAGGATAGGGCAAATAATTCTGATAATTCCTCTGTATCAACGATTGAAGATGGGGAAAAAACTTTAATATTGATATTTTCAAGAGTAGGACAAGTCAATTCAATTCAAGAATTTATTAGTATTTGACAAATTAGTATTAAAACCATTCTAATAATCGTTTCTTTAAGTAACACTTTCTCTCAAAAACTTATAGGGGAAACCAAATAACACGTAGTCGAAAATGAAGATAGACCTCAATATTTAAGATATTATTATCGGACACCACTGGACAAAGGGCAATTATCATGTAAAGTTTAAACCTTTTAGTACCCGACGTTCATATCATTCAAAAATATTTTCATCTAATATCATTTCTGATGGATTTTTACACTCAGGCAAGACCTATTGAACCAAATCTTGAGAATCGTTTCTACGCAAAATTTTCGGGGTATACTGTGATATTCAGACAAACTTCCACTCAAACCTTTATTATCGATGGTTGACTTTTAAATCTACTTTTACCTAACTCTTCGTAACATGAATTTTTACCTATTCATATTGGTACAAAACGAAGGGTGGGCACTTGTCGAATGGGTCACTCAATAAAATACTCTTTAGCAGATCATAAAGTAAATTCTCTTCGCTCATTTATTATCTCTTTACGAAAAATTTTGTAAAAAAAATTATACTTCACGGTGAACCAAATACACTTAACTCTTTCAACTTACACCTCAAACACATCTCAGTATTTTCTCGAATATTATTCGTAAACGGACACTTTAGTAATCGAACCATAGGTTTGACAACCTGTTTATCACAACACCTTACTCATAAAAACACATAACTTATATCGTTATTTCGTTCTGTTTGCTATTTTTACCAAATAAACCACATTAAACACCATTCCATAGCTGTCGACTAGAAAAATGTATACTCACAACTTCTTTTTACCAACACAGATTTGAATACCATTTTAAAACCTTTTGAGATATTTCAGAACATTAATCAAAGACTGTTCAAACACATTGCTTCTTAAAGAATTCAAAATATAATTGCATACCTCGTTATACACCATAACACATTTTCAGACTTAAAAACTTATTTTCGAAGTTATCTATTAGGACAAATAGCGAAATTAAATATGTGAAAATGACAGATTTCTTTTCTTTTTAATTTTCATCACTTAATACCAGAAATTTCATACGGACCCTTATGGAATACTCAATAAAACATCATTCAAAATTACCTGAACTCTTATTTTTAAAATATTACTTATGAATGGGCAACCTTATGACACAGGGCGTTATGAAGTAAAGACATTTATATTCAGCTTCAAACGTTAGGAAAACTCTTTAATAATTGGGCTCCTGTCAGTACTTTAGCTCTTTTTTACAAAACTCGGGACACTGAAGATGTTTTTTCGAAGGATAGGCAAATAATTCTGATAATTCCTCTGTATCAACGATTGAAGTGGGGTAAACAACTTTAATACAGATATTTTCAAGATTAGGACAAGCCAATTCAATTCAAGATTTTATTAGTATTTGACAAATTAGTATTAAAACCATTCTAATAATTGTTTCTTTAAGTAACACTTTCTCTACAAAACTTATAGGGGCAAACCAAATAACACGTAGTCGAAAATGAAAATTTACTCAATATTTAAGATATTATTATCGGACACCATTGGACAAAGGGCAATTATCATGTAAAGTTTAAACCTTTTAGTACACGATGTTCAACTCATTCGAAAACATTTTTATCTAATATCATTTCTGATGGATTTTTACACTCAGGCAAGACCTATTGAACCAAATTTTGAGAATCGTTACTACGCAAACTTTTCGGGGGACACTGTGATATTCGGAAAAACTACGACTCAAACTTTTATTATCGATGGTTGACTTTTAAATCTACTTTTACCTAACTCTTCGTAACATGAATTTTTACCTATTCATATTGGTACAAAACGAAGGGTGGGCACCTGTCGAATGGGTCACTCAATAAAATACTCTTTAGCAGATCATAAAGTAAATTCTCTTCGCTCATTTATTATCTTTTTACCGAAACATTTTGTAAAAAAAATTATACTTCACGGTGAACCAAATACACTTAACTCTTTCAACTTACACCTCAAACACATTTCAGTATTTTCTCGAATATTATTCGTAAACGGACACTTTAGTAATCGAACCATAGGTTTGACAACCTGTTTTATCACAACACCTTACTTATAAAAACACATAACTCATATCGTTATTTCGTTCTGTTTGATATTTTTACCAAATAAACCACATTAAACACCATTTCATAGCTTTCGACTAGAAAAATGTATACTCACAACTTCTTTTTACCAACACAGATTTGAATACCATTTTAAAACCTTTTGAGATATTTCAGAATATTAATCAAGGACTGTTCAAACACATTGCTTCTTAAAGCATTCAAAATATAATTGCATACCTCGTTATACACCATAACACATTTTCAGACTTAAAAACTTATTTTCGAAGTTATCTACTAGGACAAATAGCGAAATTAAATATGTGAAAATGACAGATTTCTTTTCTTTTTAATTTTCATCACTTAATACCAGAAATTTCATACGGACCCTTACTGGAATACTCAATAAAACATCATTCAAAATAACCTGAACTCTTATTTTTAAAATATTACTTATGAATGGGCAACCTTAGGACACAGGGCGTTATGAAGTAAAGACATTTATATTCAGCTTCAAACGTTAGTAAAACTCTTTAATAATCGGGCTCCTGTCAGTACTTTAGCTCTTTTTTACAAATAAACAAATTTTGTTAAACTCGGGACACTGAAGATGTTTTTTCGAAGGATAGGGCAAATAATTCTGATAATTCCTCTGTATCAACGATTGAAGTGGGGTAAACAACTTTAATATTGATATTTTCAAGATTAGGACAAGTCAATTCAATTCAAGATTTTATTAGTATTTGACAAATTAGTATTAAAACCATTCTAGTAATCGTTTCTTTAAGTAACACTTTCTCTACAAAACTTATAGGGGCAAACCAAATAACACGTAGTCGAAAATGAAAATTTACTCAATATTTAAGATTATATTATCGGACACCATTGGACAAAGGGCAATTATCATGTAAAGTTTAAACCTTTTAGTACACGACGTTCAATTCATTCGAAAATATTTTTATATAATATCATTTCTGATGGATTTTTACACTCAGGCAAGACCTATTGAACCAAATTTTGAGAACTGTTACTACGC